>JARKHS020005139.1:0-380413 GCA_030143305.2 Amblyomma americanum | reverse complement strand
AAAGACCCGCTCGAGTGGCTTGGAGGCTTTAGAGTTTTACTGTTGTGCCCGCGGTGGTAGCATCAAACCTTCTCCACGGTGGACACATTTCAATGCAGGCAAAATGCCCGCCGCGATGGCTTAGTGGTTAGGGCGCTCGGCTACTGATCCAGAGCTCCCGGGTTCGAACCCGACCACGGCGGTTGAGTTTCGATGGAGGCGAAACGCGAAGGCGCCCATGTGCTGTGCGATGTGAGTGCACGTTAAAAATCCCCAAGTGGTAGAAATTATTCCGGAGCCCTCCACTACGGCATCTCTCTGTTCCTTTCTTCTTTCACTCCCTCCTTTATCCCTTCCCTTACGGCGCTGTTCAGGTGTCCGCCGATATACGAGACAGATGCTGCGCCATTTCCTTTCCCCAAACACCAATTTTCAATTTCAAAATGCAAAACGAAACGTCTTCCCGGCCTTCCTTGACGCCGGAATCTTGTGGCACCTGTCGGCTGGCAGTCGCGATAATGCGTCACTCAGAGAGAACTAGAGATAACCTGAGCTTGTAACTATAATACAAGCACAGTATCCAAGAGATTTTACGGGAGAACGAAAATTTTCACGATAAACCCTTCGTAATTGTTGCAAAATCTGACCCACAAAATTCTCCCCACGCTCAGATCAGTTGTTTTGAAAAATCATGGTGCATTCAAAATTAACACGGCGTTTTCGAGTGGTGGCAGCAGTGCGAACTAAAAGCGTTTATCCAGATCTCTAGGCCTTGTGTCAGTGCACGTTATGGCGCTATGCGGTCAGCTCTATTGAAACATTGCTGTCAGTAAACATTTCTTCGCTCTATCTTTCTGGCTATGTTGACGCTTTCCATGCAGCAAAAGAGGCATTCAAGTTCCTTATGTCAATACCTAGATGGACGGGTTGCACCGTTTTGAAGATAATGAATGTGTAGCCTCTGGGATTCGCGTAACCGGTGTCGAAGTATGTAATTCACTTGCGAAATCATCCAGCGACGACCTCAACTGAGCACCATATTTTGGTCTTGTCTAGATTATCAGTCTATGTTTTCGATGCGACGGGCCTTTTTGGGGCGATAACGCACTGCCCAGCCGATATAGGGCAAACTCCGTTCGTCCGAAGGCACCAATAAGAAGTCGAAACTAAATCATATTCCTTCACTACGGCGTATGTCGTGGCGCGTGTATAAGCTTGGAACTTTAAGCCCCGCACACCATAGCGTACAATAAAAATGGACAGCTTATTTGGCTGCCTAATATGGCCGTCTAAGCGCAGCGAATTGAATCAAACCAAATACTTCGAAGCAGTTGTTTGCGTGCACATTTCGCTTTTCGGAATGCGAAATTTTCACGTTTGGTAAAATGCCTCGTTGCTCATTCACATCCTCTTGGCTTTTCAATATTTCATGGTCAGAAAATGCATATCAAAGCCTCGCCGTAAGCTCATCGGCGCCTGTCATAACCTGTGCAAGCTATATGATTTAATAAGGACTATTCTTGCAATATGTTTCTGATATCCTGTATACTCGGTTTAAGAATTATTTATTAAAGCTTTCCTAGAGCCTGTTTAGAAGCGATTTGGGTTCTGAAACTAAAAAGAAAATGCCTCCGGAGACATCGCCATGCATAGCCTTACACGAAGATATCTTTTCAAAACCAATATCTCGGTCCTGTCGTGCTCTTTCCTTATTCAGGTGCTCATCCATGGCTGTCTTGGTTTGTGCACCCTGTCTTTTATATGCGTGTGGAAGACAGTTTCTAAGCGTAATTCAGCGTCTTTGCTGACGGCAAGACGGCAAGTACCCTTCAATATATTATTGCTTAAAGCAGTATGACGTGGTGAATTTTTCGTGCAAATTTTTTTAATTGAGTGCTCAGAAATAAGTCCGTTCTTTCCTCATAAGTAATGGGAACCGATGTCTTCGCAAGACGCTTGCAATTGCTCTGAAAATTATTTGGAATACGGCCTTAACTTGCTATCGCACCGAGTTCGTACCCTCCCCCAAACAAAAAAAAAGATAGAGAGAGACCGCCGGAACCACGCCGTGGTTATTTATATAAACCTCTTGTTGGAGCAGAATCCTACTGCCTAAAATAGGTACAAATAGGAAGAGCGAAGGCGGGTTGTTAATCACTACCTTGCAGTTCAATACACGGTCAGCAAGTCCGGTTCAATGTTGCTGGAATGGTCGGTGCTCCGGTAATGTAAAAATATTTGTTTTCGCCTGATATCATTTACAAAACAAAGCATGCGAGTACATGAACATGACGGAGGAGAGCGAACGGGGTTGGCTGCATGTTTCTAAGTAAAATTTTCGTGTTTCATTGGGACCAATCATGACATTCCCATCTCATTTATAAGCCATGGCACTTCTGTGCGGTGCTAGATTCTGACCACCACAGGACAGAAGAATTGGGAAAAGGAATCGGTAGATTAATAATGCTGCCGTTCTGTTGAAAAAACTAATAATTAATGAAACATACCAGCAGTAACATTTCCCGGCAATTTGACTTTCTATTCCAGATGTTCAGGTATTTGAGCCACAGGAAACCGTATATGGAACATGCGGAGCTGAATAGAGTGTCCTAGAATAAGCAATTGGATGTTCTGGTTTTTGTCACGCTTTCCCTCTTTGCCAGCCATGCCTTTTATTAGGCATCGGTGGTGCAGCAGGCAGGGTCTGTGCGGTGGTGATGTAATGCCGCTGCCGCGTCAGCCGCACAGGCTTGCGCGTATTCGCGGAGGTGGTGGAAAGGCACACGATTGGGCACGTGGACTGCAGAGCATTCGCAACACATGTAGTTTGCGTCGGCTTCGGCTGCACGAACAGCAGTTCCTTGCACCGCAGCTCGTTTCGCCGCAGCCGCTATCTTCACAATTGTGCTCTATCTCAATAAATGTTTTCACCGTCACCTTAACCACCGAAGGCAAGACTCGCCATGTTGAAGCTGTACTGTGGAGCGGGTCAATGACCGCTGAGCTGTAGGACTCAATCTGTCTCATGTAACTGCTGCTGGGCGCGCTGAAGTCCTCTGTTCAGTCAGTCTGCATTAGAAAATGGTCGAGATAATATGTACAAACTCTCACTGTAGCCATCGGAAGTGAAATGCGAAATGGAGTACGGTTGTGCTTTGGTCTTTCCGAGGGGGCGTATTGAGGAAGGTGCCTCTAGCAACTGTGCAATAGTTGTTCCAGCGACGATGATGCAAGCGGCAGTACTCGTTCCACAGGAAGGAGGAAGGAAATTTTGGTTTAGTTCATATTCTTGAGGCACTCTGTTGAGGTCATTTGTTTTTTTTTTGCTTTATATATGTGCTGCTGTGTAGGTTTGACGTCTTCAGAAGGCAAGATAATCTCGAAATAGTCGCAAGAGTGTGCTATACAGGTCCAATGCAAGTGGGGTCTATTGTGCAAACTTCGAGCCAACTTCAACGTTACAGCTTGGTATGCCTGATTATTCATCGCAAGGATATGTTATTTTTCCTAAACTCGAAGTCAGGGGATTTCCAAATGTGTCTCAAGCAGCAATTTTCATGTAAGAAAAAGGGCGGCGTGCATGTTTAGAAAGACGCCGTGCTATCTGGAGCAGCTGTTTGCATCAACATGAACCTAACTGCAGCCGCTCCAGTACAAGGACCTCACCCATTTTCCTCCAATTAACCTTGCCCTGTAGCAGCTGAGCCCGCATTATCCGCGCCGGTTTCCTATGACAACCAGTCACCTCACTCTCCGACGCCTTCTTTTAGGGTTGCCCTATCCTGCAATCCACTGCGTGCAATAAGAGATCATCGGCGTCCTTGCCTGCGCAATACATGCCCTACTCATACGTATTTCTATTTATTTCTACTAGAATATCGTTAGCATGCGTGTACTTCTTGATTCATTCTGCTCTTTTCTTATCTGTTAACATTATGCTCTACATTTTCCTTTCAAAAGCTCGTTGCGCGGTCCTTAACTTGAATTCTAGCTTTTTCGTTAGCCTTTACGTTTCCCTCAAATAGACTAGTGTTGGCACCATGCACGGATTGCATACTGTCCTATTCAGGGATATCGGTAAAATACTATGACCTGTATGAAAGTGTGTGCGAGTTGCACTCAAGCCCAATCGTTATTCTCCTTGTTTTTTTCGTTATCGAGTTCCGGATCTGCGGTTGCTACCTGTCCTAAGTAGATGTGCTTCCTGACTACTTTCAGTGCTTGAATAACTACCGTAAATAGTCTTGCCCTATCGCGACAAAGAAAGATTACTTTGAATTTCTCATAGGATATTTAGACCTATGTACTGCTTATTAAGAGCGAAGCTTGTCTATGCCCTTTTTCTTTCCTTACAGCTCGGGCCATCAGCTCTTAGCAAGGAAATGTCATCAGGTATTTTCCATTAGCCTGTGTCGTCGAACTTCCCTATCCATTTCTCTGAATATCTTCTGCAAATTTGCAGTCAATAGTACTTCGCGTATCATGTCTGCTTGGCCGACATATTTCCAAGTTGTAAATTTATCACTTTTCCTGTCGGAGGCTTTGGTGGCTTTGCAACCATTTTAGAGATTTTCAGTTAGCTTCAGACATGTCTCTCGAACATCTTCATCTCGCATTTTCAGCACGCGTTCTTTTAGTAAGATGACCTCTCGTAATTTAGCAATACTATATATTGAATTGGCTACAGTCTGCGCATTTCTCTATCGCCTGTTTGATGATGTGAATATGGTCCACTGTTAAGTATGCTCCGAAACACAACCTGTTGATTAGTCCAAGGTTTCCGTAATCTGATTACTTATTCTCTTAGTAAATGACTTGTAAAGAACGCTCAGTAAGCTGATAGGTTAGCAGAAATCAAGTCCACAACACCACCCTTCCCATGAATAAAAACAGTTGTTTTGCAAAACAGAAATCTAAACACATAATTAACTTTCAACAAGAGTCCCAACTTGCGCAAAGTAGTACACTTCGCCATGATCCGCCTATGAGATCTGAGAAGTACGCTGTTCGAGGAGTAATAAACAGCCTATAAAATGATTACATTCGAAAAACAGATCGTAGAGGAAATGTACATTATTGAACCTGGAGCGTTGTTCATAGCTTTAAGATATTCACATCTGTGAGGGCGTTGACAGAACTTCCGTAGTCATTTTCTTGAGCACAGTGACCGTAGATATTCGCAAGAAATCACAGAGTTTTTTCAAACACCAAAAAAGTGCGTTATTGGGCCAGTCCGCTCTGAAAAGGACAGTGAAATCTATGGAAATTGTTTCCGCATAATAAATCAAGCCTACGGCTCGTTCTTCCTATAATGTTTACCCGCAAGCAAGCGATGGATTTATATTATAAAAAACGGCATTTATCGACGCCACGTTTTTTTTTTCCAGCCACTTGTTTGATGCCCTAAGTGTCAACATAAAAAGGAATTCTCAACAGTAAGACAGATTTTCTGATCACGGTACGAAATCGAATGCAAGTGTAGCCTACTTTCAGTAATCGGCTCACGAAAATTATCTTGCGGATGGAAGTCTGCTTCCGACAATGGTGGGTGGTGGCAAACTTGATTCATTCAGAGTTCCTTGATTGCATAGGTCTGCTTTTATTTTAGTGATTCACTTTGACATTCAAGCAAGGCAAAGTTGCAATACTCAGACTTAGTATGCGGAGAATTAATTTCATTTGTAGACAAAAAAAAGTGAACTCACCCCGAAAGAGCATGAAACAGAAAACAATTGTTGCGATTCCTGTGGGAAAAATCATTGTGATATCTTTTAGTGTTCCAAATAAAGCCTTCTTCGGTTTAAAAACAGCGTTTGGTGCCCTCCTCCCAGATCAATGCTAATTGTCAAGGGTCTGTAAAATATATATCCCTTCTCCCCAAGTCACAGTTTTTCTGTTGTAGGGTGCAGCATGAAGGCAATGCACAATACGATGAACACCTGGCAAGAACAATATTAGACTAAAATTGCGGTTCGTAGGGAGCCTTTCATTATTCTCAGTGTGACAACTGCGCAGGGAACATTTGCTGAAACCTTTTATAATGGTGTAAAGTAAAAATACACAGAAAAACTACAGGTGGCAGAGCAATACATTGTGCTAGTCCGAGGGGCTTAAAGAACGGAAAGGCAGCCTATGTTCTGAAGGAACTTCAGAAGGAATTGTGCAAAACTCCAGCTGCGGTTTATGACGTTACTGGACTGGTGCGCAATGTACAACCATCTGAATTCACTTGCAGACGCACGTTCTCTGACAAAGACAACTGGCATGACCTGCTTTCCATTGTGCGATTGGCGTCAGCCCCAAGCTTCCAGAGGGAGAATTTAATGTATCTCCTTGTTTTTTCTCACCGTTGTGCTTGCTACAACGAAAATAATAGACATCCTATTGACGTGAGGCCAGGATACAAATTTTTATATGCATCCGGCATAAAATAGCATTATAGTTTGCATTAAGTGGATGGCTATGGCCTTATTCAGTATGTTTCGGTGGTCCTTTGCAATAGCTTCTTATCAGTGTTTATTTCTCTCCAATGTGTCTGCTTTAAGTTGTATCTTTTATGTATATATTCAATTTCTCATATGCATCTGATCGGTCGCAGCTGTTAAATATTTTACACGATGTATTTGATTCGAAGGTCCAATTAGTCATTGACTCTTGGACCTTCTTCTGCATGATATGCTGTACGTATGAAATATATAAACAAATAAAGACTGATTCTGAAGGAAAGGAATATGTCGCAGGTCTCCGGCGCAGATGAAATAGAATCCTGCATTGCATACACTACTTTTGATGTTTGTTCCTATTCTATTCATAGGCAAATGAATATTACGAGCAAGAACTTTCTGCTATATTGAAAAAATTGAACACTAAGAAAACAGAAGCAGACGGAATACCTTTAACGTCTAGAGCATAGATTAAAATACAAAGAACCACAGCGGTTCTCTGAACACATAGTTGGACAGAAAATCTTCAATGGTCTTTTAAATATATCAAAAGTACCCCCTTAACGTGTCAACAAAGCTGAGAAACCTGCTCAATATAATGCAGAACTGTATTCCTGAAGTTCGCTGATGCAAGAGATTTCACTTAATGTGGAAGAAATTCAAAAGCGTCTTACGCAACCGCAAAAAGAAAGCACAGAAAAGAACGATGACAATATGTTTTCTTCTACAAAACTAAAATCAGTGCAAACAATTCCTTTTGTATGATATTTCCAACGAATGACTGCGTCTAGTTCGGTAGTGACATGGCCGCTCCGCTCATTGTTGTACTTTACGTATGAATGACTAGACTGTTCCTTGAGTCTCAAGAAGCACCTCAGGATAAACCTGCTTTCTGTACTTGATGCAAATGGCAAAGGAATTCTAAACAAGTGTGAAGAGTCTGATGTCTTCATTACATGTACTACGCAGATATTTCTTATTCGCTCATACGTTACATAGCAAAAGCTCTCCTGATAACCAAATTATACTGGGGCCCAAATGAAACTTCATCCTCAGCTTTGCACAGGGGTAAGTGTTGTTGCACTCGCAATAGGGAGGCGTTCAGACTATCCTCTTACTCGTCATAATATGAGCCTCTATAAATGGTGTTAATCGCGCTTAAGGCGTTCAGTCTATATCTCCTTATCGGTGCCGACTACAGGCCATGTATGCCCTCATATTCATATTGGATTGCTGCACAATTTCGTTTTAAAAAAAAAAGGAAACGCTGCACCCATACTATCATCAGCGGTGATTTCAGCTTCGCTAAAATAAACTGCGATCTTTTATGCTCTCGGCATCCTTGTCGGCTTTCGGACTTCCTCCTTCAGCTTGTCTGTTCCTAATATTTGCAGCACGCGGTGAAAGTAGAAACGCGAATCATACCGAACACTAGGTCGAACCTCGAACTCACCTCTAATTCTGGCATGGTTGGACGCTTTGGTGTCACAGTCGAGGTTTTTCCTGGCTCGTGGATCCCAGTGTGGTAGTCTTGAAAAGAAACCACAGAAGGCCCACGTAGTACAGCAGTCATATTTCTGGACTTTCATAATGCCGACCACACCAGTTTTTAAACGTTTCTCGTAATGAATTATCACACGCTGTGTAATGCTCCATGAACAGTGCCTTTAGTGCTGCCGATTTATAGCACATTTCAATCGCGAAGTTCTTAGTGTGCAAATAAATATCCCTTCTAAGCTCGGAAAACGAAGTCGCCCCAACTGTTGGCTTGCAGTCGTGATCATTCACGTAAAATGTCGTGTGATACATTCGTCAAGTATTATTTTTCTAACAAGCCGCAGCAAGTTGCCAGCTTGCAGGCTTTATTCGAAAGCACTACATCGCGCGGTCAAACTGGCACACCGGTTTGTGTGAAGCTGGACCATGATGGTGCCCTTAGAAAAACAATAAATAAAAGAATACATAACCAAAATAAATATTGCCGTTACTGGGACTCGGAAACAAAGCAGCGTGGACAGATCAGCTTCGCTGGACACTGCAAGAGAGCTCTAGGCAATCGCCGCAGCCGACCTCGCATCGTTTTAATGTACAACACACCCTCGCTCTGTGTATTGCGGATGGTCTTCGTCAACTAATAATACTATCCAACTAATATGCGCGCTTTCAGCTATGTGGCTTTAGTGACAGGGAGATGTGCGCTGCATGCACTGGCGTGGACAACGTTGGGGAACACTGCAATTGAGCCATAAGCGTTAGCGTTGAAACCATTGGCGAAGAAACGTGGTACTGCAGCATTGCCCGCCGCCGTACATGGGGCAAATTTTCATCGACGGTGAAAAAGTGCCTTTGTACGATTATTTTCATAACTGCAGTCATATAAGTTGTTCTCTTCCTTTGGTTCTTGTTTGTAGTTGCTTTGAGTGTTGATTAGCTACTTCATTTAAATGATCGAATGGCATGATTTACCACAAGCCTTTTATCAATGATTGACACCCCTGCATTCAGGACCGTCTACAATAATGGTTACTGGCGATGTAGGGAACTCAGAACAATTAAATGAGCTCTGGATCCTCCACAGTCGCAGATATGCTGTATAGCTGTGCTGTATATTGAAAAATGCGTATAGGTTTGGATAGCTCGGCAAATAGGATTATGACACATTTCGTTTAACATTATAGGATTAAGCTCCCAAAGCAACTGAGACTTTGAGAGAAGCCTTAGCGAAGGGCTCCGGATAGTTTCGATTACCCATGGTTAATTAACGTGCACAGACATCACATAGTGTATGGAAGTCGCGGGTTCAAACCTTCCCGCTGCGGTAGCATTTCGATGAAGGATGAATGATAGAGGTCCGTGTGCTGTGCGGTGTCAGTCCTCTTTAAGAACCCCAGGTGGTCGAAATTATCCAAAGCCCTCCACTACGGCGTCTCTCATAGCCTGAGCCGCTTTCGGACGTCCATCCTATAGAGCCGAATCAAATGTGCCACAATCCTATTTGCTGACCCATTCAAACCTATATACATTTTTCGGTAAGGAGAAAAAGACTGTTGTCATACTTCACGAGCTTGCTTGCGCTGAAATGTGATACTATATACGTGCTCAATGCGGAAATTCTGTTCTTAAATCCTGCGGCCAACTGAACTGCTCGAAAGTAGGGCATTCTTTTGGTGGACAACTTCCTTAAATGCCGATGGCAGTGCATTCAGCTTCGCAGAAATTTCTTTTACTTTCACACACAGGCTCCCAGTTATAAATTTTATTAGATTTCAGCGTTGCATATCATGCACGACACCCTTCGTAATCTTCTTGGCCGGCTTCGTCTAAGTCAGCCAAGCTTCTAAGGTTTCTTTTAATATATGCTTTACAGAGGCTTCTGCGCAAGTTGACAAAGCGCACTGTGCTTGTAGCGCTATAATATATCTCCCCCAAGTAGACTCATCCAAGAAAACATTCGCATCTTATCTATCCCAAGTTCTTGCCTTTGTGGCTATGAAAAAGTTTCTGTTAGAGAAAGCCGTTGGCTTCTATACCAGCATGGGTGGGTTATGAGCACGTGATATCAGTATACTTGCGGAATTCATCGCATTTTGCACGTAGCCGTTGAGAAATGAGTGCAGAATGCTGACCGAAAGCAAAAATTATTCTAAAAAGCAATCATGCCCAGCAGTTCTGGAAAAAAGTATTTTTCAGCGGGACACCGTATATGAACACAATGTTTTCATATAATGTAAGATTTCACTATAAGAATCAACATATCCGCAGATCACCCTTTTTTTTCTATTCACGTTTTTGCTATCGTCAAAAGCGTTGCCCATTGGTTTTCTATGCCAGTCTTATCTGTTCAATGCGATCGCTGGAAATAATTGAAAAGAATGTTTTTGTTTCATATCAAAATAATGGACCACTAACTTCAATGTTTCTATAAGAGTGTCTTACAATTTTCCAATTTTCAAAATTGTTGCCCCAGAAAGCTGTACTTGGGGCTCCGAATGCTTCTGGCAAACTACGCAGTCCAATACAGATAAAATGCGCGCAACAGGCATTGTGTTCAACAGAAGCGCAAACTGTCGTAATTCTTTTCCAACAACAGGCAAAGCCACATGCTAGAGATCATGCCGTAATCATTGTTCAAGCTGTGCTTGCTATACTGTTTCTTTGAACATTGTACCATTTCGCAAGCAGATTTCGATGTATCATTGTTCTCTTCCACCTCTTGGGGCTATGAAAAAAAAATTTGCTCCCAACTGAATATGTTGCTCCGAAATAGGCAGAACAGATAAGTAAAAAAGCGAACAAAAATAAATCTGGATCTCCAGACCTTATACAACAACCTTACTAACTACAACAAGCCATTACAATAAGAGAAATTCTTTCATTATTATCCGCGCAATCATGCGGTAAAGAGAGCTCTGCGCTTGAGTGTTTTGAAAGGCTACCGAATCTTAACCCATTTGTCTTGAAGAGGTACGTAGCTGTACAAAAAAAGGCCACTTGTAGAAAATGTGTGTGGAGGTAGTCCTAATGTAAACATTAATTCTGTTCCGTGAGTAAGTGTATCAAATTCAAAATGAAGATAGAAATGCTTCTGTTTCGAACATCTTCGCCTAAGCCAGTGGTCCAGTGAACGTTGAAATGGAACGCCAGATTTCTAGCAGCAGCAGCTCGCTAAGGCCTATGTAAGCAGCTAAAGTTTTTAACGTATTCTGCTGATTTGGTCAGCTTTGTTAGCTGCTTGGGAAAATGCTCGAGGAATAGCGAGTTTATCGAAAATGAAAGGTTGTGAAGTTTTCAATAATTTAAACTTTTCTGAATCAAACATTGTTTGGTCACAATAGAGTTTCTTACTTTGTTCATCTATTCATTATGGCCAGCGCCCTATATTAGGTGAACGCAGCAGTGGTTACAGTGCTCCGTCTCACGATCCCCTTGACACCACGAAAAAGCTTTTTAAAAGAAAAATGAGATACAGAAGCACCAATTAGAACAATAAATGAGCAAGCAATACACATTACCCTACTGCAAGCTTGGCAAAACTAGTAGCAAAAAAGAAAATGCAGCACTCACATATTCAGAGCAACCGCTGCTAAAAATATTGGGACGACACAGGTTCACCAATTCGATCAATCGCCTGTTGATCTCAGCGATAGTCATTAGGAAAACAAAGTTTTCCTTTGCGCATTTGCTCGACATTGGGAACAAATATACTCTCTTCTGTGGTGGGGTGGCGGTGGAAAACATTTATGGGCAGGTACACTTACAGAAGGTTATGCATGAGCTGACCAAGAGGGGGCCAGTACCATAGGTACTAGGCGGACATCTCTACCTAATTCGGGACCCCAGTGGCGTCGGCCGCCAACTCGGTCGATCTCAACGTGATATATTGCATATAAGCGTATATCTGGGCATCTAGTACATTGCGATTGCTACCAAGCTGAACATTAGTTTGACGCCATGCCACCGTTTATGAAAATTTTATATCAATGCCTGGCTTTCATAAGTATCATAGACAACATATAGTGCTATGAATGTTTTCTATGACGTTTAACTTCCAGAAGGGACACATAGACGATGAGGGAAGCGCAGTGTAGGACTGTGCTTTAATTTGTACCACCGGTTGTTCTTTAAGGTTCGCTGAAATTGCACACCACATTGGCGTTTTTCATTCACCTCCATCTCAATACCGGCGCCACAACCGGAACGCAAGTACTTTTTTTTATGTAACAACATATTAAGCTTAGCCTAATTCACACAGTCGCTTCGGTCCTCCTGTGGCCATGTTTTAGTGTGAGATGCAGCCTTAATGCGGAGTCAGTAGCTATTTGCAAATAATTAAATTATTTCACAAAAGTGATTTAGCTTTTCTCAACAACGTATGCTAAGGAAGTGTGTTTTCGTTTTGTGTCACTTATTTCGGCACATTTGAATGTATTCATGATCATCTAATACATGTCAAAACAGTTATTAGTATTCATATGGTTGTTATTCAGTGCGGATTTATCCTGGAATGTTTTATTGTTATAGTAGACAACGCAGGCAGCTGCTAAAAATGGTTGCACAAGTGCGAGTGAATACCCCAGTCGCCAGGATAAATAGAAGACGTACAATCACGAGGGTAAGCCTTGATGAAGGCTTACAACCAATGGGGCTCTTCATGACTTAGGTTGGGCTTTTTGGCGTACTGATGAAGTTTTGAAAGATAAAATTCTATCCCCCCGAGCAATTCCATGTTGTTCAGCAGAGTCGTATGTTTCAGTTTTTGAAATCAAATAGGACTGGTGGTTACCAGTTTTCTGGAAGTCGTGATATATGAGTGTATATATAAACATGTACAGGGTGTCCCACCTATCTTTAACCAAAGTTTAAAAATACGCCGAGGCACTCTAAGACGGCGCGACCATATGCATGTTGGTGTCTATTATAAGAAGCGCATTACGTTTTTTTGTATTGCGCCTAACTGCATAATTATTCGAGATTAATTGACCAACTTCGCAAGCAATGTAGATTGGCGAAAAAATTCAATGAGCAAGTTGTAGAAAGGTGCGCGATACGTCGCATAGAACAGTTTCTAACTTTACAACTATTACAATATCGGCTTTTCTCGCTCTCTGCAGACGCGCGTGATATACAAAAAAACACCACATGACAAGTCCACTTGCGCGCCACGATTGCAGTGCTGTCAAACGTCCGCCCAACAAACCAACAGCTTATTTAGCCTGGCGTGCTGCTCCTTAGAAGGTGACAGGGCTGCGACGCACGCGCTGGCTGCGTTATTTACTCGAGTGCCAGCGACAAGGACTACGCATGTCTGCTCGTCGCTATCAAGCGCCGCTAGGGAAGCATACCGCTTGCGCAAACCGCATCAGCCAGCCACTGAGCCGCTGTTTACCTGCCCTGTAGCCTTTTAAGAGGCAGCACGCCGGGATAAATTATCTGTTTGTCCCTATGCGTAATGTTTGAGAGCACTGCAATCGCGGCGAGCAAGCGGACATGTCGCGTGGTATTTTTTTCATTTCGCGGGCATCTGCAGAGAGCGAAAAAACGCCGGTACGTAATAGATGGAAACACAGAAACTGTTCAATGGGACGTATTGCGGGCCGTTCTACAACTTTCTGATTGGCCTTTTTCGCCTAATGTTGGTCAGTATGTAAATATATATATATATATATATATATATATATATATATATATATATATATATATATATATAGTTGGCAGAGCACCGGACGCGATATTCAGAGGTCGTGGGTTCGGATCCAACCGGCGGCATGGTTGTTTTTTCTGCTGCTTTATAAGTAATTTTCTTTAAACGACAGATTAATCAAAATATTATTATCCCACTGATCAGCACTGCACATTGAAAAAAATATAAAAATAAAACATTCCCTTATGCACCTTGGTTTCGGTGGCTGTTGGCTCCCTTCATAAGTTTATCAAACGAGCCCCTCATTGAAATGACTTTTTGTTAATCTGGTTCTTTTCTTCAACTGCTCCCGTAATATTCACTCGCGGTTTAACATCGCTGAGCACAAAATATTGAGCGAAAGCACTGTTTTTGCGGGTGCACACCAACGCCATCAACCTCAAAGCGCAATTGAGGTGTCCACTGACTCAGGGAGCCAGATTTAGTCTAGGATGTCATTAACTCGCGTTTGTTCCATCCCCCACTATGCCCGCTTCTGGTCTCTTAACGTTACACTTAACGCTTTTCTTTCTATAGCTCGCTGTGTTGTTCTTATCTTAAGCGGAACCCTTTTCATTAGACTCAACGTTTCTGCTTCATATTTGAGCAGTGGTAAGATACAGCTTTTGCATACTGCCGTTCATGATCTTGGACGACCTGCCATATAAGCTCAAACCCATTCTTATTCTTCTAGTTGTATCCCTCTCGTGAGCCAGATCAGTGGTCTCTACCTGCCCTAAGAACACGTATTCTTTTGCCATTTACTGCACCTCGCTACCAATTGAGAACTGCTGTTTCCTTGCGAGACCATTGAACATTACTTTTGAGCGCATGAATTTTTAGGCCCACCGTACTGCTCTGCCTGTCTAACTAATTGATCATGCTGTGCAGTTCATCTTCTGAGTGATTCAGCATGGCAATGTCATCAGCGAATAGCATATTATTTAGGAATTCTTCATTAACTCTTATACCCAACTGTTCCCAGTTCACGCCTCGGAACGCCTCCCTTAAACAGGCGGTAAATAGCATTGGCGAGATCGTTCCTCTCTGCATTACACCCTTCCTTACCGCAATTTTGTTGCTGAATTTATGGAGGACTATGATAGCTGTGCAGTCATTATATATATCTTCCAGTATTTTCACTTCTGACTGTTTTACGTCTTGATTTCGTAATGCCTGCATGACTGCTAAGGCTTCTACATATCCAAATGCTTTCTCGTAATCAGTGAAGGCTATATAGGTCTTCGTTATATTCTGCGAATTTCTCTATGACGTGATTGATAGATTGAATATTGTCTATCTTCGTGTATCCTTTACGAAAGCCTGCCTGATCATTTGGTTGAATGAAGCCGAAGGTTTTCCTGACTCTTTGCGACTACCTTATTAAATGCCTTTAAGCGGTGGGCAGTAAGCTGATTGCTCTGTAAGTTTTCATGTCCTTGCCGTCTCCTTTCTTTAGAGTTAATATAATGTTAGCGTTTTCCCAAGCTTCTGCTACTCTCGAGGTCATACGGCATTGCGTATACAGAGTAGCTTGTTTTTCTAGTGCAATCTCCCCTCCATCATTCAATAGACCTCCTGTTACATGATCCTCACCAGCTGCTTCAGGTACCTTGACCTTTCCATTTATCGCTTCAGAAAATAAATGCTGAAAATAAATAATCGTAACTCGTAATAGCCTAATTAAATAAATGTCTTCTTTGGTCTGGCAAGCCGCCACTAATTTGTGCTTAAAATTTTTAGGCGATAGGTATTATTGAGCATTTTTAGTCAACAATTTTTCAGGCAACACCATTCCCTGATTCACATTATAATTATGGTGCTGCAGGATGACGCGCAAATACGTTACGGAATCGCCTACTGGTAGTGTAGAGGGCACCAAATTCGGTGATGATTTGGGTATTTGTCGGTGAAAATATCCGTGAATGCTGTTGTTCTATTTCAATTAACATTTTAACCGCCATCGCGCTTATTATTGCACTAACACACAAGCAATTGTACTTCCCATGGAGCTGCACTGGCGGAAGCTTTGCAGACTTGCATTGAGCCGAGGGCTGTGGCATGGCCCTGTTTTCACATCAACAGGGTACAATCAAGCTCTTTCAGAAGAAGAAAGATCAGAATAAGAAACGTCAAAGCGTGAAAGCATCTAACCCCACAGGCAGAATAGAAATGGCAGCGCTAGGTTATCAATAAGCATAAGATATCCAAAATTAGGAAGTTTAATATGCAGAGAATCGAGCGTGCTAGGAAAAATGAAGATAGCCTGAAAGCGGGGACGAGGAAACTAACCATAGGCAAACATCATATGTTTGCGTTAAGATACAAACAGGAAAATATCATTAGCCATATGGATAAGATAGTAAAGTACTACGAAAGTTGCACACAAATCTGGGTGGTAACCAATGATATCAAGGCATAAATAAAAGAGGCACTATGATACAGCAATACAACATCCCGCTTATAAGGAAAGTGAAAGTAAGAAACCCTTACGAGCAATACAAAACGGGAAATTAGCGGGTGAGGATCAGAAAACAGCAGATCTGTTGAAGGACGAAGGGCAGATTATGCTAGAAATTCTAACCAGGCTGTATGCGCAATGCCCTATGACCTCGAGCGTACCAGAAGCTTGGAAGAACGCTAGCATTCTTAATTCATAGAAAGGAAAAGTCAAGGCCTTCAAAAATTACAAACTGATCCGCTTACTGTGCGTTCTCTACAGTGCATTTCCTAAAATATTCGCCAATAGATTGAGGACAACCTTAACTTCACTCAATCAAATGATAACGCACACTTTCGTAAATGATACCCATCAATACATGATATTCACACTATCATTCAGGTCATAATGAAGTGCGCACATTAAAACCAACCCCTATATAAGCCTTCATTGATTACGAGAAAGCATTTTCCCCAGTGCAATCCTCAAGTCATGCGGGCATTGCGGAATGAGAGTGTAAAACAGTCCTTTGGGAAAATATCAGAACATACCCCGAACCACGCCACAGCCACCATAGTCCTCCATATAATAAGCAATGAAATAGCAATAAAGAAGTGTGTCAGGTTGGGAGACACGATCTTGCAAATGCATTCACCGCCTCTTTAGGAGAGGTATTCCCAGGCCAGGATTGGGAACAGCTGGAGACAATAGTTAATTTAGAATATCATAATATCTGCGATACCCTGACAACATTGGCTTGCTAAGTCACTCAGGAGATTAACTGCAACGCATGATCAACGACTTCGACAGGCAGAGGAGAATGGTGGGTCTCAAATTTAACGTGCAGAAACCCAAAGTGAAAATGAACAGCCTTAGAAGGGAACAGTAGTTCACACTTGGTAGCGAGCTTCTGGAAATGGTAAAAAAATACGTCTACTTATGGCAGGCAGTGACCGCATATCCGGATCACGGGACTTAAACAGAAGAATAAGAATGGGGTGGAGCGCATTTGGCCGGCCCTAATGTCATGAATGTCAGTTTACTAATGTCCACAAAGAGAAAACTATACAGCAGATATATCTTACTGGTACTCAACTGTGGGGCAGAAACGTGGAGGCTAACGAAAAGCGTTCAACTTAACTTGAGTACTACGCAAAGAGCTATCCAAAAGAAAATAGATATAACGTTAAGTAAACGGAATAGGGTAGATTTTGTCATGGATTAAACGCGCGTTGTTGACGTTCTAGTCGAAATCAAGAGGAGAAAATGGGCTTCTGCAGAGCATGTAATGCGAAGGCAAGATAACCGCAAGTCCTCAAAGGTAACGGCGTGGATTCCAAGAGAAGGCAAGCGTAGCCAGGGGCAGCAGAAAATTAGTTGGTCTTATGAGGTAAATAAGTTTTCTGGGATAGGGTGGTCTCAATGGCAGAGGACAGGTTAAAATGGAGAGATATGCGAGAAGCCTTTGTCCTGCAGTGGGCGTAGCCAGGCTGAAGATGACGATGTGAATTCTTTGCCTTGAATGCATATGAACTGCACGTGGTGACCAACCTGTTCTTGCGTTAGAAATGCGCAAAAAATCGCAATAGGAATACTGAAAAAGAAATAGGCGCATCAAATCATGCCCTTGTTTATAGAACACTAAGACAAGTTATGCAAAAAAAAACATCGCCGTGTTTCATATATCTACGAGGCCCCCCAGCTAAATTTGACCAAGCTTTTAAAATAGACGGAATCTCCTAGCCGCTTGAAACTATCTGAGGGTTGTTTAGAGTAGCGTGGCCTAGCCTCCAGTATATTTGTTCTTGAAAGTTAATAAATTATCAAAGCCTTATTAGCTAACTTATCAGTACTGGCTTCCGGAACAAAACTGCAATGCAGAAGTTGTTTATCGCTGTGAAAAATAGCTGACCAAAAACATTTGTCAGAGGCACCGTTAACATAGTTTTTTTTTTACCGACCTTATATTATATAACCACCCCGGTTACCATGGCGACCACTGGGAGACAGTGTCGTTGATATGTAGGCCACCATCTTGGATTCCATGAGCGGAATCACCTACCTCAGAGGCTCGAAACGCGACTATAGTGGAGCTAACGCTTTACAAAGCTTCCAGGTGACAACGATGCAACTTCAACGCCCCAAGACATGTCTTAGAAAACAAAATCCGGTTTTCTCTTCAGCGTTCTCCCCGATGAGCCTTTGTGTGCACATTGGGACAGAGGAGTGAGCCAGCAGCTGGTAACGTGATAGCTCTCTTTTAAGGGCGATAAATAAAGCTACGTATATCACATCTTGATGACAATAGCAGAGCCGCCGCGGTTGCTCAGTGGTTAAGGCACTCGTGTAATGAGCCGGAGTACTGGGTTGGAAGCCGACCGCGGCAGCCGCGTTTCGTTGGAGGCGAAACGCATAAGGCGGCCATGTACTGTGCCAATGTGAGTGCACTTTAAAGATCCGTACGTGGAAAATTGGAAATTCGTTTTTGGGGAAACAAATTGGCGCAGCATCTGTATCACACCTCGGCGGACACAACTGCACCGTAAGAGAGGGGATAAAGGAGGGAGTGAAATAAGAAAGGAAGACTTACCATAGTGGAATACTCCAGAATAATTTCGACCACCTGGGAATCTTTAACGTGCACTGACATCGTACAGCACACGGGCGCCTTCCCGAAGTGGTCAAAATTTTTTCCGGAGCACTCCACTACGGCACCTCTTTCTTCCTTTCTTCTTTCACTCCCTCATTTATTGCTTTCCTTACGGCGTGGTTGGAGTGCCCACCGAGATATCTGCGGCAGTTACTGTGCCGTTTCTTTTCCTAACACACAATTTTTAAAGCCAAAGCTTTACTACTAATCTCCGTAGCTACTTTGCCGTGTGCACGAGTTTCACCTTGAACCGAGGAGAAGCCAAGTGTCAGCTATGACGTCCTTCAGCCGCCGCCACCGCCACCGTCGCCGAAACTGAGCGCTCGCCTCTGTTTCTATAGGTCATCGTCATTCATTGTGTTATTGGCGTTGGCGTTTCCAACGTTCTAGACTCCGATAATGTTTAGGAAAGGAAGGGCGCATAACTGTCTCCCTGGGTCAGCGGACGCCTCAAACGCGCTTTAAGATGCGTGGCAGTGGTGACAGAGAGATGTCGCCTGCATGCATTGGCGCTGACCACATTGTGACGGAGACGCGGCACTACAGCAATAGGCCGCAGCGTTCTAGGGGTGGTCAACGTCTCACGAAAAACCATTAACTGCCCATTGCCAGGGTGGCTAGCTGGGCGTACTGCCTATCCAGTGTGCGGAATGCACTCAACTTTACCGACGCCAAGCTGCTTCAAATTGCGCGATGCACCACACGATGCACCACACCTTTGCCTCTGCAACCAGGTTTAGCATTAGTTAAACCGCAGCTATTTTTTTTTCAAATAGCGCTTCTAGCGGTTTTGCGCGACGATGTACAACATTTCCATTCATAATTCGTTTTTCAAGTTAATAATCTAAAAGATAGCTAATTAGGCTTAACTAATCAATTAACTTTGAAGAAAGAAAAAATTCTGCAGATTAAGTCAGGCTACTCTAAGCAACCCTTAGTTCGTTTCGCTGGGATTGGAAAACTCTTCTTTAAAAGATTGTTAACAATTAGCTGCTGCACCTGGTATATGAAACTGAAAACTGGTTTCTAAGCAAAGGAAATAGCGCAGTATCAGTCTCATATATCGTTGGACACCTGAACCGCATCGTAAGAGAAGGGATAAAGGAGGGAGTGAAAGAAGAAAGGAAGAAAGAGGTGCCATAGTTCAGGGCTTAGGATTAAATTTGCCCATCTGGGGATTCCTAAAGTGCACTGACATCGCACAGCACACTGGCGCCTTTGCGCTTCGCCTCCACAGAAACGCGGCCGCCGCAGTCGGATTCGAATCCGGGAACTCCCGATCAGCAGTCAAGCGCCCTGACCACTGCCGCGGGTAAGCCGGACTCCAAAATCAGTTTCGCGAAGGTTTGCTAGAATCAGGCTTTGGGACACCTTAAAAACGCTAAGGCGCCCGTGTGCTGTGCGATGTCAGTGCAGGTTAAAGATCCCCAGGTGGTCGAAATTATTCCGGAGCCCTCCACTACGGCACCTCATTCTTCCTTTCTTCTTTCACTCCCTCCTTTATCCCTGCCCTTACGGCGCGGTTCAGATGTCCAACAATATATGAGACAGATACTGCGCCATTTCTTTCCCCAAAAACCGAACCTTGTCGAAGGCTCCTTTGTTCTCAAATTTTACGGTTGTCCGTAGTTTAACCACACTAAGTTTTACATATACATCGTTGTAAATCAGTGCAGAAACACCTTTAGAGCACGCATGCTTGCCGAAGCCAATGATTACATTGGCATATGGCGATCGTGTTGTAGTTGCCACTCCATGTGAGCGACCACTATTCCATCCATAACCTGTTACATGTAAGAAGGGAGCAATATAAGGCAGAAATCTGCGGCTAAAACCAGGGATCTGCCAGGTTTTGGTATAACATTGGCATTGGCTTCTACCTAGGCAGCAGGTGATGCCCTTTCTCAAAAACGTCATTTTTGTGGCACAGCAGTTCTAGGAGCTCGGAGTCACGAATGGTACGAAAATCAAGCTATAGGTCACAACCGTGTCAGGTGCTGTAGAGCAGTTGAGTTGGAAGAGTGACACATGCAGTTCGGGACGTTCAAATGGTGAGTTGATGCTCTTGTGGAGATATTCTTGTAGAGGAGGTGGATAATAGATTGCCGGAGTAGTGAGCTTGTAGCGTTGTTAAAGAGCACTGTAAATCTACCTCATTATTAAATCTAGTCAGGCGTTCGGTGTAAGCTGAACATTGGCAATTATGTGGCGTGGTTTCACTTTACCAAAACGTCTTCAGAACAGCTGCATACGTGAGTTTCGCGCAGGTGGGAGTTCAAGGTATCGTAGATGAAGAACAACTTCCTTGATGCGAGACACCTAGCATAAGCTTTATTATTGGCCAAGTTTATGTATGCGCACTTGAAGGGGCTATTGTTTTTTTTGATACTATGGTGTTTTGAGTCTTTCAGAGTCAGACTTCGCTTCTGAATTTTCCTCTGACTTTTTGTCTGCATTCGTCTGACATTTCTTTGAAAAGTCCTCTTGCCAATATGATGGCGAAAATCGTGAGGCTCTGCCCACGCTTGTTCATTTTGTAACTAAATTATCTTGAACAGAAGAAATAAAACGCAGTAGGTGGCAGCAAGAAAGCATCAGCCTCAGACTGCCAACTTTAACGCCGTCTATGTGCATGTGAAGCACCATTTAGAACAAAGCAACACAAGTGCTTTGAAAGACACTCACCGAATAGTCATGAATTGAACTAACGAATGCAGAGAACTTTATAACTTTATAGCTACAGCTAAGAGTATTTATTTAGCTTAACAGGAGCCAGATATTATAAGCCCCTTCAGTGCTCTTTGTTAAGATGCACTTTTATTTGCGTGGTGTTTTTGTTCTTACGACAAGCTATTTTGCACCCACTGAACAATATACACGTCAAACGGTGAAACTGCGCTTAATTTAAAATAGTATTATGATGTATTCTGCACAAATATATATTCCTTGGGCTCAGAATGGCATGTTAGGTGGTGATAAGGTTTTTTTTTTACCTTTAACTTTTTTTACAGTGAACCGATTAGCTAATAAATTTGTTTTATTAGATGAAACACAAAAAGGGGCCCACGATAAAGAGCTCTCGTTTATTGAGAAAACTTATATTTAATTTTATGTGCGAAAAGAAAATGCATTCGGCTACTTCGTTTCTTTTATTCATAGCGTTTTGAAGTTAAACGAGAAACACACACACATCACGAGGCCTCTCCGGCTCTTTATAGCGAAGTATAAACGTTTATTCTCTGATAAAGCTACCTAAATGTCAACGAAAAAATCAAAAAGGCATGTCTATTTTCAATTATAATAGTTCTGCTCTACGGATTGCATTTCAATACATCAGTTGTTTTGCTATACACTTTGCCTTTTCGCCGCGGCAAGCAAAAGGCAACCCTTTTCAGGGCTA
The DNA here is from genome assembly GCA_030143305.2 of Amblyomma americanum. Classification (NCBI taxonomy): domain Eukaryota; kingdom Metazoa; phylum Arthropoda; class Arachnida; order Ixodida; family Ixodidae; genus Amblyomma; species Amblyomma americanum. The sequence goes on along the minus strand of JARKHS020005139.1, from coordinate 358,321 downwards.
TGTTCTGGAAGGATGGCACCCATGATACAATCTTGTGTGGCATTGACTTAGTTTTTCTGAATACGTAACGCAGAAAGATTACAGCAACATGAATTCACCGTAACAATGAATATAGTTCGCCGAGGTGTCTCAGTGGTTATGGGAACATTGACTTTTCTGTAAAACGGCAATAAACCGTTGTATGTTAATGGCCCTCTTCACCTACGGAGAAAAACCAGTTTTTCGTGGCCTATGAGCTAAGAAATCAAAGGGATGGAAATTTACTACGGGTGAAAAGTGCGATATCATGGCCAGGAAGAAGCAAGACAGTCATCTTTTTCGGATAGCAAGCGAGAATGATGTCACGGTCATCACATAGAGAGTTCGGCTTTTTTTGTTATTCTTCTCGGAGTTTTTTTTCTTAAACCATTGCTTTGTCGAGGGATTTTCACTGCTTTGCACCACAACGAAAGGTTCAAAGCAAATTCTCCAGTATTATCACTGATAGACTCTAATATGCGCAGTCGTCTTCGGCGTGATTCTGATCTTGTCACTCTTGTTTCTATTCCCAACCACAAAATCTTCCTCATATGTTTACCAGACACTTGGCTATCACCTGATGAAAAAACGCTGTGTTGTTGAGATGGGCTTTTAAATTTCTGCCTAGCTCCAATCGCTCCTGGCGATTCCATTAATGCCAAAATCTGTAAGATCTCTGAGAAAGTAATTGCCACTTGCTTCACCAAAGCTAGCAAAAAACTATGGACGAGAGATTGCGTTTCAGTGGAGCCCAAACACGCAAACTGATTCGGTTACATTTGTTGAAAAGTTGCCATGTTTTGGTCACGATGCTGGCTTGGGATGTCTTGAAGGTATCTGACACTTTGCCTTAGCCCAAGATCTTTCAGTATCAAGATGATATAGGTACGTATTCGGCTGCCTCTAAAGGTGTATATAATCTGATGACCGATAGGAAATTCTCTATCCGCCTCATGGACAAATAAATCGGCGATAACCGGTTCATTAGGATATGATAAGCGAAAGAAACTAGCAGCGTACTCACTAATGTTCGCAGCATTTCGAGCATCTAGCATTACAGTGCAGCTGGGTAGTTTCTCTGGCTGTAGTGCAGAAACAAAAAATTGGAGGCATCGCCAGTAGTTAATCGGGTGCTTGGTATCTCGGGTTCTTGGTAATCAGCTGGAACGAATAGACAACAAATGGTCCAGGCTAGTAGGAGATTTTCTGCGTTGTGTTTTACTATATTTTATAGAGAGTTTAATCTAGAAAAAGGTTTTTCAGTGTCATTCACACGCCGTACACGAAGGAAGGCTACGTAGTTGTAGAGAGAACACACAAGTCAAATTACGTTCTAATTAGCTTACAGTCATATTTTTAGTCTGCCAAGAAAATGAACAATTCAGATTATACTTGATTCACAGCAAAAGTTTATTCAAGCCACAATATCTGAGAGAAGTCTTCAGTGATATTCGAGGCCTTCATTTCGGCAGAATATCTTCCTTAAGCGTTTCCTGCAGAGACAAGCATGTAAACCATGAGTCATCACGCACTAAAGTATTCAGGACTTGTTATGCCTTCCCTGAACCGCAACATTAACTCGAAAGTCGGCGCTCTAAGCTTACCACTCAGAGATCTCGATAATTCTTTCTGTCGCAATTCTATCAATGCAGCTACATTATTGATGAATTTCAGTTTTTGTGACCGTTTTTTCATACGCTAGATTTCAAATGTTTCTGGATATTTATTGGGATCTTTCTTCTCTGCTTTGGGTAAGAAAAGAATGCAGAGGTAGTTGAGACGCGACGAATTTGCTTTAGCAATAATTGTTGTACATTTAGGTTTAGCACTGATTGCCTTTCCATATCGTATGTGAATTTGCTTTCGCTGTGGGCCTCCAGTTGGTGGTTGATTTTGGAAGTTAAAAGATGGAGATGAGTGGCGGCGGAGAGGGTTGGGGATGGATGCTCATAGGTGGAAGATAGACTTATAGTTCGATGTGCCCAGAAGCGAAGAGAACGCAGGGCGCTCCTGAGGAGGTTCCTTCTAGGCCACCTGGAAGGTGCACGGAAGGTGCCCCGATCTACTCGGATCAGTTCAGGGCGCAGCTTCGAAAGCATACACAGAGAATCGATTTTTGGAATCAGAGCTATACACCTAAAGCAGCAAACATTAACATATGCAAAGGCCAAACGCTGGGTGGCACCTCTGGAAAAGTGTTTTAAATGTATTGTAAGGATCAATAGATGGCACATTCGAGTGGTGGATGGTCGGCCAAGGCACGGCGAGGGAAGTACTGCATTCGCCCTCCTCTTTATTGCTCATGAAAAACAGTGCTTTTATTTTAAGCCTTCTTCCTTGTCTGTCGCTTCCACAACGTCATTGTCGTGCAGTTTCAAGCTCGCTTCAATGCTTAACTTAACCTGCGTACACCTCCACAGAATGCTTGCACAGTACATTTTCATATTTTCTAGTTGGGGCCTGCACTTCAGATAGATATTCTTCGTAGCTGCGCAGAAAAAATTCGTATGCTCAAGTCTGACTTGGAAGACCTACAATGAATAACAGCGCCAAAATCAAGGTTAAGCTGAGGTCTCAAAATTTCCTTCCTCGCAGGCTACCGACGACGTGCAGAAGAAGGAAGCCTAGCCGGAACTTTAGAGTGTTAAAAGGCTGAAGACATATCGTTCTGAAAACTCCGAAGAGGCAAGAAAAAGAAAAGGAGTGTCTTAACATGTGTGCTCTTTTGTGTTAGTGAATTAGTACTTCCTTTGTTTGCTCGGTTGTCTGAACTTGGAATCGGATTGTATAATCTGATATCCTCAACATAGGCGATTACGTGGTATGATTTCCTCTTGCCCGAAGTATGGCCTGCACCAAACGCGTTGTCACTCTTCTTAGTTCATCGAAATGCCTGCGTGCATACTTCGGTACGTTCCTTCACTAGCTTTCAAAAATACAAATGATGCCGGAAGGTCTTTGCTTTCTGAGATAAATAAAATCAAGATGTATTTTTAGACACCGGCTTAAAATTCAAAACATTTTATCTAAATAAGTGCAAATACTGCTTCGAACATAGTGCTTCCAACAGATATGTGATACGGCTCCTGAGAAAGAAGTGATCTTTCCACATCTAACCAATGCGAAAATTCGATGCAACCGACATACAGTGTCTAAAAAAACAAAAGTCTTGAAGGTTCATTGCGTAATCGTACTTTTATACACCCCTAATAAAGCTGAAATTAGCTGGACGGCAAAGTTAAACGCTCCTTTCTTGGCACTGGCGGGATTCAGAGACGTGAATTCCTCCATAAAGAGCTGCTCTTTGCCAAAGTAACAATAACACTGCTCACTGCAGGATAATATTGTTGTTTTCATATCAAATTATTCGTCATAGAATTAGGTGAGGGTATATCTATTGTCGAATGCTATCAAGGAGGCTAACAATTATTACGAGGAAAAAGCTGTTGACGCCAACGGCATTGTTTAAGTTATTTAAACTGTGGCGCGACGAACTTTAATATTCGTAACGTCTGGCTAGGAATACCTCCAACATTTGTTTTGCATTATTAACACTGTGTCGCTTCTGTTTTACCACTATGCGCTTCCTGGCGATGCCAACACAGCCTGAACATTGCAAGCAGTAAATCGAGACGGGCAAATCAGGATCACCGCCTCTCCTTGGCCTTAGAATTCTCTTCAATCCGCCATATTTTTATCAGGTATTACTGTACAATATACACCTCACGATTCGAAAATGTCACTGAAAGCTCTTTATGCTCTCGGTAAAATACCCAAGCTTTGTTACCGTGAAAGACTATTTGAGTGTTCTGTATCACTCATAAAACCAACTGCGACATTTTATCTCTGAAAGAGGTCGTTACGCTTAATACCTCGTTAACTCTTACTCAGGTCTTTGCGTTCCATGGGAATTTGCTCAAAGTCTCTTCCGCTTCCTCCTCGTGGGGGGAGTCGTGGTAGAGCCGTAGGACGTGTAGGGCTGCCACTACCTTCAGTGGTTGTAGTGTCTTCGTCGTTGTCGTAGTCAGCATCGATATCATCATTGTGACCACTGACAACTGCGTGAAGACGAAAGAGTCGCATGGAAAGTTTTTCATTTCACAATCTTTTGAAGGCAAGTTGGGTGACAGATAAACAAGGAAAAGCTTAGAATGGCTTTCGAATGTCATTACCATATTAGTGTAGTAGCTTCTCAGTGCAGTATCCCCTTAAGGGGACACTAGAAAGATGCACCGCATCCAGGCGGCTACAGTCAGCGACAAGCAGGAGCACTCTTCGAGAAAACTACAGAGGCAGAAGAACGCTATAGCCCCCGCGGCACAAATCTGTCAACAGAGAGGAAGCTGTCACTTGGAGACAATTAGAGACAGGTTCTTACCCAAGCCGCCACATACTAAACAAAACACACCGTACGACAAACGCGAACAAATGACCCTGGCGCAACGTAAAAACCACACTATATTACATCATATAGGTCTGTCAAAACATAGACGTGGTCCCCAAAATACAAAACCCGAGTGCGGAGCAATAGGAGACTCTGCTGTGAAGCAAGCGCTTTGAAGACCAACAAGGTCTGGTGCAGCGAGCTCAACGGGCGGCAGTGGCCAGCAGAGCCCTGGACTGAGGACAACCGACATTTGATTAGAAGTGGACGAGGTCGACAGCGAAGACTTCTGGGGATACAACCAAGGAGAGACCTCTGAAGATGCCCCAGAACCGCTGAAAGAAGCACTAGAGTACAATGAAGTTTTTCCTTCCTTCCTCCCTACCTTCCTTCCTTCCTGCCTCCATCTCTCCCTCTCTCTCCCTCTCTCCCTCCCTTCCTTCCTCCCTCTCTCCCTTCCTTCCTTCCTCTCTCTCTTCCTTCCTTCCCTCCTTCCTTCATTCCTTCCTTCCTCTCTCCCTTCCTTCTTTCCTTCCTTCCTCCCTCCCTTCCTTCCTTCCTCCCTCCCTCGCTCCATCCCTTCCTTCCTCCCACCCTTCCTTCCTTCCTTCCCTCCTTCCTTCCTTCATTCCTTCCTTCCTCTCTCCCTTCCTTCTTTCCTTCCTTCCTCCCTCCCTTCCTTCCTTCCTCCCTCCCTCCTTCACTCCATCCCTTCCTTCCTCCCACCCTCCCTCCCTTCCTTCCTTCTTTACCTCCTCCATGTTGAAGCCTCTGACTATTAAAATGTTGTTAGCAGAGGCATTAAGTAACTCAGCTATAAGCTTCATTCCAAATTTTAACCCAAAACCGAGCACGCGATTTGAAAAATCGTCTCCTTTACCCTTCATTCAACGTGGACTATACTTAAACGGCACTAGCCGAAAATTTGGAAGGGTTGCTAAAATAATCATACGTTTACACTTGTTGCGTAAATCGCGAAGATCACCGAGAGTTGTACTAAGTGGTTAGGGCTCTCGGCTACTGAGCTGGAGTTGCGGAGTTTGAACCCTACCTTGCCGGCGGCGTTTCGATGGAGGCGAAATGCTAAGGCGCCCGTGTGCTGTTCCCCTGGCTGTCAAAATTGTTCTGGAGACCTCCACTACTGCACCTCTTTCTCGCTCTCTTCTTTCACTTCTCTAACGACGAGGTTCGAGTGTCCACCGAAATATAAGAGAATTACGGCTCTATTTCATTTCCATAAAGAACATTTTTTCAATTTTTTTCGTGAGAGCCCGCGCCATCTTTGTCAGTATAATTAATCTCTGTCAGGTTAAAATCTCTATTTGCTCAAGGCTCGTTCCAATTGCCCGCCCCAGTGCAAGACGGCTGCGACTGCATTCTTTAAGACCACTTTATAAAAGACCGGAATCGAGCAGAGTGGATGAGGTAACAAACTCGGATTAATGACATCCGAATGAAAATCACGAGGAAGAAATGGGCTTGGGCAGGGCATGTAATGCGAAGGCAAGATAACTCCTGGTCAGTAAATGTAACAGAGTGGTTTCCAAAAGAAGGCAAGCGCAGCAACGGGGCTGCAGAAAGTTGGGTTGGCGGGTGAGATTGAAAATTTTGCGGCGATAGTGTCGCCACACATGGCAGATTACCAGGTCAATTGGAGAGACATGGGAGAGGCCTTCGCCCTGCTGTGGTGGTTGTCGGGCTGATGCCGATGACCTTATAACCCCTAACCACGCGCTCATTGTGCGTTGGTGTTTTATATGCCCGAAATTGCTGTTTGCGAACGATGAACGTGTGGGCTAGCTAGTCAATTCACCGGCAATATTGTTTCATGAATATGTATCCCTCCAGCCGTAAGTGTAACGTGGTCCGACTGTTTAGCTTCATAGCAAATGTATGCTTGCTGCTAGCGGACAGGATTACGAATGTTGACTTAAGTAGGATGGGATGCCATGATCGCTGAACTAGCTCATTGCTCCTGCACACAGGAACGTCAAGCCCGACCACAAGCAGTGGTGAAGCATGATGGGAAACTTTCAGCAGACGACGGCAGCGCATTGAGCCCCACTTCCTCTTTTGAGCGCAGCAAAAATAAAATGCAGCAGTGTCTTGACCTCACGATGACATTCGCGCTTGACTGCAAAATAGTTTCCTATGTTTAGCGATCCATGGGTGGCCTAATATTACACGCACTGGCTGCGCTCGAAAATCGGAAGCAGCTCTGTTTTTCGGCTGTTGCCCATAGAGTTGATTTTCGGCAGATGCCTGTTGCAAATATGGTCTGCTTCTTAGTGGTGTGAAAGGAATTCCAAGACTGTCGAAAGTAAAAGGCCGTCATTGAGAAAAAACGCACAAATTTGGCATATTTAAATAAGTTCGCGCGGCGCCCACGATTTATTACCGAGATTTAACAGATAGCCCCCCAACAAAGCTCCAGCTACATCCTCGTGCATGAGAGCGAAGGATTATTTAGATATATAGCGAAAGGATTTACCTTGCACTATATGGCCATATGTACGAAAGTTTTCATACGCCAGTTCTACTCCGATATAAATATGTATAAGATTATGTGCGGATTTCGCTGTGTATGACATTAAGTTCAATGTTGCCCAATTTGTCGAGGCTCTTCAAGGTATATATATATATATATATATATATATATATATATATATATATATATATATATATACCTTGAAGAGCCTCGACAAATTGGGCAACATTGAACTTAATGTCATAAAGGTCACGAAAAATAAAACCTAACAGATGTGAGGAATGATAATCTATAAAGAGTAAAGTTACGCACACTGAATAAGATATTTGCGTATTGAGTTCGTTGCTAACTTAAATTAACAGTAGTTCTTTGCAAAACAAACCCATGGAGCACTCATATTGCAAGCAACACAACAGTGTGGAGGCAAAAGCGTAAATAGAAGATAACCTCCTAATGCTCTGGCTACTTGTTTCAAGCTGCTGTGAAAGAATATTGGCAATCAGCATGGAAGGAGTGACAGCGCGTAATAAATAATATAGGTAATGCTTAGCCCTTTTTATAGTTTTTTTCTGACGAATATGACTACCCAGCGAATGTTACGATAACTGAGTTATCCCAACGAGGCCATTGTATATGCAGTCAACAGTTGAACGCTTCTTATCGGCTGCTTTCATAACAATTGTTTATAAAGGCACCACAAGGCAAGTTGCAGGATGTAGCGCCGTAGTGCGACAAAAGATATTCTTGAAACACCTTTCTCGGGTAAGTTAAGGAGCGCAATTTTTCCAGTTGACCTCAAAAACTTTCACTTCTCAGAACCCTTCACCACTCTTCCATTGTTAATATCTCTAAACAGTGTTGCGTGCTTCCCTGTTTTATTTGCGTGACTCACAACTTATATTTAGTGGCACATCTCTTTTCTGCTTTTGTTATTCTTGTTTTTACCTGATTTTCCGTTTTCTTTGCCTAATTCTTTCATTCATTTTTGTTTCAACCCCCTCTTACTACCCATGAACTTGAGTTTGCTGTACTGCATCATCGTACTAATCCTTTTGACTTTCTTCTCCCGCATTCGCACTTTCACCCCCGCTCTTAACCTTTTCTTATTATTTTATTTAGACTCATTTTCGTTCATTCGCTGTTTTCCAATCCTAGCTCTTTAGCCTCCTTTTCCAGCTGTTGTTTTTGCGCTTTGCGTTCCTCCGCCGCGGTGGCTCAGTGGATGTGGTGTTCGGCTGCTTATCTAGAAGACGCAGGTGCGATCCCGGCTTTGACGGTCTCATATAGATAGAGGCGAAATCATAGTGGCCTAGTATCGTGATCCTGTACTGTGCGATGTCAGCGCACGCTAAAGAACCACAACTGGTCGAAAGCAACTCAACTACGGCGGCCCTCATAGCTTGAGTGTCTTTGGGACGTTAAGACCCAAGGAACCTTTGCTTTAATTACGTTCTTTTCCGGTACTGCAGACGTCGTCTGCGTGCAGAAAAGGCAGCCGCTACTTCAGGTCTTCGCAGACAGCCCCCTCCTGTCTCCGCGGCTTAACGGTTATCGTGCTAAGTGGAAGTGGACTGTAAAAAAAATTGTAATCGACTTATTGGTAAACCGGCAACCGCATTCGGGCCAGCAGCGAGAGGCAATGTTTCTTTTTTTGGGCATATTAGGGCTCTAAAGCGTCGATAGTTCTCAGAACTGTGTATTAAGGCGATGCACCACACAGAATACGATCGAAAGTGAAACTGAGGGTTTCTATAACTGACTGATAAATTTCCAGAAAAATTAGAGAGTTTACTGCTATAATTGTGCCTTATGCGCAAGAAATTTTATCTTCACTCTAAAAATGTGAACTGCAAAGAAAACAACAAATTTACTCTTTAGACGTTCAGAAATATAACAGGCATGTCCTATCTTTAGTAGCATAAAGAATTACATAAAATGCAATTATGGTGTTAGCATAGGGTTTCACATGTCCAGCATTCTAGGAGAAGAATTTGAAAATTGGAAAATTGTAAGCTTTTGTTATGTAAATATTGAAGTTAAGGGTCTATTCTTCTGATGTTTTACATCGGTCGCATCGAACAGTTAAGACTCCCATAAAAAACCAATAGGGTACATTTTGATTATAGCAAAAACATTAATAAAGAAATGAAAGAATGCCATCGAGTGACCTGTGGGTATATTGATTGTTGTAGTGAAATCTTCAATTACATGAAAGAATTGCGTTCATGAATGGTTTGCCGCTCAAAAACGATTTTGTCCACAGTTGTTGGGTACCTCAGTATGAGCTGCTGTGGCAGCGATAATTTCAGTACTATATGATATATACGTAATTGTTAGAAAAAAAAAGCCTCTTGAAGAAGCCTGCTCTTATTTTAGTCTTTGCGGAACCACAATTCGAGCTTCCCTGGGCTTTATCGTCACCTTGAATATTTTAACGCCTAGTACAGCTATTCATTAATTGTAACGATAAAAAGGAGAATACTTCTTTCTTGAGTGATGTGCATAATGCATGAAGGAGTAGCTGCTGAATTATGTTCATAATCCTGAGCCGTCATTAAATATTTTTGCTCAATTGTGAAACGAAAATCTAGACGCACAAATCTCAAGCTGCGAAGCAATCCAGATCTTTGTGCTTTAATTTCCGTCCTTGGGACACAATTGTCAGGCATCGTGAAAGGCTGCTGCAAACTTAGAAGTGTAGCATAAAAGAAATAATAAAATATCCTTACACGTGAGATACAGAAAACTATACTGTTCAAATCTTGTTTTGAACAACAGCGCAGGAGTCAGATGAAGCACAATAAAACGCTTTGAACTGCACGTAAAAGAAAACGAAAGTTTCGCCTGAAGCTTACCTATAGCCAGGAGAAAGACGACAACCAATATCTTCAGCATCCTGCTGCTTTAGCTTCAGTGCGATGGGTGCAGTTGTTGCGCGGAGCATTTTGACGAGTATTTATAGCCCTACATTTCCAGGAAGTAAAATAAAACATATGAGTCGTGGCAACATTAAAATAATAAGTAGGCATAACATATATCGCACAGCTGGCATTTACTAGCAACTCAAGAGGCAAATATGAACAATCCCGCTGTTCAGAATATACCCTTTGAAAATTTTGAAATTTAAAAATTGCTTTTCATCTAAAGTTTAGTTCATCTACTTCACGGATAAATAACGCATGTATGTCAAGTGCCGCGAACTCGCACGAGCATCCGGTTGTGCCCTTTCAGTAAGGTTAAAATCTGTCACTCAAAAAGCTGTGAGTTAAACATTTTGGAGAAGCTGCAAACACCGACCTTTCGTGGACATTTTAGCTTTCAGCATTGTTATGAAATGTGAAAAGCTGCGTTGTAGAAAGTGTTAAACTGCACCTACGCCAACAGAAGCATACAATTTAAGACTGCCGAAGCACCAACTCCAGTGCGCCCATAAAATCAGTATGCGCCCGCACCAGTCGCGGCAATCCGATGAGGTCATGTCGCAGCACTGTAAAGAACATTCAGTATGGCTTCTCGCGCTCCAAAGTGTGCCGTCGCCTCGACGGCTAGCCTGGCTAGCCCGCTAGGTGAATTATGCACCCTATATCACGAATTTTATTAGGCACATTTGTGTCCAAGTTGTGCTAACTGCGTTCCTGCCATGCGCTCTATTATGAGCGCTATATCGTAAAAGGTAAATTGCAAGAGAGCACCAGAGCCATCGCGATGCATGAGCTCATCCCGCTGTGCACCAACTCCTCCACAGCCAACCACCACACGGAGGTAAAGCTCATTTCATGATGTTTAACATGAATGCCAGGTAGCATGCGTCACCAAGACAAGTTGGTATGATTCCAGGAATGCATACGTGTTGGTTCGGTGGGCTGAGTAGTGGTCGAAAGCCAACGAGCACCGAAGTCGTAGCATAGCGACATTATCTATGTGTCTATCGCGGCGTTTTGGACATTAAGAACGTAAATCCATTTAGTGTCCACCCAACACCAGCTCCATGCAAGGAAAAAGTTGTCCTTATTTGTGCAGTAAAATAAGGTTTCAAAGGAGAGAAGCGGTATTGTATCTGCACACTTCCACAGCCAACCCGTGCATTTCCTGGAGTCAATCAACTCCCAGGCTCTCTCTCTCTCTCTCGCTGTAGTAAATTGGAATAAAGAGTCGTTTCTTGTGCGGAGCTGGTGAGAAAACCACTGCACGTTTGACTCTCGGCAAGTTTCCTTTGGAAATGAGAATGCACTGGACGTGCTCGGGAAGAGAGAAATTCTTTCTGATGTTGCCTACAACCCGCGTTCATGCACGCAGACTGCATAAAGTAGCTTTGGCAGGTAAAAAAAGTAAAAATAATATTACCCAGCCCATGGAACTACATAGCGTAAGCCGGGAAACATTACTAATCAGAACACTTTTATCGCGGTAAAAGATGTAAAACACCCGAGCTTTTCGCCAGGCCCCGATCCCTGACCTGTTGCACGCTGGGTGTTACTGAAAACGGTTCATGATGCAGTAGCAAAAGAATTTGCTTATCACAGCGTACTGAGAACTCTGCTGCTACCCTTTTTGACATTGTAAGCTTGCTCCAAACGGAGGAATTTGTCTATGTAGCCGCGATTCCTGGGGTGGTTTTAGTAGTCGGAGACCCTGAAAAGTGATGAAAAGCCTCTTGATGCGCGGATTCTCCTGCTTTTATTGACTTGTTACTATCGTCATCACAGTCATTAGCCTGACTATGTGCACTGAAAGAAAAAGGCGTCTACCATACTTCTCCAAATAACTCTGTGCTGTGCCAGCTGCGCCCACCATATGCCTGGAAACTTCTTTATCTTATCCACCCATCCAACTTTCTTACGCCCCTGGTACACTTGCCTTCGCTTGCTATCCTGTCAGTTACCTTTAGCGACCATCGATTACCTTGCCTTCGCATTACATGCCCTGCCAGAGCTCATTTATTGTTCTTTATTTCGACTAGGCGGTTCACACGCGCTTGTTCCCTGATTCACTCAGCCCTCTTACTGTCTCTTAACGCTACATCTATCACTTTCTGTAACTCGGTGCTTTGTCCTCAATTTCATTTTAAGCCTTGGTAAACTGCCGTTGATGATCTGAGGGAACCACCGGCCGAGTGCACTCCACCCTATTTTTATTCTATCAATTATTTTCCTCTCGTGATCTGGATCTGCTGTGGATACGTGCCCTAACTTAACCACTTTTAGAGCCCCAGAACCAATTTTTACTATAGATAAATCCTAATGGGCCAAGTCTGGATGCTAATGGAAAGGGTTCAACGTAAACTGAAGTGAACGCAGGGAAGACGAATTCGGCTTCATAACATCCCAGTCGAAGGGAAGTAGATATTCGCTTGGAAAAGGCACGCAGTTCGAAGTCAAGGTAACTGGTGGCTGTTAATGGCGACCGACTGGATTCCAAAAGAACGGCAAGTGTAGCTGTGGGTGGCAGAAAGTCTGGTGAGCGGATGAGATTAAGAAGTTTTCGGGGATACGGTGGCCGCGGCTGGCAAACGACAGGGTAAGTTGGACAGGTATGGAAGAGTTCTTTGTCCTGCAGTGGGCGTAGTCAGGGCAGTGCAGTGGGCGTAGTGCTGTGCGTTGCAGCTTACAGCACTAAGCATTAAGTGCATTACAATATGCAATGCACCTTTATGCAATCTTTCCTTTACGTCAATTGTGACAACTCAGGAGGCAGCAGCGACGACGTGGCATGAACGACACCTCTAGTCTGAATAGTAGACTGTGGTCGGGGTCTCGATGCGAGCATTTGCTTTAATTTACTGTCTTAAAAATGTGCCACTCGTCACAGATGCGCCTGTGTGGCGGATGCTATAGTTTGGTTGGCTCGTTCCGTTAGTAAAATGACTATCTACGCGTAGATCTGTCATGTCTAGCGTTCTGGTATTCATGAGGGCGTCAGTGTTAGCGCATGCATATTTATACGCACTTTAAGAACGCGACAGGCCAACCAGACATGCAACTATCACAAATAAAGAAAACTGACGAGCCCACTACAAGCACGTGAGACTGCGATCAATAGCATGTACCAGAGAGGTTAAGAAGCCGTGCTCGAACGCAAGAGAAACGCATCTCAATGAAAAGCACTCCGCAGTCCCAAAGATTTAAAGGGTTTAACGCTGCAAGCTGTCTCTCCCTGGTCGTGTTTTGAGAATATTCGGCATTCATAAGCAGATAAGCAGACAATACATAAGGACTGTGGTGTTGTCAGGCCACACTAAGTGCAAGCCAGCTAATATAAAACCAATCATCGTTTCCACAGGTTCCTACTATCTAAATGCGCGGTGAAAGGAACAAATGGAGCAGTGGTGCCGTCTGCTCTATTAAGTTCTAACTGCCTCATTGCGCTGAGTGACCAGTGCCCATGCTGGCACTTATAAGGCACTGAGATTGAATCCCACTGAAACGTATATGTTTTGTCCTGTTTTAATTCTCTCATGGTGTGAACGCACGTGTCATAGTTGCGGACAAAGAGAAGCAGTATTTCCTGACGACAGAGCCTCTGACTTCTTGTCATTGCAAACATGAACACGCGTGATGTATAGTCCCGAGAACTCGGATACTAATGTCATGGTTGACCTTTTGGAAGAGGTAAAGAATTCAGCGGAGCGGCCAACAATAAACAGAGGAAAGGGCAATATATGGTCGCAAGTCTTATAGTTTTTTTTGCTAGAAGATGCTATCCCATCACAGGTGCTCCGAACAAAAAAATAAACATAAGTGCAAGATTCTCGACCTTTTGGTAGACAACAGTTGAGCACAGCGGCCAACATGATGACAGCAAAGAGCAATATGTGGCCGCAAGTCTTCTAGTTTATTTTGCCAGATTGTGGTTTCCTATTACACGTGCTCCGGAAAAAAAACAACCTGAGTGCAAGAACCGACAGAGAATCACTTTTTTCTCCTCGATATAGGCTGGCTGCTTTTCGTAGCTCAAAACACAAGGATAGAGCTGTCAAGCACCATGGGAGTGAGATTTCCGCTATTGAATATGAAATAGAATACACAGCAACCTACAGAGTGATGGAAGTTAAGAATTATAGATTACTTAAAATTAAGCTCTGGTAAGCACACGAAATCTACTGCATTTCTACATAAGTTATACGGTCAGGGGAACACAAAATAGGTGGTAATTCTCACTATCAGGTACCTAATTTCGTTAACTCGATTCCAGTCGAAAAATACACAAGAAAATGTTCTGTCGTCAAAACATATTTATTCAATGTTTTCGTCCATGAACACGCAGTAAAAGCGGAATTTTTTATACTAAGGACAAAATTTGTGCATCTACGACACAAAACAGTACAGAACTAGAGACAACAGAAAAATACTGTAGCAAAACACTACAGTACAGGAAAAAAAAGCAACGAAACAAAGAAAAAATTTGTTGATACTACAAAACTTCACATCATTTGTATTATTTCGGACACCATTCTCTCATTTTTTTTTTCAACCATGGTTAATAAACTGTTTCTGATTACAAAAAACGGACATGTTTACATTGAAAACATAAAGCTAATCTTATTCCTATGCAGTCCGGTTTGGATGAATTCTCACAGAACGCGTGCGTTCCGAGATATTCGGTTCCAAATCTTCCGCTTTATCCGCGCAGTGCCCATGCATAATGATGATGATCAGCGCAAAACTGGCCCCGCATGCCACGGCGTTTTGTCTGACAAAGGCGCAAGAGGATGAATGAAGGCGATAACTGTTGCACTTTATTTTTCAGCTTTCAAAATGGAAGAAAAGCCTGACGCAGAAGCTGCGTCACACTAGGGAGGAGTTTCTCGTCGTCTGTCCCTGCCTTGCATGCTTAACTACGCTAAATCAATCTCATATTACATCTGAACACGCGTGCTATATAGGAATTATATCATATGGCGTAGTCTAGAAATACGACCGTCAGTATGTTTCAATGTAAATATTCACAGTAGTTCATTTATAATTTTCATTATGAAGCTTTATTAGTTATGCACATGGGAGAATACGAAACAGGAAAAGCTGTCCTTAGCTGTTTCTAAAACTGAAGGCAAGTTAATTGGATGCTTTAGTTCGAGCGAGACATTAACGATCAAACATTTCTTTAGCAAATTTAACTGATTGGTTTGGACTTTTTCTCCTTTCTTGAATCCTTTGAAAAGGTACGCTTAGAGAGCCAGTCAATTAATATAGAGGGCACTAGAGACTACTTCCGTGTTTTGTATGTGAAATCATTGTCCCATCGAGAGTTCTTTTGCGAGGTTTATTAAAGATTACTTCCTTTCTAGTGGCACACCTTGTCGTTGTCATACTGGTGTCAGAAAATATACACTAGGGTCACTTTCAATCGCCAAAAAGCAAGTTCCTTTTTGGCCAATGATCACGTGCTCTCCTCACAATCTTAACTTCCTTGGTTCGATTCTCGGCACGTTCGGAGGTTGGTTTATATTTCTTTGTTACAGACGTCACTATCTTATGGTCTACTGCTGGCGTCATGCGAGACCATAGTGACGTCACTGTGGTTTTCCCACCTGTGTTGCGAGACAAGAATGCCGACGGCACCGGGTTTTGTTGTGGATGACTCATAATATGCCTTGACATTAAAAGAATTAATTATCGGCCCGTAAAATGGATACCTTGGTAGATTAAGTTGTAGATATTTCAATTCGTCGATGCCAATGAACTGGCAGTAGGTGTACTTAAATATTAACGAAGTAACTACGCGCTGAGAACTAGATGGCCAGAATTTTTATTCTTAGCCTGTTTTCTTTTGTTTTGTCGCTCACCATGTCTTATGTACCATGTCGTGACGAACTCAGATGCGAGGAAAAACACGGAGCTAGAATTTAGCTGATAATCATGCCCTTTATTTCTATCCGAGAAGAAAAGCTAGATCTTATCACTTGCTACGAAACTTGTGTGTACCGGAATCGGATGTCGAGCAAGATCACTAACTGAACTAAGTCTTTCATGCATTAACCAGACAAATATTTATATTACATTCCAGAGAGAAATTTCTCGCATGACATTCACCTGAACGAGACGAAATCTATCAAATAATTCGTCAATAACTTTGAATGTCATCTGTTCGAAAAGAGCACCGCGCACATTGCTGAGAGAAGTAGGAATGCATGCCAGAGACCTTTGCTCAAATGTTTCGTTCTGTAGCTAAGGCACTTCGATCAAATCAGCGCTTAAAATACCGGCAGTTAGGCGGCTTCGTGAGGTTCCAAACTGTTCAAAACTTAGCTAGCACACCTGGTAAGAAAAATGAAAACCATAAGGTAAATGCACTGATGAGTTGGTTAGATTTTATCTGAATGTGTATACCTAATAAAATCAAAGGTTTGTTGGAAGCACATGTGTTTATAAATAGTCACGGCTGATTGCATCTAACGCTGAAGAATCAGTAAATAAAAGGACGTTTCAACTCAGCTAGAGAAGCCTTGTTGAGCAATGTTCCGACAGTGCTGCCAAATTGTACTTTTCTTTTGCGATTGACTGGTTCTTGACGCATTTCCACTGCGTATATTTCTTCTGACAAAGTCAATAAGCTTAGCAGTAAAATTTTTATCAATGAAATCTCGCTGATTCGTCCATGATTTTCCTTTGAAAAATGGTTCACTTAATCTGCTCAAAAGACGCACCTTTGAATATTAAATTTAATGGAAAGAAATGAATACGATAGAGTGCGGAGAGGTTCACCTTCCAAGCTCTTGAATTCTGCACAAAAGGTGCTGAAATACAAATATTCGTTATGTAACCTTTTCAAATGATCCCTGAGAGACCATAACATTTAGGCAAATCGCCAAAAAGTTTATGGCAGGTTCCGAAACATGGTCTGCTTGAGTGAAGAGAATTTTCTTCTTCAAGTTATTTATCATACCTTAAAATTGCACGAGGCAAATGATTCAATGTTCTTCCACCGCTGAAAAGCTTCCATAGAGGCAACGTTTGGATGTGTGTACATGGTGAATTTTTTAGTGCGATTCCATTTAGGATGTCGTCACGAGGTTTCCGCTCTCCCCAAAGATCACCAATTTCTAATTGTTTTCTACTGGGTGAAAAATTGTTTACAGAGTGTGCCGGAAGGACATGAACCCAATGGGAGCTTTCGCGTCGTTCGATATGTTTAGCAGTACTTCTTGGATGCTGTTTTGTTTTAAGACGCTGTGGGAGTGAACCATTCCTGCCAGGAAGTGGGTCTGTGGGAGCGAGAGCTGTTGAGGAGAAATCACTGTAGATGGACAGGAAACTTCATTGCAGGACAAGTTGTAATGTTTGTTAAGATGTTAACTTCAACCATCAGGGCAGGGAGAGGTGTTCGGCGCATTGCAGAAGCAGATGAGTTAAGTGGCGAGAAAGACGGCTGTGTATTGGTACGCGACTAAATTCTGCCGCTTGTTCGCGAAGGAGGATGCGGGACCGACACGTTACTTATGAATCAAGCAAAGTCTGTGAAGGATGTTCATGCGTACTGTATAGTAAGTTTCAGGAGTACAAGGAATAGTTCACGGGGTAGTTAACGAGATCACAGGCTCTATATGGGACTTAGCCCGGAGGAGCGAGTTTATGCTTTAGATGCCCCCGATCTCAGAGTAAACGGGAGTCCAGCGAAGATAAAAAGAAATGATAGGGATCAGCACACAACTATGAGGTTATTCAAGGAGATGTGTAAGTTTTTGTGTTGACGAGTGCGAAGTTGGAACTTGGGGTCCGAAAAAAGCCGATGTGAGCAGACGAGAGGCAGGTGGGAGTAGAAAGAGCGTCGGATATGAAAATATAGATGGCATATTTTTCTAGATCCTGATAAGGAGGGAGGTGATAGCGAACTGGCGAGTGGAAAAGTGGCAGAGAGAGTAAAATGCATAGTAGCCAGAAGGGTGTCTGTGCCCTGACTTCCACCAGTGCAGTACATAAATCATTTTTGCACGCAAGACGTCACGAGGTTGGTTTTAAGGCTGTAAGTTACATTTGCTATGCACAGCGTTAATGTAAGGGTGCATGTTTTTGTGGTTGGTATGAGCAGTGATTTAGTCGAAGAAAACCAACAGTGGACTCACGCTGGATATGGGTGCAAAGTGGAGGTGGCGTGTACCAGATAAAAAAATAGATATCTCGGCGTTGTCCGCATATTTCAAGGCATTAGTGTGGCCTAAGCACTGTTGTTGTTAATGTAACCAACTGAAGAAAGTAGGGTGAGAGGAGGCATTGATGGGCATGCGAACACTGAGTTGGGTGACTTAACGGGCGGATTTCGAGCATCCGAAAGTTGGGTGGTGGTTACAGGTAGATTAGGATCATAGTAGAAGACACTAGAATATATGAGCACATGAGGGGCGCGTTTCAGTGCCGGTTCTTTGAGGTTGTTCTGGCACCAATTCAGGCGAAGGAGCAGCTAAGTGAGGCTGGTGATTTGGGAAAGAAAAAATTACCTAGGGTAAGTCTATTGACAGTGTTTTTAATAATATGGCGGATAACACGAAGTAAAGAAATTTGGTCGATGGGGTCGTCGAGCGTGTGAAGTGCGATGAAAGAGCTGTCCCAATTGTTCTTCGATTGCATATGACGAGGAGTTCTTATTTATAAATGAGCAAGAGACCTATTGTACATGAGGTATACGGCGATGTATTATAACTCCTCAACTGCGAGCCAGCCAAAACGAAATGTTGTGATTATTTCTAGTGCCAGTTGCAAGAATTTAACTGAAAGGTACGTTTCATGTCTTACAGTAAAATAACTTGTATATCCGCTATTAATAAGTTAACCCTTCAGTAAGAGGAAAGGATTCTGGAGGTTGCGATACTGTTTATCAAAACTGCAGAGGAGAAAGCAGACGTGATCACCTACATTTCCCTGTTCTCAAACCTGCGCCTCCTATCTATATTCTTACACAAAAGGTATCTCATCCACCGTTTTATCGTCACGCTTGTGTGTATGTGTCAGTACCTTCACAAAGGTAAAGGCAGAACTACACGGGTTTTAGGAGTGGTGCCCACAGGGTTACAATGCCAAGTAGGGGTAGAAAAATGCCTCAATAGAAGGTCAGATGAAAGAATGGTGAAGAGATAGAAGCGTACCACAGCCGCCATGGGGCGAAGCGCCGGTGAAGGCTGCATGACAGCCCGATTATCATGCCAGCACCTCGGTCGCAACCTGCGCGCTTGGAGCAACGCAATTCGATGAGTTTTTTTCAAGCATATAATGTGCAGATTCTTAACAGATTCAACAGTAGCTTGGTTTGCGCTAGCTGGTAAGAATTTTTTTTGA
Source organism: Amblyomma americanum (assembly GCA_030143305.2). NCBI lineage: Eukaryota > Metazoa > Arthropoda > Arachnida > Ixodida > Ixodidae > Amblyomma > Amblyomma americanum. The sequence continues at coordinate 339,165 of JARKHS020005139.1, read as the reverse complement.
AAACAGCGCAAAAAAGACACATCCACATCTGTTTCGCCCGTCTCTTTTTTGCGCTATGTTTTAAAAAATCATATCAGATTACCCGTACAGATTTCTTTTCGATAAAATGGCCACAGAACGCATAAAAAAGAAGCATTTACGAGAAATGAAAAGCAAAAAGCCGCATATTCTTTATTTGCACAGCTGTAATTGACTACTGCCTAATTCAAGGGCCTTTTGTCCCGGGAGAGCCTTCCTGCTTACGGGCATCTCCGGTGGCTAATCATCTGAAAAGAAACAAAGCAGACGTATTAGAGAAAGCTACATTTGCCGCGTTAATTAAGCTTAAGCAAGGCTCTTCACAAAAAGTGCCTCAAATATATCTGAGAACTCAGACCCACACCTCAGCCACGATTTGTACCACTAAACTTTTGCCAGATACTAACAACCGAAGACATTTTAGTGGCCTGGTTCCGCAGTGGTTCACTTGTGCATGCGCCAGGCCCGGAGAATTGCAGGAAAGCTGAATTACAGGTAAATTTTGCAAATCGAAAGCCCTCGTTCACTGACCACGTTTTCACTTCCTCCTCTGCTGACAGTTGTTATCAGCGCGAGGGAAGATGAAAGTTAGCCGCCCACAATTGTATTCTTATTAGAAAAAGAGAAAAGAGGATGCCTATAATATGCGTGAGCCTGAAGCCCGGAAGGTTACCGCCAGCTTTCTAGATCAAGTGTGGTTGTCGAAAGGCTATAATGGTGGATTCTCTTGCAACAGTTGTACTTGCATTGACTTGCTCTTCGCGTTCGCAACCCTGTTCTGAACGCAAAAAAGAAAGATAGCAAGTATTTATTTATTTTGTATCTATTGAAGAAAATTTGGTGACCATTTATATAGAGGGGGTGTGATTACGGCTCACTAGAGACATTGCGAGTTTGGAGCAACTATAAAGCTTTCTGGGCTAATATGTTGAGTCGTTTCAATGACTTTCCTCTCCTACAAATAAAGAGTAATTTCATCTCTTCCTTTCCGAGCAAGAATGCAAAAATTCCGTCTTTGAACGTCATTGCTCCTTGAACGTCAGTAGTTTACCGTTATTTGATAGCAAAGTACTAAATATTGAGCTAGGTATATATATCCCCACTATTTGATTGCTATGACAAAACGAATAACTGATTTGCGGATCACGGATACCTTCTTCAGCAAACCGCACGAGAACCGGAACTGGGCCTAGGAAAGCTCAAATGGAGAGACTGAAAATTAGATGCACTTTATATTGTGAACACATCCTGGCACCCTGCAGGATTTAAAGGTTCTTGATGAGGTCAATTTTAGTAATCATACGATTCTACATTCTTAGATATAGCTCAATTGAAGTAGGGGGTAGAGTAGTTATATACGACATTGGCAAGATTTCTTATGTGACGAAATATATGATTTCGAAATACCAACATATTAAAATCTCAAACCGCATGAATAAAATAGCATGACACAACTATCAGAGTTGATCAATAAGCATGACGTAATCGGCTTAGAGAAGTATATTATGAACAAATTTGAGAATTTTCGTTATTTCTCTTTTTTATTCAAGACATTCCGCTGCAGAATGGCCAGGGGGGGGGGGGGGTGGGGGGGGGGAGCGACAATAAGGCAGTAGACATGCCTGACACGACTGCGCACCACTTGTCTGATGCGTACACCCAAGCATGTAATCCAAGAGCTTTAAAAAAACTAGGCCGCGGAAAATCAGTGGACACAGAACAAGGCAGAGAGAAATATCGCATGTACGCGCTAAGACAAAAGGAAGGCAATGTAACTTACAATATCGATAAAGTAGTTAACGCAGCCGCAGGTGTCGGCACCCATCGTGACACTAGCACATATAATAATAATAATAATAATAATAATAATAATAATAATAATAATAATAATAATAATAATAATAATAATAATAATAATAATTGGTTTTTGGTGGAAAGGAAATGGCGCAGTATCTGTCTCATATATCGTTGGGCACCTGGACCGCGCCGTAAGGGAAGGGATAAAGGAGGGAGTGAAAGAAGAAAGGAAGAAAGGGGTGCCGTAGTGGAGGGCTCTGGAATAATTTCGAACACCTGGGGATCTTTAACGTGCACTGACATCGCACAGCACACGGGCGCCTTAGCGTTTTTCCTCCATAAAAACGCTAAGGCGCCCGTGTGCTGTGCGATGTCAGTGCACGTTAAAACAGGGCGACAATTTCGGAGGCAGCGGTGCAGAGGATTATCACATGCCGCCGGTTAAGAAACATGATGAAGAAAAAGTTTTAAAGGAAACTTAAAAGAGGAAATAAGCTGGAGCAGTGCAGGAATGCACTTAATGGCTATAGTTTCGCCTCTAGTTGTCCGCAGATTTTGTCCGTTCTTCCGGCGTCCGTCCGCCCACACTGTGAACCGCGTGCAGACAGAAGGCAGACAAATGAAACAGATGTGAAAGTGAACATTGAAAGAATTCATGTGTCGCACAAACCACTGGTGTCGAAGCAATTGCTGCTGCCTCTATTTCATCTAGTATCCATTGTTTCAGTGTGGTTTGTAAGGTGATAAAACATTATGCTCTAAGGAGGCTAGAAGGTACTTCGATATGTACAAGGTCCGCTCACCTCATAAAATAAGTTTTCGCTCTGAGTTTTGCGAGCGGAACATCCTCATAAGTGTGTACAGCTATGTTTTCGCACAGCTTCGAGTAGGCGTCGCGTACACGTCACAAAACCGTTTTATTTTGTGCTCTGCACCTCTACGGTTCACCGCTTTCAGGCAGTGGTCGTTGACGAAAAACTATAACTTCCAGAGAGACTTTCTTGCCGAAAGAACATTCGCAGTCGTTCCTGTGGACATTTGAAATGACGTGAAAAGCAACAAAATACCCGTACCTCAAGGCGCCGTCATAACTATGGCTCTTAATAATTTCAAAATGGCATGCCTCCAGCAACGCTGTTATCGTTATCTGGTCTCAGTGACGCCGTGTAGTGGGCGACATAACGCTCTTGGCGACCTCAATGTCTTCAGCAGAACGAGAACCGGACTTAGAGGCAGACCCAGTGCTATTCACAACACCATCCTCCAGAAAAAAAAAAAGGAGTACGTTGCTTTCACAAATAGTCCACAGATGGGCGTTCAAGCAAAAGTTAAGCTCATCTCCCTTCATTAGGCGATTCAGCCATTTTCCCAGAAAGAACAAATCAGCATGCAAATTCACGACGGCGGAGAGAAACTGATACCATTGAGGAGTGCTAATTTGCCATAATGTTTTGCACATTATGCACTACATTCCCGCAGATAGCAGTATCGCTCCTAGCATCTAAACGTTTACAGAGAAACCCGTGCATGCTACATTAGGCAACTTATAGTCTACAGCTTCGGACGAATCGGTCGTAAGTTGATGCGTGTGGTTACTCTTCTACCACAGTACTGCCCTGTAACTGGCATATGCGAAAGTGGTAGGATAATACTCCCGCACAATGTGGCAGAGCAGCAGTTGGAAGGCCATAACGTCAAACTCTCCACGATGGCGGCAGGCCGTCAGATCCTGTGCGGATTAAGCTGTCTAGTCCATAATTCGAACAGCTTCCGTTCTTCCACAGCCATGACTGCGTCTAGATTTGATAGACATGATTGCATCAGTAAAGAACATGTATACATCTAATTTTCAAGGACACAATGCGGCCACAAGCGTATAAACCTATATGAAAGCTGGTCAAGAAAGAGTGCATTCAGTTATACACGGAAACCGCTCTGCTGGAGCACAGTGCAGCAATAGTTTGCCGCGATTCTCAGTCACGCACCACTGACGTCGAATGCTTTCCTGCAGACCACGCTGCAAAAAATTTTCAGCCGACAGCCGAGCGCATTGTTATCATTTGCATAGTAGCGGAAAAAGTTATGTTCCTTGAAACTACAACGCATACAAAGCCAAGCGACTATTGTAAACTACCTTGCATGAGGGACGAGCAAATAAAGTCAACGTCTAGACTATCCTAACAGATTTGTTAGAGCATCAACTGCACTCCCGCACACCGAAAAATTATTGAAAATGAAAACACCCAGCGGACTGCGCGTGCAACAGCCTTTCTGCTACTCTTCCTAGCTATGTTTCACTTTACGCTTCCTAGACCTCTGCCTCATTTGTTAATCGGAGATCTCGTATGAAAAGTGGCGAGGCTTAAAACAGGTACAGCATTGTCCTCCGCAATGCTCTTCAGTACCTGGCCTACCACGAACAACTGCACCGCCGGATACTCGGCGTTCTTCGAAACGCAGTGGCTCATCTTTCTCGAGCGCATAGTGGAATATTACTTTCACCAGCGAATCTTCAATATTTAAAACCTCACGCCAAACCACTTTCTCCTCACGGTTTGGTATGACGAGCAGACGCACGGGGGAACATCCCCTCTTTTATTGCCCCGAGTTGGACCCTGTCCTGGAGGAGAAGACTGAAATCGCTAAGCATGCACCGCCCTGGCACGGTTCAAGAGTAAATAAACTCTCCGTAGGAAATCAGGATTCCAGGCGGAGTACGGCAATATCGGGATTTCACTAAATGCATTCACGAACAGGGAGGGCCTAGCCGTTTTTTTTTTCAGAAAACGAGTTCGGTTACATCTACACTAGCGAATGATTCGTGCAGCGGTATCCTCCACCACGTGAAAGCTTTTTCTCTAATTTCTGCCGCAATATTTACACATCCTTAAGCCGAAGTAAACGGACCACAAAGAATGAACTGCTTCGACCACCCACAACTCTGTGCTGTCTATGAGCGTGGTATGAATTGGCGTAACTGCAGTCCAGCGAATACACCTTATTGCCGGCGCGTGCATATATGCGCAAAATTGGTACAACCGCCGAAACTCACTGTAGGAAAAGGAATCGTTATCTGCGGCTCCTAGTTATGCAGCATTCCGCAAAAGAAAATGCTCAATCCTCAATGGTCAACTCATCACTGTTGACAACGATAAACCTTGTTAATGCTGGGTGCGAAGTACCACACAGGAACTAACATAACTTAAAAAACACCTTCATCTATCAACGTGATTCCAGGTACGAGATTTAATGATATCCTGTTCGGTGAACCCACTAAGCTGGATATAAAGACTTACTTATTCGGTGCCGTTGTAATCAATGTTTTCAAAGCCGGTTTCGCGGTCGTTCCGAGTGGGAAGTCGCGGCACAGCCGTCTCGTTTGTGGCACTCTGCTCATCAGATTCACTGGAACTGCTACTGCTGCCCTCCGCATCTTCATCCTCAGCCTTCACAGCTGCATTGAGACCAGCGTTTTTGATACGGTACGTTATTTACATATTCCCTCCAGGCGCTGGGCCCACATTTGTGGACGCGACTTAAGCCTCGTCATATTTTCGTATGCAAAGCAAATTTCCACCTTTGAATACCGCGTTCTTACCATTTTTACCCTTCCTATCTAGTGTTCCTATATATGCTGCTCCCGCAGGGAGCAGATTTGCGCGTCTGTTTTCCATCGCCGCTCCGAACGCCATTCTCCGAGAGGCGGTCACATGATTTTCGTGACGTCAGGTGCTCAATTTCCGCGGGGAAGCTGACTTCACAGGCACAGTTCCGAGCGACCTCTCGTCAGCTCAACGCCTCATGTGAGCCCGCGCTGTCGTCTACATTTCACACATTTTTCGTGTACACCTGTGGCGTCAAGTTTGGTGTTCTGCTGTTGTTGTCAGGGACGCAGTCGTAAAATATCATGGGGTGCAGTACGCCAAACTGCATTAACCACACTAGAACAGGCAAAGTGTTTTACGAAGTGCCAATTGAAAGGTCGGCGGCTTAAGTGCGTCGGCAACTGAAGTGGCTTTTGAGAATGGGCCAAGATAATCGCTCCCAAATAATATACTTTAATAACTCAGATGAAAATACAAATATTTTTAATAAAAAGTGGGAAAGCTAATAATACCAACGATAAACAGAACTTTCAAGTTGCTGTAAAGATTCATTTCACTGAATTTAGCAACGGGGTACATTTTGTGAAATTTTTACGCAAGCAATGAAGTTTGTTGATTTTTTCGTTAGGCCAAACTCGCCTGTTCAATGCATTCGTGCTGCTTTAGTCTGCTTGCCTGCAACAAGCTGCAGAATCATGTTAATGTGGTTCTAGGATGGTGTGTTTTCGTATTTCCCGCGCACAACTCGCACTGAACACGTGGCGTTGCTAGTTGCGAAAAAAGGTAATACAGCGCTATACTCTTTTTTTTTCTTAAGACGCTCACAGAGGAAGAAAGGGCAGGACGAATGCTGTCTCATTCGGATCGGGACTGCTTGTTCATCTGAAATTACGTGTTCCAGAAAGAAAAAAACTCTCAGGCCGTTACTAGTATTCTTGTGTGAGTTTGTCATGACTACGATTTGGTGTTCAGTAGAGTTGCTTTTTGGGCTTGTTGGTACAAAGTTACAATACACTGTAGAGCAGCAAAAGACGAGGACACAAGTTAGCGCTCGTGGTGTTCGTATCTCTTCTTCTTCTTCTTCTTCTCCTCAAGTAACATGGTATCTCGTCTCTTGTGTCCTCGTCTTTTGCTGCGCTACAGTGTATTGTAATTTGCTGTTAACCTTTGGCGATTTTTTTTTCATGCTGTATGCACACCCTCTGCAAATTGCAGATTAGTTTTCGGCGTTACGTTTAAAAACTTGCGGCCGAGTGCAATTTGTACGCAAATAAAAATACAAACCCAAGCGCTCTACACAGCGATCCCATGAACGCAGCCCCTGTATACACGAGCAATGGCCTTCCCGCAAAGCTTGGAAGAAATGGCGGACGTTCGCGCAACTCTGCTCCCTGCGTTAGCATATACAGGAACACTAATCCTGTCAAGTTTGTGGCGCCATTTCTTGCAGCTACAGCGAAATGTGTTTGTAAAAAAAAAAAGAAAATATATGTGCATCACGTCGTTTTTTTTTTTCAGGACGAGTAAACAGCTTTTTTTTTTTGCATTCTATCCTCACAAATAATCGTGAATGACACAATTTCGGGCACGGAATGTCTCAATAGTGCAATGTAGAAACGGCGCACCAATTTTCATCGTCATAGAGGAAGAAAAGTTTTGCTGTGGATGTTCAGAGTGGCGCGTCTTGAACGCTGGACATGGCGCTTTAATGCCGAAAATATCAAAATGGCGTTTTCTCGCCACAACGCGCCGTTTTTTTCTATGCGGACGTATATTAAGAAATAGGCTTACTGATTACGGGCGTCGAAAACTATGCTTATACAGAGAGAACGTTGGACAACTATAGCGCTGAAGCGTTTTTCATGAAAACAGCCGATTGAGGAGCACTCCAAAGAAGTGCGGCCGACCGAGTAATGAAGACCCGCAGATGGTCGCAAAGAACCGCCAATGAGCTGAGCCGCTGCCGACAAGCACAGTGCGCTATGACCAGTGCTTAACGTCAGACAGGTACAGTAGGGTCCTTGGCCCCCTACCAATATTCAAAAAAGGATCAGGGACCACCTGTGTTAGATTCTAGAACGCATGAATACGAAGGAAGCAACCATTTTCAGTGGTGGTCAGAACGTTTTTTCTCTATCGGTTTGAAAATTTCGCTGAAGTTTTTAGCAAGAGTCATTACATTTTGTATGAAACCCGAGACGGAGAAAAATACAAATTGGCCACACTACACAAGGAGGGATGAAAAGGGGAAACCCGTGCCCTCACACCATGGCCAGTTCAGAGCTGGCCGCTCAGCTCCAAGGCTACAAAACAGCAATCAGCACATTGATAAAGCGAGGGGACAGTTTCTTTCAGGTCTCTGATATAAATTGAGCAAACAACGACCTAGAAAAATGATTTCTGATTCTTGCAAAAACCACGTGTAAAGCAGGCCACAAGACGCTCTCTCTCTCCCTTTCCATCATTGATCAAATCACTCGAGACCCCTTCGATGCAGCGGGACTTGAAGCATTACTTATGATGGAAGCAACCATTGGCCCCAACTTCTGAACCCGTTAATTACAGAACGGTACGTGAAGGCTCCGCATCTAAAAGGCACGTTCAGTGCTCAAAATATCGTATTTTCCTCTGACTGTCGTCACAGAATGACCACTTTTATGTGTTTCATAAGTCATGAACTACAGAATAATTGCTTGAAGCGTTCATTCTCACAGCTAAACATTTATTCATTCCTAACGATCAGTTAGTAAAGGCAAGCAATTGTAGTTGTGTTTACGTTCATGTAAAGGCGCTATGTCCAAAACTGTGGACATGCATAAAATATGTTTAAATATGAATATTTCTGCGTATTTTTTGCAGATCATTTCTGCGTAGTATAATGATCGTCATTTATGCAGAAAAAAGATTTTTCCCTTCAGCAGATTTAATTGGAGCCATAAGGGGGGTATGTTGCCTTTTGCAACCCCATTACCCTCAATTTTTCATGTGCTTACACTCATTTGCCACGAAGCCAATCTTTATGGCAGCAGCATATTTTCGACCAATTTTTGAAATTATTTTAAAAGCTTCTTGCACGTCTCGAACTAATAGTAAAGAGGAATTATTTGAGACTATGTTTTTGCTACAGCCCGCCAATCGCATGCAAGAGCCGTAATGAACTTTTTACTCTAACTCTACTCTAACCTCTGCGACCTACATAGCTGTGGAAAGCGCACCTCTTACAGCAAACGAACACGTATTGCACCACAGTTCTGGGGGTTTTGTGCTATAGAAGACCTGATTTTGGCTACCATGAAAGCTTGTAACCAAACGCACCACACTCTGCCTGCTTGGCTGGAGTCGTTTTTATCCTGCTCACAGGGAAGTAAAACTACTCCCTTCTTCCCAACGCGTATGGGAATCTAAGGCGACGCAAGAAGGTAAAATATTGCGAAGACACAACGCCATTTTTTTTAATAAGCTGCTTCGGAGGCTGGTGCAGCTCGCGTGCGTTGCGCTATTGTTCTGTAGGATAGCTGCCATGATGTACTCGCGTCGACATCAAGGTCATTATGGTGACCCAAAGATTGGTTTCACCTCCTATTCAGCGTGTCTACAGCCTGCCCAACATGGCCGCTATTCACTCATTTTCAATCTCTTCTTAGCGTAGGACTAATGAGGGCATGTAAACTGAGCGCCGGCTATAATTTGTCAGCACAGAATCGAATGGTGTATGAACTTCATTGCGTGCCACATACTCCTACTTTAAACTGATAGCTCTTGTGGCAAAATTTCGGCGCCACCAGGTCTCGAACGAATGAAAGAGAAGAGAAAGATCACAACAAATTGCTTGCTCGTCTCTGAATGCGCATATAGATGGCACCTTGAATGGAGCTATTAAATAGCTTGGGTGGAATGGTCTTATGAATGTAACTTATTTTGCGTCCACAAGCATTTATTCCTATTTATTTTTCATCGCTTTAGGCGCATCACAATAACTATGCACAGGAGCGCGCATCGATAGACGAAACACGCTATTCCGCCCTAATTTCAATCACACTTTCCGTCTCTGAAATGAATTATGCGATACAGCGCGAACAGAGACAAGGACGAAGAAGATAATGATGATGATTTCCTCTGGTTGAATGGCACGTACCCACCGTGGGGGATTGGCCAGGGTACAAGACACGACACCACTTCTTCGTCATTGTCTCTGTTCGCGCTGTATCGCATAATGAATTGCCAACTAGCCTGATCCAAGAAACACGATTTGTCCATGAAGAAGAGCACTAGCTTCCACTGCCAGCTTGCACATTCCACGGCTGCCTGTTTCAAATAGGCAACACATGCAAAATGCTAGAAGGCTGTTGCGTACTCCGTATACATTTGTGCATAACGCTCGCAATTCGCGATTGCGCATTCAAAAGAGCACTGGTGCTGCAGAGATCCGACATGGAGAGTGGGCGAAAAATAATTTAAATCATTGAGGCTCTTGCGGAAATAACTTCGTGTTCGGCCGCCATAGTCACTTGTTCGAAAAGAAGAGAGCTGTGCAAATTGTTGAAGCTGCTTTGCCATGAGCACGGTGAAGATAGTGGTGATAAAGTACTCAAATTCTCTGCCTTGAGGAATTTTTCTGCACTTTACCCGTGGTAGCTCCTCGGAATTTTGACAGTCGGCAACCAATTTTGCTATGTACCCCACATATATGTGCCGCCATTGGAGGCTCGTGGACAACTTACAGAAAAAAGCTTGTTCAGCATTGCACAACGCCCACTGGAAAATTACTATTTGAAGGTAGACGAAAAAATACACAGTGTCTTCAATTTATCGGAGAGCGCCGGAACTCATAAGATATCGCCAAGAAAGAATATTTCTTAAACAAACTTATTTACATTCATTTAAACCACTCAGCCTTCAGAAGTAAAAAAAAAAAAAGCTTACCGATAAGCAGCGCTAGTAGGATAACAAGTTTCTTCAGCATTCTTCTGAGTGTTTCAATACGATAAGCCTTGAATTCCAAGAGTGTGCGTTAGGGCCCTGTGCTGACAGACTATATATGAGAGGACGTTCTACAAAACATGAAACGATAGTAAATGAAAAACAGATTATATTTTTCATACTTTCATGCCTGTTTGACCTGTGCTGAACCTACATAGTAAACTGCCACTTCCCGACCGATGACAGATTCCCGATTGTCTTCTTCACAGATCTCACTGCAAAACACAGTATTCATGGCATTACTCGCTAATAGCTGAAGATAATATTTTCATTCCGTGTTTTTGTAAGCTTTGAATGAGTTCATTTTTTTTGGGCCCATCACTTAACGTTTAACTCCTTTAGTGACGGTTTAAGGCAATGTAGTTATAAATAATAGCGTTAGCGCAGCGTAGACTTACTCGCAAACGCGTTTAGCTTATAACCGGATGCCTACTGATCCTGCGCAGTAAACTCACGCTGTTGCAGCAGGCAACCGGTAAACTGTTTTACATCTACATGATTTCGTCTCCACAAAGCAAAATAAATAAACTAACGCCCTGTCATCAGAAACGCGAACTTTCTAACGCTCCAGCGACCTGCGAACAATGAAAAATACCTTCATTCATTCTGGTTTGACACTCTGCCAGCGCATTCCAGTATGTCGTGCAGGGGCGGCGGCTGGCAAAATTTGCTGAAGTGTCACTGACGTTTTGCACACGCCTTTATGTTGAACTTATTTTGAATTGTGTTAGAACACTTGAGGAAAAGGTGATTCTTGACTGCACTCTTAAGTTGTGAACTACTGCTTCCTTCGTAATAGAAATTCAAGTACTCTGGGTTGTAGAGACATGCCATTAGAACGGAAAAATACAGGACGGTGTCAGATGTTTACACATTTTGTTTCATCGTGATTTTCGAAACTCTGCAGCGTCAATAGCTGTGAAATTCTTAATACTGCGCACGCGTGTACGTCGTTAAGGGTACTTGTTGGGGCAGGTCAGTAAACCGTAACGCAAAACGTTACGAAGTAAACCGTAACGAAAGAGTTTGTAATTTTTTATTCTATGCATTTTGTAGTCCTGACCAGAATACAAAATCCGTGACGTAGGGTACACATTCTAGACACAGAGAAAACTTTCCTTAAAGACTATGTACATTGCGCCTGTGATGTTTATTCTGATTTCAATATATAGCTTTCATGAGATTTGCCAGCACCTAGTGATTGTATTGCAAGCGCACAAAGACCCAAAATTTCTGTCTCGTGACATGCCACAGGTTCTTGCTTCTCAACCACTTAACAGAGACTTTATGGCGCCCCTAAAGTCCGAAAGGTCCCAAAACGTGAGGACAGGGGATCACCTTACTTTACACAGGTTCAGAGGTTACGAGCTGCCATTAGTGTTTTGCTACGCGGCTAAGAAACAGATAACCGCTGCCCGTTTTCTTTCAGGAAAGACGGCACGTATTCATACGAGCCTAGTTTTCTACCTTACTATATATTCTCTATAGTGCAACCAGAAACTAAATGTTCCTTTCATTCAAACTTTTCTTCTGTTTTATGTTTATGTAGGTTGTGAAAATATGCTTTTTCTTTTATTTTGGTCCGCATTTTATTTCTTTGCTTTCATGCGTCGTTGCTTATTATAAGCTAAACGATGCCTTAAATACGCACAAAGAAACTTCCCATAAATAACAACCCTATCAAAATAATTACTCTTTAAAGATATGCGGCCTGTATTTGCGACAGACCAAGTCTGCGTCGTTCTCTGACTTTAATATAAAGCTTGGGTTTCATTCCAAAAGCCAAACTCTTAGCAAAAAGCAGCGGTTTCTGATTGGAATATATGGCGCCACTCAGAGAAAAGTATGTGAACAAGCAGGCGGGATTGCATGAATGATAGCGGCAGCATTCCCGCATGAACCCGCGGAGTAGGAGTTAGGCGCGTGTGCACCGAGGCACCCTACTGGTAGCCCAAGTTCAACGACTTATCTTGTCGCATTGTGTGAGTTCATTTGCGGGAACAATAAGGTGGAATAATCTCGACGGAAAATTTTTCCACTCTCTGAGCTGTTCACAAATGCCTGTGTCGGTACTAGAAGCCTACAGCTCTACGATTTGGTCCATGACTTCTGGATGTCATGTACCACGAATTCATGACACCGGGCATTTTCGCAGCATAGTATGTCTTCTAAAACTACAATAAAACTGATTTCCGTGATACTTTGCACCGCGCATTCTGAAACAAAGCCTGTCGCGCATGGTTACATGAAACCATCGTTTAAGAAGTCATATTTGAGCTCTGAATGTGGTCTAAACATGGCGAAAGAACGACAAATTTAGACAAGAAAAGCCGTGGGGGATCATCAATTTCATAACAAAAGCACGCCCTTGTTGTAGCGGCGGCCAGAATGACGAAGCTGGTTCGAGAGCAAGCGCAAGATTGATTTTTTTCACAGACAAAAATTTTATGCAGGTTCATTGCCAGAAGGTGTAATAGAAAAAGAACCAATCCCATTTGGCACGTGTCGGTTCAGCGCTTCATATCGTTTCCCACCCTGTTTTTAAGCTGCAGTCTTTGCACAGGCCTTCTTTCTCGTGCAGATCTCTGCAGCACTGAAGGAGTTGAGAAAAAGCTGGGTTGTTCGGCAGGCGGCGATGTCGAACGCACCGGAACGGCGTCATTTGGGTCTGAAGATTCAGTGCTTAGCTATTCTCCTTGCTGTGAGTACCCGACGATTCCTGTTATCGGGGCTGGCCTGATCAGGGTCGAGTGGTTCTGTCTTAAGGCCCCTAGGCGACACGGGCGCCCGACGGTGAATTGGTCGAAATGACGCCGGGTGGGCCCCTCTGTGCTGTCAATCGTGACCAGCCAAGACACCTTGACACCACCTCCTTGACACCTCCTTGACACCACCTCCTTGACACCTCCTTGCCACATTGAGCCTTGACACCACCTCCTGCCCTGGGCAAAGTTGCGCACGCACATGGGATCACCGCACTGGAACCTGGAAGGCTGTGTGGAACTCCGAAAGGTACAAGGCTGACATGTATACAAACGTCAACGAACATGGTAATGAGCAGCATTTCTGAGGGGGGCTTGCAGTACGGTAAAGCGGTACGTTAGTAGATAAGTAACATACGCGCTAGTTCTGTCTCGAGACCGCTCACCGTCGAGAGCTTAAAAGGCCGTCTTTTATGAAACGAACAGCGCGCTGCGCACGGCCATTGGACTGGGGATGCTACGGCGCGCTGCGTAGGTGCATAATGTTGTTGTCAGTCATCAACTTGGAAAATTACTGGCTTGAAAATTGAGGCCCGTTGTACGACATGGCTGTTTGCGGCAAGCCAAAACTAGCGAACAGTTCGCGAAGCCGCGCATTGTGACTTCGGTGGTCGATGCCCAGACACTGAGATTCCCTAAAGCCACTTTGTGCGTGAGTTGACTGCTATTATCAACATCGGTTCGTCCATTGGTCCGACGTAATCGAAGTAAAGCTGTGAGGACCTCGTTCCTTTTTCTGGACAACTGATAGGAGCCTCATGAGGTGGCATTGGTTGAACTTGTATATATGGGACGCAAGAACGTGCTAGTTTTTCAACCTCACCGTCCAATTCAGGCCACCAGAACAGTTTATGAGTCCATTTTTTTATAGCACATGCCCTTGATGTGACTGATGCAGCACAGTCAGGGTTGGGTCTCGAGCTTGGCGGGATACGAGAATTCGATGACCCCAGTACCGTGGACCGTCTGCGCTTGACAGCTCTAGTAGGCTGAAGATGACTGTTGCACGGCAAAAGTCGTTTAGGCTATCCATTGACCACAAAGTTCCGAACACTGCAGAGGTCTTCATTTTCTTTCGTTAACGCCCGGCACGTAAGAGCTGTCAGGGCTCTAAAGAGAGAGCGAGTGTTCTACTAAGGCTCCCCAGTGACAGGCGTCTGGGGTCGGCTCGGGCAGGCCGCTGAGCGCGTCCGTCTTGGCATTTGGCTTCGCGGCCCTATATTTCACGTGGTACTGATATTGGCTTAGGAATAGAGCTCATCTCTGAATACGTGCCGACGCCATTGGAGGCAGCAGTTGATCTTCTCGTAGAGGTCCCACTTACGGGGCACGGTCCGTTTCAAACAAAAACTTCCAACTCAGAAGGTATCCCCTAAACTTTGTTTCTCCGAATACCAGTGCCAGAGCCTCCCTCTCCAGTTGTGAATTGTTCTGTTCTGCGGAGGTCAACGTGCATGAATAGAAAGCAATGGGCTGGTCTAGGTTTCCCATGCGGTGAGATATCATGACGCCCACAGCCGACGGCGACGCGTCCCATTCCCACCGGACTGGTTGGTCGGGATCGAAAAATGTCAGCACCGGCGAGTTCAACACATTGTTTTAGCCTGGTGATAACCATTTTTCTGCGGCGCTCACCATTTCCATTTTTGGTTTTTTCAAGCAGCCGTTACAACGGAGCCAACAGTGCAAATGTATTTGGCAGGAAGCGACGGTAGCAGGACTGCAGGCCCAAAGCCAAGCGTAGTTAGCTTACATTGGTATGCCATGGTGAATTGCGTATGACAGCTAGGTTCAACTCTAAGAGATGCAAGTCCTCTTTGTCGATGCGATGGCCCAAGTGACGATTGAGTCTTTACGGAAATGGTGCTCTGTGCATTCAGCTTAACGCTATTTTCTTCTAATCTGCGCAGAACCTCCTGGAGAGCTAAGCCGTTACCTTCTTGACGATTGGCTGCGAAAACAACGCCAAAGTACACTTGCACGGCAGGGAGGCCCGGCAGGATGGTTTCCATGCGCCGCTGAAAAATTGCGGGAGCGGAAGCAACTCCAAAAGAAAGCCGGTTTTAGCAGAACAACCCCTCGTGAGTGTCTATCGCGGCGTTTCTTCGCTTCCTTGTCGAACAGGAGTTGATTATAGGCATCCTTAAGGAAAAGTGTGGCAAACAAGAATCTCTCACGAAGCAACGCAAAACTGTCCTCTATGTTTTGCAGCGGGTATTGCTTGATTATGCAGGCAGATTTTATGGTAGTTCTGATGTCGCCACAGATGCGCATGGAGCCGTCTTCAAAACTGGCACAATTGCGACGCTACCCACTCGGAATGTGCAATTGGACATAGTATCTTTTCTTTCACTAAACTGTCTAACAATGCTTCGAAGGGCGTAAGCTATTGACCGTGCTTTGTGAAACTTCGGTAGCGCACCATCTCGTTGGTGTAATTTCAGAGGTGGCCCCTGAATGCATCTTAAACCTTGTTGGAAAAGGTGAAAAAGTCGCTCATGAGGCTGTCCGAGACTCCTGGAGAGATTTATACTATAGCGAGGAAGCCAGGCGGCAGTCGCTACAAAGCTTGGATTAAGTCCCTTCCGCAAAGGCTAGTGCCCGAGTAGCTTATAACAATCAGGGTAGCAGAAACAGTCTTCCCCGCGAAATGCGCTTGGAGGTGCAGTTCACCGAGAATGGGCAGCTTTGCCAGGTATCTGCGGAACTTTTTTCTACACTTTAACAAACGTGGCCAGCTTAGCCGATCGTCTTGCGGGATGATGCAAAACGGTGATCCTGTATCAATGAACATATGAAGGGAGATTCCAACCCAACGAATCACTTTGCGTGATGGCGGGGATAGACTAGGCTTTTTTTGCAGCGTGAAGACGGTCGAAATATTGCCTCTCTCCGATTCAGACAGCATGCTCTCGGGTTCTACAACGTACAGGCGGAGCCAAAATAAATGGAGCACGCAATTGCCTTCTAACATTTTTCACTCGCTTCCTAATTGAGACTGGAAAATGTTGTTTGTGCAGGCTAATAGTACACGATAGATCGCGTTGTCATGAACACACAATGTTTCCTGATGCCCCATAGGAAAGCGAGATTGCCATTAGAACGGAATGGAGTGCTCCGTTTACTGTCATGCCAGCCGTGATCGACCCGAACACTTGGTTGCGAGCGGAATTCTACGGCAAAATAGCCAGTCTTACCACAGCGAAAACATTGCTGTCTTGTATGGACACCCATTTGCTTTATGTTTGCGCTTTCCGCAGCGTGCGCACTTCTTACCTGCGCCACGGTTTGAATACTGCCGCGACTGCCGCTGCCTCGTTATCTGGCAACGTCATGGCGACTACTTCCTTTGCGGCGGCTTCTGCAGCCGTGGCAACATTTTCGGCTTCGGCAAATGTAAATGCGGCCTTTGCGAGCAGCGTCTGTTGGAGGGCCCGATCTCGGATCCCAGAAACGATACGGTCGCGTAGCATACGGTCACGGCTGGTGCCGAAGCTGCACTGATGAGCAAGAACATCCGGCAAGAACACCGATAGTCTTTGTTGATAGTGCAGAATCCAATAGTGCCCTTTTCTTATCTTCTGTCTTGATATCGTTCGCTTCAAACAATGCTTCCAGGCGGGTCAAAAACTCCTACTTGATGAGGAAGCCAAGAAACTGGCCGTGATCAAAACTAACGAGGGGTTGTTCTGGTACTACTAGCTTTCTTTTGGAGTTGCTTCGGCTCGCGCAATCTTTCAGCGGCGCATGGAAACCGGCCTGGCAGCTCTCTTCCCTAGAAAAGATGCATTCAAGGCAACATACGTCAGTCTACTACCCCATCACGCACTCACCTTCCTCTCTCTAATTCACTTTGTCCTTTGCTTCTCATTGATGAGGCTCTGAAGTCCTCAGCAAGGAAAGTCTAAATGTGCAGATAAAAACAAGACATGTTGTGTGTGTTGTGTTGTGGTGTGTGTTGTGCTCACTGAGAGTTTTCGTAGCTTTCTTTGTTAAGATACGCGCTTCGAGGACCGTCTTAATCTCTCTCTTCTGCCATAAACGGCCTCACGTGTCAGAGCAAACGAGATATTTTGCGATATCCATATTTTACGAACAGACCACGTACTGAATAAGAGGAGCAGTAGCGCTGATGATGGAGCCGATGGTGGTAAAAGCCAACCAAACCATGTGCTTATTTTCACTTATAGCGTATAGAGCGTGTGAAATGAACGGAACACTAAGCACCAAAAAATTATGTTTAGCAATTGGCAGAAAGACTCGACTTCTCTAAAATAGCGGGTTAGATTCCCGTTCACTCAAATTTTTCCTACGGCTCACTTTCAGTAAAAGAAGTGATTAAATTTTCATTGCGTAAACAGGCTAGAAACTTTTCGAGCATCAAAGACAAGCTGCGGAAACAAAGCCACAATCTCAGTGCCGCTAATTCGCGAAATACAGAGATTTCTTGCAGCACCAAATTTTTTAACTGTTTCCCCAAGTTGGAACATAAATTTATATCATGCAGCAATCCTTATTTTTTCTCTATTCTTCTAAAATTCGCCTTAAATGGGTATCAACAACTCATTATTACTTTCGTTGCGTTGATCCATTCGTCCCGGTAATGAAGATAGTTCGAACTGTGTGAAGAACTTAATTCGCAGCCATTAAAGTGAATTTGCATTTCAGGAGTCTTCTCCAGTGATTGATACAATGTTCCTCATAGATCCACAAGGAACACGGAAGAATGGGCTCACGTAGCCCCTTATAAGTTCACAGATATATCTCTTTTCTAGAACCGACAGTAGGAATTTAATATACAGAATGATTCGTTTCAGAACGAAAAAAAATGGAGCATAGTTTTGATGGTGAGCATTCTGTTAGCTAAAAATCAAAAATATTATTCAGATTATCGACATTTAAACGTAACTCCATGCTTTCGGGATAATTTCTGTTAATTCGTTCTCGAACAAAACTGATAATCTCCACTGCAGTCTGGCGATAGTGTATAAAGATCCTTAGGACCCCAAGGACGCGCGTTCGATCCTGGCCGCGGTGGTCGCATTTGATGGGGCCGAAATGCGAGAGACCCGTATACTGTGAGACGTCGGTGCACGTTAAAGAACCCCAGGTGGCCAAAATTATCCAGAGCCCTCCACTACAGCTTAGCCTCATAGCTTGAGTCGCTTAGGAACGTTAAACTCTATAAGCAAATGAAGTCTCCTCAGCAGCAGCAGGAAAGAGCAGAAACTGAAGAAGACGCACTTTAAAATACTCGTCTTGCAACGGTGACATAAGTAAACAATGATTTAAAAGCTTCGCTCATGGAGAGTCGCTGCACTTGACGTTACATGTCCCAATTCAGCGGTTTTCCTTATTTGTGCCCGTACCAACAGCGACCGATGCAGAGGAGCTAATCCCTCAGCTGCACACAGAAAGTAACGGCGGCGTGCCGCAGTTACCCGGGCTTTCCGCACAGGATCTCGTGCCGCCGATAGAGGCGCTCTCGTCGTGAGCGAATTTACACCAGTAGGGTTCCCAAAGTCACAGCACATTACAGCGGAACGACCACCTGAAGCAGCAGCTTCATCGGTATCATCTTCATTAGACACGTAGAGTTGGGTACCATGAATTACCCGTCGCACTGTAGCTACTGCATGCTGTCAACTCGCCATCTAGGACTACAAAACCAAAGATAAGTGCCAGGGATGCAGCGTATAACTGTTTACTTAGTACGCACACAGTTTTGCAGTGTAGTATTCCAGGTCTTGCAAAGATTAGATTACTACTACTGTGAATAACCATCAAGTTGTCCTTTAAAAGGCAGAATAATTCAACAAAAACTGATGTTTCGGCATTTTATGTTTCTTTTATTCCAGGGAACATTATAAACCTAATGTCGACTATGGTTGATCGCCTCCTCATTTCCACGTCATCCTCAGGCATGTAAGGCTGAAATGAAAAAAATACATTCATACATGAGATTTTGTGAACAGGAAAATGCACATTTTCCAGCGACCTTACTAATTTTTATAGAAGATGTATTGACATCTCCGAAGTAACCAACTAGCACACACCGGGTATGACGTCTCTAATATGCTTGAATTTGGCAATAAGTGTATAATCCGTTCACCCAAAATTTCATTGTTCTTTTTTCTTTTTAAATGACTTCCTATGATGTCGTAAAAGAAAATGTGCAAAGTGAATCGATTACAAATATTAATATGATATTTCTGACATTAACGATATTTTGATTATTCGTTGTTCCTAGTTTTGATCGCTGAAACCTGAGCAGCAAACCAAGCCCGAACAAATCTGGCGCATTCAAAATGGCCTCTTCGGGCTCAATGTGATGCCATTTGGTTTTTCTTCCACACCAGCGACATTTGAGTGAGTAATTGGTACGGTGCTGTCTGGGCTGAAGACGCAAATTTGTCTAGCATAGTTCGATGACGTAATTGTATTCGCCTAAAACTTTGATGGCCAGCTAACAGGCTTCAAACAGTACTCGATGCAATCAAGTCATCCGTCCAGACCACCAGAAAAAAGGCGCTCTTCCAAAGTGGCTACTGCCGGCCGATAACCTTCTTACCCAACTGACATAGACAGACGTACCATTTAAATGGGAAGCGCCGCTAACGGAAGCCTTCAAGTAACTTCAGCGTCATTTACAATTCCCGTGCAGTCCTTGGGCATTTTGATGAAAGCGCTGACACTGAAATTCATACCAACTTAAGCAGCGTGTGCCTTGGCGCCGTCCTCTTTCAGAAAAGCGACGGTCTGGAGAAAGTAATCATGTACGCTAGCCGTTTCCTTTCCAAAGCTGAGGCTAACTATTCGACGACCGAGGAGTGCCTCGCCATCATCTTGGCTACGTCGAAGCTCAAGCACTACCTGTGCGAACGACCATTGAAGGTGATCAGCGATCACCATGCACTGTGCTGGCTTGTGAGTTTTAAGGACCCTGTCCCCCTCTCTCACATGCAGCCTCCACCTCCAGGAATTGGACTTCATTGTCGTCTCCAAATATGGACGCAAGCATACCGATGCGGACTGCCAATCTCGAGCCCCTGTGCACAAGCCGGCAGAAGGCGACGATGAGGACACCTTTGTGTCCATTAGCACTAACGACTTGGCGCAACACCATCGCCTGGACCCTGAGCTGCAGCATCGCGTCCAGTATCTGGAAGGCAGGGCTTCGTCACCCCCATCAGCCTTGAAGCGCTTTCTGTCTACTTTCTGACGATAAATGGTGTCCTCGTGAAAAATAACTTAGCCCCGAACAACAACGTGTACCTTCTCGTCGTTTCAAACAGCTTACGAAAAGAAATTCTGCAGGCTCTGCACAATGAAGATGAGTGGGCACGGGAGCAGCATGCCGTACGCATTTGGCTAACAAACCATCCTTCTTCGTGCATTAGGTCCTGCTCTCGTTCCTGGTAAACGGCGCTGCCCATACTGACGTCGTCGTTGGGAAAGTTCCTGCCGAGGGATGTCGGCTTTGGCAGCATGCAAGCGCTACACAAGGGGCCGAAGCCATCAGAGCTCCACCGATCGTCGAAAGTCGCCCCATCTTGTCATCAACATCGAGAGTAGCGCCAGGTATAGCTGACCGGCAACACCCTAGCCACTCCATTGGGCACGGGCGCAGCATGGCGCACGCATAGGCTAGCAAGTCACCTTTCTTCACGGCATTTGCGTAATTGCACTTCACTGCATGCAAGAAAGAGCGATAATCGTTCTCTGCTTCTGTTCCCGTTCCCACGGGTTTTTCTTTGCATTGTAAACGAGTGTTTCCACAGTTGTGTACTTCTGTTGTTAGCGGGATGTGGAGGAAAATTTCGTTCCCGAGACTTGCAATACACCATCAGATTCTGCAGGTTTGTCTAAAAGAGGCTATCGAGAAAGCTGCTAAAATTAAATGTCATAATCACACACGGATCAAAAACCGTGAAACACTGCGCATACTTTGCGACTTGCAACTTTATGCTACCACAATCCAGGATGGTTCAACGCGCTTAATGTTTTACAAAACATTTTTTTTAATTCAGTGCGTTGAACCGTCCTGAATAACCTGCTAGGCCCAATTCTCGCCATTTTAGCACAATTCAGGCTATCAAGGAGGATTTGGAAACAGTCATGTTTTAAATTATGCTTGGGGAGCGCAGCGTTGAAGCCTGACTTGCAAATAATAGCAGCAGGCAAGAAAATGTGGCAAATGAGGTTGGAAACACTTGAAAACGATAATCAGGACTTATACGCACTTTTGACGAAAGAAGTTTGGAAACAAAGCCAACTATTACAACCGATTATTGACGAGCTTGAAGACAGCAGCCGACGCGATAACATAATATTTCACTGAACATTAAACATTGAAACATGAGCGCAAACCGAAGACAAGAGTTCAAAATTACTCGCAATCTGTCTCGATCCCCATTTGTCACCGACTGATATCGATAGAGCTCGTAAAGTTGGCCAGTATTCACTCTCGCGCTGCCGCCCTATCATAGTCAAATTCGATATTTATAAAACAAACTCAAAAATATTGCAGTGTACTTCAAAATTAAAAGAAAGGAACATTCGTGTAACGGAGGGCTTTTCACCACTCATTTTGCTCTGAAAAAACTAACCAATTTCGCTAAACTCCAGCCAGCCCACCCGCATTGCCGGCCAAAATGTAATAACATCATTGCAAACAAATGCTTCATTTTTTATCCTTGTGCTGACAACGTTTATTAAGTCATCACTACCACCCCACAGCCTCAGGCTAACAGTGTGACATTGTCCAGTCCTGCACCAACGAGAGTAATCTGATTAAGGAATACCAAGGGGCAGTGGCCATAGCCATCACTCAGTGCATGCGTCAGTCATTTTCACTAACATCAGAAGTGTCATAAAAAAATGCACAGAAATTTTCTCTGTTATCGAATCATGCTCCGCCAATATTGTTGGGCTAACAGAAATGTGGCTGCGTGGGAATATCAGAGGTAATGAAATCCTTGACGCGGCGAACCAATTCTGTTTTTATGGACTTAATAGAGATGAAAGGCAAGCCGGTTTTGTTCTCATAGTCAACAAGAAGCATCTGGGATCGTTCCCGCCGAGTATTAATATTACGGCAAACATAAATGTCGTTTGGGTATCTGTTGTGCTAGCCTATCGTCAAATTATTTTAGGCGCATGTTACGGTCCTCCCAGTGGGTGATTGAGATTTATCAGTGAGCTTCACAACATTATCCTTCACGTGATATCCTTCCGCCGCAGTGTTTTCTCTTGGTGACTTCAGTTATCCTGGGACTTACTGGACTTTAACTGTTTATTTGCCATCCGGCACGTGTGGAAAATTTTTCGATTTGTGTTCATTTTTCACCTTTAGCCAATTTGCTACTAAACCTACTCCTTTCAAACAAACAACAGCTAACGTATTACACCTTGTTTTCTACACCTGTCTCGAACTCTGTTCTCAACTAACCTACTTGCCAAAATTAAGTACTCATGTTGTATGAATTTTAATATCAATATTTCGATGAAAAAAAAACACAAAAGAAGACAAAACTTTTGCGAAACTATAGGCGGGCTGATTTTGCCCAAATTAATATGCACTGGCGTTCGTTTGTGACGTCATCCTTAGATGCTTATCAAAAACGCTCTGTTAAATGAACTGGAATTTATCCAACATCAATGTTGTTTAACTTACAAATCACTTTATTCCGACTCGAAGTTTATCCTATAACCCAAATGCATCATGGTACAACTCTGATATATGACGCTAATCCTACAAAAAAAAACGCTTTTACCGAATGGGTAAATCATCTCACAACCAGGCCCGTTGGGAGTTGCACCATAAAGCGAATGAAGAGTGCATTTCCGCTCTAAGGAGAGCTAAAACACATTTTGCTGAAAACACACTACCTGAGACATCAGTGCGAAATGCTGAAATTATTTTCGAAGATTATTAACCCCAAAGAAACTGCCGCTATTATATTAACAGATTATGATGATATGCCGGTATCTGATACTAGTTGGGCGAGTGTCCTGAATGTTGTGCTTTTTAAGTTGTTTTTCTACTCGTTCCTTCGATGAGGTTCCTACCTTTGGCGGTTACAATTATTTGCCAATGTATGTTCCGGTGGTTCAATCTTAGGGTGTTGCTGAAATTACTTTCAGCTGCTGACGTTGATAATATTAATGCAAAGTGTTTAAAAAAGCAGCAAACTATGTTTATCAATATTATTGCCTAAAATATTCCAGCTGTCGAATTGCCATCAGATTTAAAGACGGGAATAGTGGTACCAGTGCACAAATCCGAATCCAAACACTCTCCAAAACTCTACAGGCCAATATCGATCACAAGCGTACCTAGTAAGATATTAGGACACATCCTCTACTCGCAAAATGTCACATTTCAGGGATCCAACTCATTTTTTTCACCACGTTCAACACGAATTTCGTAAGAGATACTCAGGTTAAACACAGCTTTTTCTGTTCACCTATAATCTACATACTATTCCCGAGAGTCGCTGCCGATGCCGATCGCATATTTTCTCTAAAGCATTTGAAAGGCGTGCCCCCAGCTACTACCGCTAAAATCACGCATGATAGGACTTGATAGTAGCGTACTGAAATGGCTAACTTGCCGACAACACTTCGTCACTGCCAACGATGGTATCTCCCTGTGCATCCTGCTATCTCCGGTGTCAGTACGTTTTCTTAGTAAACGCCATTAGCACCGTGTTCACCTTGGTTTTGTTGCCAGCTTTATTACATGTTCTGTTTTCGTATTCTTTCTTTATGTTCGAAGTATTAATGAAGTAATCCCCACTCCCCTTTCTAATGTTTTACCCTTGAGGCACGAAAAAATAAGTAAATAAAAAACCAACAGCTGGCCATCTCCTGGTTTTCTCGACCCCTCCACCGCATTCAAGACACGTACAACGAGCGGCGACTATCTGCTTATGTCACGAGTTATGTGAAAACATGGCGAGATTGTCAGCGAAAAAGACTCCCTCCACCAGATCAGCAGGAATCCTGACCCCGATTGAGCCCCCGTGTAAGCCTTGCAGCAGATCGGCATGGACCTGCTTGGCCCTTTCCAGAAGTCAACATCTGGACACAAGTAGATCACAAACCCACCGACTACCTGACCCGCTACGCCGAGGCAAAACAACTACGGAACGGAACAGCAGCAGAAGTCGCCAAATTTTTCGTGGAGTGCATTCTTCCGCGACACGACGCCCCGATGTGCTCATCGCGGACAGAGGAACAGCATTCACAGCGGAACTGACGCAAGCCATCCTGCGTTACAGCCAAACCAGCCACCGGAGTACAACTGCATACCATCCGCAGGCCAACGGACTGACCGAGCGCCTGAACAGAACCATCGTCAATATGCTCGCCATGTATGTCCATGCCAGACACAAGACCTGGGACGCCATCCTGCCTTACGTCGCCTTCGCTTACGACATTGCACTGCTGGAGAGCACCCAGATGACGCCTTTTAGGCTCGTCCATGGCAGGGAGCCCACGGGCACGCTAGACGCTGTGTTGCCTAACGTTACGAAAGCAGATAACCTGAACGCCATCGCCAACCAACAGCGCGGGGAAGAAGCACAATGACTGGCCTGCTTGAGCACTCAAGACTACAACGCACCGATGTCTGGCGCGGCAATTTGCGTCGAAGACATGCGGAATTCACGCCAGAGGACAGTGTATGGGTATGAACCCATATCACCCCTGCGGTCTGAATGAAAAACTCTTGCGCCGCTATTTTGGCGCCAGCAGATTTGTTCGTACACTTGGAGAGCTTGACTACGATATAGCGACGACGGTGTCACAGCGTCTCAGCGTCGCCGTACACGGACCGAAGCTATACATGCTTTGAGCCTAAAGCCTCATATTGCGGGCTGCTGACACTGAGTGACACCGCGCTTTCATTTTCAATTATTTCCGAACTCCCGCTGTTTATATTTGCCAACATTTATTTTCCTTTTAATAGATTGGATCTCTGGTTCTTTAGGACGGGGCAATGAAGCAAATTTCATTGATCCATGTTCCTTATTCTTCAAAGCTACCGGGACGCCGCTTTTTCGATCTGTTTGTGATGAAAGACGCGACCAGGTCAATCCTGACACATCGCGCCCAGGTGGAGGCAATTCTACTTTTTTCAAGACTGCTGGGACTACTTTTTTTGCCGTATCTCATAATTATGTTCTCGGATTTAAATACAGAGCAGCAAAGAGCGGCAGACATATTGTTGGACGACCGCCGAGCGCGCTTGTTGGTAGGCCTCCGAGTCATTGAGTTCTTTGTGGGAGCAAGTCTCCTCAAACAACTTTCTTTCTGATAAGGTTTTCGATTTTTTCGTGCTCGCGGAAGTGCTGCCACCACTGCGTGAAAATATACCCGGAACACCGCCAAAGGTATTTTTCGCTGCCTTTTTTATGCCTTTGAAGTAGAAACCAGTAAAAAGATCATTTTCGACGAATTTTCCTCCGCAATCGCGAGGCATGTTTCTAGGAGACTCAGTTCGCACACAAATTGCAGCGAAGAATAGATATCTCACACCTACCCCGTTCTTCCTCGTCAATGGGAATTTGCTCAAAGTCTCCGCCCAAACCTCCCCTGGGCATCTTTGGAACTGCAGTGTAGACTTCATCCGACCGGGCTTTCAGAGCTGCGTGGGGAATAGCAGGAGATGAGGAATACTTGCGTGGCGGACATCAGTATTGGATTTATTTCAATCATATCTAATTTTCGTTATAAACATTACTTCCTTTTTACGTAGGAACACATGTGTTTATATGATCAGGATTCCTGTATAATTGACAGATAACTTCCTAACTACAGGAAAATAACTAAATAGAAGCTTTATAAAGAAATTGAAAATGAATATTGCCACAGTAGGGGTGCAGTTATTTTTCGCCGTTTTTCTTGTGGCTTCGAGTAGGAAACAGGTAAGGTACCAACTGTAGCAAGACCTAATTTTTTTACTGCGCAGTCGCGACATCGCAACTGGCATCTTTCTAAGGGACTCAGTTCACACATTTATACCAGCGGAGAATAGATATCTCACACCTACCGCGTTCTTCCTCGTCTATGGGAATTTGCTCAAAGTCTCCGCCCAAACCTCCCCTGGGCATCTTTGGAACTGCAGTGTAGACTTCATCCGACCGGGCTTCAAGAGCTGCGTGCGGAATAGCAGCAGATGAGGAATACTTGCGGGGCGGACATCAGTATTGGATTTATTTCAATCATAGCCAATTTTTGTTATAAACATTACTTCCTCTTTACATAGGAACACATGTGTTTATATGATCAGGATTCCTCTATAAGTAACAAATAACCTCCTAACTACAGGAAAATAACTAAATAGAAGCTCTATAAAGAAATTGAAAATCAATATTGCCACAGTAGGGGTGCAGTTATTTTTCGCCGTTTTTCTTGTGGCTTCAAGTAGGAAACAAGTAAGGTACCAACTGTAGAAAGACCTAATTTTTTTACTGCGCAGTCGCGACATCGCAACTGGCATCTTTCTAAGGGACTCAGTTCACTCATTTATACCAGCGGAGAATAGATATCTCACACCTACCGCGTTCTTCCTCGTCTATGGGAATTTGCTCAAAGTCTCCGCCCAAACCTCCCCTGGGCATCTTTGGAACTGCAGTGTGGACTTCATCCGACCGGGCTTCAAGAGCTGCGTGCGGAATAGCAGCAGATGAGGAATACTTGCGGGGCGGACATCAGTATTGGATTTATTTCAATCATAGCCAATTTTTGTTATAAACATTACTTCCTCTTTACATAGGAACACATGTGTTTATATGATCAGGATTCCTCTATAAGTAACAAATAACCTCCTAACTACAGGAAAATAACTAAATAGAAGCTCTATAAAGAAATTGAAAATCAATATTGCCACAGTAGGGGTGCAGTTATTTTTCGCCGTTTTTCTTGTGGCTTCGAGTAGGAAACAGGTAAGGTACCAACTGTAGAAAGACTTAATTTTTTTACTGCGCAGTCGCGACATCGCAACTGGCCTCTTTCTAAGGGACTCAGTTCACTCATTTATACCAGCGGAGAATAGATATCTCACACCTACCGCGTTCTTCCTCGTCTATGGGAATTTGCTCAAAGTCTCCGCCCAAACCTCCCCTGGGCATCTTTGGAACTGCAGTGTAGACTTCATCCGACCGGGCTTCAAGAGCTGCGTGCGGAATAGCAGCAGATGAGGAATACTTGCGGGGCGGACATCAGTATTGGATTTATTTCAATCATAGCCAATTTTTGTTATAAACATTACTTCCTCTTTACATAGAAACACATGTGTTTATATGATCAGGATTCCTCTATAAGTAACAAATAACCTCCTAACTACAGGAAAATAACTAAATAGAAGCTCTATAAAGAAATTGAAAATCAATATTGCCACAGTAGGGGTGCAGTTATTTTTCGCCGTTTTTCTTGTGGCTTCGAGTAGGAAACAGGTAAGGTACCAACTGTAGAAAGACTTAATTTTTTTACTGCGCAGTCGCGACATCGCAACTGGCCTCTTTCTAAGGGACTCAGTTCACTCATTTATACCAGCGGAGAATAGATATCTCACACCTACCGCGTTCTTCCTCGTCTATGGGAATTTGCTCAAAGTCTCCGCCCAAACCTCCCCTGGGCATCTTTGGAACTGCAGTGTAGACTTCATCCGACCGGGCTTCAAGAGCTGCGTGCGGAATAGCAGGAGATGAGGAATACTTGCGGGGCGGACATCAGTATTGGATTTATTTCAATCATAGCCAATTTTTGTTATAAACATTACTTCCTCTTTACATAGAAACACATGTGTTTATATGGAACACATGTGTTTATATGATCAGGATTCCTCTATAAGTAACAAATAACCTCCTAACTACAGGAAAATAACTAAATAGAAGCTCTATAAAGAAATTGAAAATCAATATTGCCACAGTAGGGGTGCAGTTATTTTTCGCCGTTTTTCTTGTGGCTTCGAGTAGGAAACAAGTAAGGTACCAACTGTAGAAAGACTTAATTTTTTTACTGCGCAGTCGCGACATCGCAACTGGCCTCTTTCTAAGGGACTCAGTTCACTCATTTATACCAGCGGAGAATAGATATCTCACACCTACCGCGTTCTTCCTCGTCTATGGGAATTTGCTCAAAGTCTCCGCCCAAACCTCCCCTGGGCATCTTTGGAACTGCAGTGTAGACTTCATCCGACCGGGCTTCAAGAGCTGCGTGCGGAATAGCAGCAGATGAGGAATACTTGCGGGGCGGACATCAGTATTGGATTTATTTCAATCATAGCCAATTTTTGTTATAAACATTACTTCCTCTTTACATAGGAACACATGTGTTTATATGATCAGGATTCCTCTATAAGTAACAAATAACCTCCTAACTACAGGAAAATAACTAAATAGAAGCTCTATAAAGAAACTGAAAATCAATATTGCCACAGTAGGGGTGCAGTCATTTTTCGCCGTTTTTCTTATGGCTTCGAGTAGGAAACAGGTAAGGTACCAACTGTAGAAAGACTTAATTTTTTTACTGCGCAGTCGCGACATCGCAACTGGCCTGTTTCTAAGGGACTCAGTTCACTCATTTATACCAGCGGAGAATAGATATCTCGCACCTACCGCGTTCTTCCTCGTCTATGGGAATTTGCTCAAAGTCTCCGCCCAAACCTCCCCTGGGCATCTTTGGAACTGCAGTGTAGACTTCATCCGACCGGGCTTCAAGAGCTGCGTGCGGAATAGCAGCAGATGAGGAATACTTGCGGGGCGGACATCAGTATTGGATTTATTTCAATCATAGCCAATTTTTGTTATAAACATTACTTCCTCTTTACATAGAAACACATGTGTTTATATGATGATTTATTTCAATCATAGCCAATTTTTGTTATAAACATTACTTCCTCTTTACATAGGAACACATGTGTTTATATGATCAGGATTCCTCTATAAGTAACAAATAACCTCCTAACTACAGGAAAATAACTAAATAGAAGCTCTATAAAGAAATTGAAAATCAATATTGCCACAGTAGGGGTGCAGTTATTTTTCGCCGTTTTTCTTGTGGCTTCGAGTAGGAAACAGGTAAGGTACCAACTGTAGCAAGACTTAATTTTTTTACTGCGCAGTCGCGACATCGCAACTGGCCTGTTTCTAAGGGACTCAGTTCACTCATTTATACCAGCGGAGAATAGATATCTCACACCTACCGCGTTCTTCCTCGTCTATGGGAATTTGCTCAAAGTCTCCGCCCAAACCTCCCCTGGGCATCTTTGGAACTGCAGTGTAGACTTCATCCGACCGGGCTTCAAGAGCTGCGTGCGGAATAGCAGCAGATGAGGAATACTTGCGGGGCGGACATCAGTATTGGATTTATTTCAATCATAGCCAATTTTTGTTATAAACATTACTTCCTCTTTACATAGAAACACATGTGTTTATATGATGATTTATTTCAATCATAGCCAATTTTTGTTATAAACATTACTTCCTCTTTACATAGGAACACATGTGTTTATATGATCAGGATTCCTCTATAAGTAACAAATAACCTCCTAACTACAGGAAAATAACTAAATAGAAGCTCTATAAAGAAATTGAAAATCAATATTGCCACAGTAGGGGTGCAGTCATTTTTCGCCGTTTTTCTTATGGCTTCGAGTAGGAAACAGGTAAGGTACCAACTGTAGCAAGACTTAGTTTTTTTACTGCGCAGTCGCGACATCGCAACTGGCATCTTTCTAAGGGACTCAGTTCACACATTTATACCAGCGGAGAATAGATATCTCACACCTACCGCGTTCTTCCTCGTCTATGGGAATTTGCTCAAAGTCTCCGCCCAAACCTCCCCTGGGCATCTTTGGAACTGCAGTGTAGACTTCATCCGACCGGGCTTCAAGAGCTGCGTGCGGAAGAGCAGCAGATGAGGAATACTTGCGGGGCGGACATCAGTATTGGATTTATTTCAATCATAGCCAATTTTTGTTATAAACATTACTTCCTCTTTACATAGAAACACATGTGTTTATATGATGATTTATTTCAATCATAGCCAATTTTTGTTATAAACATTACTTCCTCTTTACATAGAAACACATGTGTTTATATGATCAGGATTCCTCTATAAGTAACAAATAACCTCCTAACTACAGGAAAATAACTAAATAGAAGCTCTATAAAGAAATTGAAAATCAATATTGCCACAGTAGGGGTGCAGTTATTTTTCGCCGTTTTTCTTGTGGCTTCAAGTAGAAAACAAGTAAGGTACCAACTGTAGAAAGACTTAATTTTTTTACTGCGCAGTCGCGACATCGCAACTGCCCTCTTTCTAAGGGACTCAGTTCACTCATTTATACCAGCGGAGAATAGATATCTCACACCTACCGCGTTCTTCCTCGTCTATGGGAATCTGCTCAAAGTCTCCGCCCAAACCTCCCCTGGGCATCTTTGGAACTGCAGTGTAGACTTCATCCGACCGGGCTTCAAGAGCTGCGTGCGGAATAGCAGGAGATGAGGAATACTTGCGGGGCGGACATCAGTATTGGATTTATTTCAATCATAGCCAATTTTTGTTATAAACATTACTTCCTCTTTACATAGAAACACATGTGTTTATATGATCAGGATTCCTCTATAAGTAACAAATAACCTCCTAACTACAGGAAAATAACTAAATAGAAGCTCTATAAAGAAATTGCAAATCAATATTGCCACAGTAGGGGTGCAGTCATTTTTCGCCGTTTTTCTTGTGGCTTCGAGTAGGAAACAGGTAAGGTACCAACTGTAGCAAGACTTAATTTTTTTACTGCGCAGTCGCGACATCGCAACTGGCCTGTTTCTAAGGGACTCAGTTCACTCATTTATACCAGCGGAGAATAGATATCTCGCACCTACCGCGTTCTTCCTCGTCTATGGGAATTTGCTCAAAGTCTCCGCCCAAACCTCCCCTGGGCATCTTTGGAACTGCAGTGTAGACTTCATCCGACCGGGCTTCAAGAGCTGCGTGCGGAATAGCAGCAGATGAGGAATACTTGCGAGGCGGACATCAGTATTGGATTTATTTCAATCATAGCCAATTTTTGTTATAAACATTACTTCCTCGTTACATAGGAACACATGTGTTTATATGATCAGGATTCCTCTATAAGTAACACATAACCTCCTAACTACAGGAAAATAACTAAATAGAAGCTCTATAAAGAAACTGAAAATCAATATTGCCACAGTAGGGGTGCAGTCATTTTTCGCCGTTTTTCTTATGGCTTCGAGTAGGAAACAGGTAAGGTACCAACTGTAGAAAGACTTAATTTTTTTACTGCGCAGTCGCGACATCGCAACTGGCCTGTTTCTAAGGGACTCAGTTCACTCATTTATACCAGCGGAGAATAGATATCTCGCACCTACCGCGTTCTTCCTCGTCTATGGGAATTTGCTCAAAGTCTCCGCCCAAACCTCCCCTGGGCATCTTTGGAACTGCAGTGTAGACTTCATCCGACCGGGCTTCAAGAGCTGCGTGCGGAATAGGAGCAGATGAGGAATACTTGCGAGGCGGACATCAGTATTGGATTTATTTCAATCATAGCCAATTTTTGTTAGAAACATTACTTCCTCGTTACATAGGAACACATGTGTTTATATGATGATTTATTTCAATCATAGCCAATTTTTGTTATAAACATTACTTCCTCTTTACATAGGAACACATGTGTTGATATGATCAGGATTCCTCTATAAGTAACAAATAACCTCCTAACTACAGGAAAATAACGAAATAGAAGCTCTATAAAGAAATTGAAAATCAATAATGCCACAGTAGGGGTGCAGTCATTTTTCGCCGTTTTTCTTGTGGCTTCGAGTAGGAAACAGGTAAGGTACCAACTGTAGCAAGACTTAATTTTTTTACTGCGCAGTCGCGACATCGCAACTGGCCTGTTTCTAAGGGACTCAGTTCACACATTTATACCAGCGGAGAATAGATATCTCACACCTACCGCGTTCTTCCTCGTCTATGGGAATTTGCTCAAAGTCTCCGCCCAAACCTCCCCTGGGCATCTTTGGAACTGCAGTGTAGACTTCATCCGACCGGGCTTCAAGAGCTGCGTGCGGAATAGCAGCAGATGAGGAATACTTGCGAGGCGGACATCAGTATTTTATTTATTCCAATCATAGCCAATTTTTGTTATAAACATTACTTCCTCTTTACATAGGAACACATGTGTTTATATGATCAGGATTCCTCTATAAGTAACAAATAACCTCCAAACTACAGGAAAATAACTAAATAGAAGCTCTATAAAGAAATTGAAAATCAATATTGCCACAGTAGGGGTGCAGTTATTTTTCGCCGTTTTTCTTGTGGCTTCGAGTAGGGAACAGGTGAGGTACCAACTGTAGAAAGACTTAATTTTTTTACTGCGCAGTCGCGACATCGCAACTGGCCTCTTTCTAAGGGACTCAGTTCACACATTTATACCAGCGGAAAATAGATATCTCACACCTACCACGTTCTTCCTCGTCTATGGGAATTTGCTCATAGTCTCCGCCCAAACCTCCCCTGGGCATCTTTGGAACTGCAGTGTAGACTTCATCCGACCGGGCTTCTAGAGCTGCGTGCGGAATATCAGGAGATGATGAATACTTGCGGGGCGGGCATCAATAATGCATTTATTTCACTCATAGCCAATGTTCGTTTCTAAACATTACCTTCTCTTTTTTACCCAAGATTACACCATTTTGGTGCTGGGATTCCGCATTTAAAGATATTTTTTTGCAATAACCGCTAGCCAACTCACAAGAGAATCATTCTATTAAATGCTTAAAGTTATATTGATTGCTGCTATATAATGGGATGAATGCAGCGCACAAACTAGGAGACGCCCACAAGTAGACTCCTAAGTAATTCATGACCGCTACTCACAACTGTTTATTCAGGTTGTCATGCCAGAAGATATAAAGCGGAAGGTGAGTATGTTCGTAAAGTGGAAGATTAGGAACACATATCAAGCAACCGCGATTTTTTAGCAAAAGGAATTTAAAAACGCTTAGCCTTTCCTAGAAGGTTTTCCACCGATGTGTGTAGACGTGATGGAGCACCGAAGCAAAATTTGGAGACTGGTTGTTCGCATCATAGTGGTTGCATGTGGTGTTTTTTCTTCTGCTTGGTAATTTATCAACTTTAAGCGATAAAATATTTATGCTGTTAACCTCTTGTTTGATCAACACCACGATATGAAAAAAGGAAGAGTTATTCCGCTTTGGTGCTTTGCTTTTGTGGCTCTTGGGTTCCTTCATAATGTAGCTGCCTGGCGATGACGGTGAAAAGAAGCACTATGCCACGAGTCGACCATGGACGTAGAGGACAAAGATCTCTTGCTAGGTCCGCTCCGCGCTGCTCGCAGCTATCCCGGCTGTTGGTATATGTCTCCCTTTTAATATTGTATCTAAATTGCTCAACGCTGTATCTTTGGTCGAGGTGCATATTTCGTCATTGCATATATCAAGCGACAATATTAATAAAGCAGTGAAGAAAGAGGTATTATATTTTTCATTTGTAATAAGTTCATAACATTTTGGATATAAAGGACCTTTTTGCTCTTTTGAAATATGTCATGGTGCAATGATGCCCTCTTCTTACATAAGGAGTTGTTAGGAGGGGGTGCAACTGTTTACCTTCAGTTCATTTTTGATTTTTGTCCTTTTGCAGGCGATTTCCACCGCGTTCGTTTTGTGTCTTCTGTAAATTATTATTAATTTGCTGTCCTGTTCTAATGACTCCGCCCTTATTTTAGCACTTGTAGCTGTAGTTTCAGACAAACATAAGGTCATCAAGAACGCTGCAAAGAAATTACCCGCAGTCACCACTTTGCGATAAAACACCATCTGCTTGCAGCGAATCTCAGAATGCAGCATTCTACGCCTGGTGTCGTGACGTCAATTAGATCACGACCCGATTGTCCAACAGTTCCCTCCACGCCGCAAGTTCGCACCGCATTGACGTCATCGCCGTGTACTGCCCCAGTAGCTAGTCAGGACGTTCTCTTTGTGACTTAGTAAATCGTTCTTCTGCGCTGTTCTCGAGTCATCATTTTAGGCTGCGAATTTCTTTAGTTCCACCAGGCAGCGAATGACTGTGCCCGTATTACTGCCGTCCTGTCTCCGCTTTGTGACCCACCCTTGTTTGAAGTCGCTGTGCGCTTCGTCTAATTGATCGTTACGGACAACATCCAAATTCTTTTGTTCTCCTCTGCCTCTGCCTCTGTCTAGTCCTTATACCACTGAGAGTATCTATGTCTTCAATATGATGAAGCCTGGTGTGCACTGGAATACTGTATTGCTTCCGTTTGCAGTCCGGATGATCACCAGTGGCTGCAGAGCGATTTGCGCGTCCAGCCTATTTTCTTGCCCGTCTTCCTTACTCCGATGGCCAAGCCTCAGCCTTGTTGAAGATTTAGACACCACTTGCATTTATGCGGTTTCCGGCGACACACAACCGCTTCGAGCCGACACCATGAGCCCTAGTGCTCCTACGGCGGCCCCTGTCCTACGACGGCCTCCTTTCAGCCGTCCAAAGTGATCAAATCGTCGCCCTGCTTCACAGTTTTCGGGCCTCGTTTTGCTTCCCGCAGACGACCTTGGGCTGCAAGTCAACCCTCTGTCCCTACATTGACACCGGTACGCGTGTCCCATTAAGGCAGCGCCAATATCGCGTGTCGCACTCGGCGCGCCAATGATGAACGCCCAAGTCGCCGGCATGCATGCGCGAGGTGCTGTACAAGCTTTTCACAGCACGCGGGCCTCCCCAGTGCTCCTTACGACGAAGAAAAGTGGCTCCATCAGTTACCCGTAGACTACTGAAGGGTAAACAGGATTAGTCACAAAGACGGCTACCGTTTGGACTGTCCGCAGGAATTCGTATTGTTCTCATCATGCAGAAACTTTTAGCGCACAGCCCGAACTGCCACTATGATAAACTTCTCATCATTAGACTTGCAAACTGGCTGCAGGCAGGTCCCGATGGCGGAACTTGAACTCGCGGAAATAACATTTGACATTTGAGTCATGCAACGCAACTGCGGCGTTAGAGCAAATAATAGACAGTGTTTTGAGCGGCTTCCAATCTCCGTTGGCTAAAACACCTCGTGGCTTGTCAAACTGATGCTGGCCCTCAACGCCAGCAACTCTGTCGAGAGACCTGCACAATGGCTCCCTTCTATGTTCCAGACACGCTCGTTTCGCTTCGGTCGCTTCTTCTTCTTCTTCCAGCCTCTTTACTAACTTCTTTCCTGCTATAGCGAGCCCTACTAAGTCATTCAAAAATCTTCGCCGGACAACTATATCGTTATTCGATATGCGTCGTCATGATCGTGAAATTGTCCACGCCGAGCGCCTAAGGTAATGCTACGACCCCCACGTGGTGTCTTCGCCTTGAGTCGAAGGATGGCTTCTTCTGTAGCAGGCCAGCGCCGGCGCAGTACAGGCACTCGCCGAAGAGGAGGAGATTGTTGGTGATCCATGCTCGCGACCTGCCTGCTGGACGACGGGCTGCCGCCGCCTTGATCGCTGCCTTGCCGCGGCCTTCTGGTGTCAGCCCGGTTATTCCTAGCCCTCCTACATTATATACGTGTCTGTGCAGGTATTTGAGCTTGATAACCACTTCATTTAGAGGTTTCTTACAAGCCGACGTTATTGACACAGTGCATGTACATTATGTAGATGTTTCAATGGTCTTGCTTCTTGCAGGTAATACGTTGAGACAAGCGTTAATGTTTGAATTTGTGGTTTACACTAACACTATTTATTTGACTCAACTGCCATTCTTTCACGACGGAAAAAAGGTGGTAAAGCTTCTCCTCCACCATTTTTAGCAGTATATGCGGAGAAGAGACGCGCAAGGTGCCGTGAAATAGGTGACGTCATCTTCGAAACATTAGGGTAGCTTCTAGGAAAAGCAGTCAAAGCCGCAAGTTTCACTTTTGAAAAAATGTGATCCTATATATGTTAATGTTACAGTGAGCCCTAAGAGCATAGTATTTATAGTTTCACATACGCTGGATGTTCTTTATTAAAATTTTATTACAATTGGAACGCTACAAACGCACTGTACGGTTTCCCTCTTTTTATGCATGCTATGTACTGGACGTTAGCATGGCATTACGGGTCACAAAGCACGTCTTTACTTTGCTTACGAATGTACTCCAAATAATATACATATAAAAGTTCTAAAAACGATTCTGTTCTTCTAAATATTAATCCGAACATGTCAGTATTTCTAGGAGTCGAAGTTCAGAAAAACAGAATTTTATATTTTAAATCAGAGTATGTTCAGTATACGTAATAATTATTCAAAACACTATTAGGTTCTGTATCTCCAGTTTACTAACACTCTTTCATCATTTTTATCTAATTTTTCAGGTAGACTTTCGTATCTTTAGCACGTACCATCGGCGGGGTCTTCAAACTGTAGACGCCCCCGCGGCTTGGCCAGGACGGCATGCCCAGCTGCGCAAAGCAATGTAAGGAATGTTAGAAAATAGCAGTGCCACTATTAAAACCAGCATACTTGGGACTCAGAGATAGGATACTTGAGTAGCATTCATGTCAGGCCCATTGTCAGCAATTTTTCTAAACATCACTCTTTGCAGAAATGCACGCCAAAATTACGAAGGCCAGCCAGAATTGCCCAGACAAGCACCCGGAAAATACATTAAATTATCATGTCTAAATTATTTCATTTGGCTGTCCAGTGAACTTCCGAGAATTTCTTCGTGATAGTTCAACAGCATAGTTAGCCGCGAGTAAATATAACTTTTTGTCTTCAGTACAGGGAGATGTCTG
This sequence comes from Amblyomma americanum, assembly GCA_030143305.2. Taxonomy (NCBI): domain Eukaryota; kingdom Metazoa; phylum Arthropoda; class Arachnida; order Ixodida; family Ixodidae; genus Amblyomma; species Amblyomma americanum. Next base: position 302,166 of record JARKHS020005139.1, on the reverse strand, counting down.
CGCCCCAGCTGAGGACATCACGGTAGCATTTATTCTAGTCTCGGTGCTGGATTTGTTGAACTCTTGACCTATACAAGTAACGTGCTGCGAGTAGGACGGCTGCACGCGACGACACCACTACGTCTTCTCTTCTGTGATTTTCTTCATAGACTCGAGCCTTTTATTCCTGTTATGCATACAGTATTCTATGTAAACAGCTTCAAGAAACAAGGTATTTCTCCTTGATACGATTGTGAGTTTTTTAAATGAGCCGGACTACCCAAATAATTTTATTTCCGTGGAAATATATTCTTCAGCATGTCAGGGAAGCTTAATAAGACTCTCTACATATAAATTTGGTATTTTTCCAAAGAATTCTTCCTTTTAATGTTTTCCAAGCCTTTTGTGCCCTTGAGATACTGTTATTATCAATATAGCCTTTTTTTCTACGTCACTTTCTTTAGCATGGTAAGAACTGACGCTCTTTACAGGAAGATCCACGAAATATTTTGCGTTCCCTCAAGTATGGTCAGTAAAATTAGTACTACGCTCAAAAGCCAAGCGCAGTTTCAGAAATATTGACCTGAAGCCCAATGTTTTGTTGTTAAGGTGTAGCGTTCCGTGGAGGTAAATGTGCGTTGGATGTAATTTCGCAACATTACTATATTTTGTCGGCGAACTGTAGCATGAAGCATGAATAGAAAAAAAAGAAATCACTCCCTTGTTATTGACATCATATAGACCACTATTTCAATCAAGGTGATTCTTTATTAAAGCAGTTATCGAATCTCAAAATTCTCGTAAAGCTGAGAGTAAACCTAGAATTCATAAACCTTTAAAACGCAGGCGCTCTATGCACAGTTCTTTCAACAGAAAAAGCTGAATTTGCAAATTGTTGAAATGAAAGGAAGTCGATATGATTGGGAAAACTATTTGGGCGAGGTAGCAAAATTACTGCAGGACTCTGTTAAATCCATGCCATACTTACACATGAATTTGCGAAACACACTGACATAGGCAAACAATGAAGAGTTGTGTATTAATGCTCAAATCACCACCACGAATAGGAAGACCATTACCTTGCATATTAACAACTTTTCCGCACATTATGATCAGGCGCATCAGCACAAGAAAACTCTCGAATACATAAACATTACGAACTTCAAACCACAAAAAGGTCCATACACATCCCCGCAGTGGTTATCTTCTATTTTGTAGTATATTGCGTCGTGGCCTTGTCCCAGAAAGACGATCAAATAATTCCCTTCTCTAGGAAGCTCTAAACGCTTAAATACCTTGCAATCAGATTAATTTTTTTTTTACATTTCAACTACCTAATATAGCTGCCCAACGTGGAAGGTACTGCATGGCCTGGTAAGACATGCGATTAGCCATGACAGGCTGTACTTATGGTTTATTGTACCAAACCATAAGGGGTGCGAAGCTTGGTAAAACAAGATGTTCACCAAGTAGGTTAAAGTTTGTGAAGACGCAAGGTTTGCAGATCATGACACTTTACTGCGGCATGATGATGGCTTCGAAAACGCCTTGGAAGTTTGTGCAGCTCCATTTAAAAAGGTATTTTTGCCACTGAACGTGATCTAGGTAGATTTTGCTATATTTCCTAGCTGTCTGCAGTACGAACTTGACGATCATCCACTGAGATCTGTTTCCATGAACAAAGGAAATATTTTTTTCATTTCTTGCCATTTACTTCTTTTTGTACAGAAGAGTAGCAGTAGAAACGTTATTCCGCGCTTTCCGCAATAGATGTACTACATTTGCCGACAACAGACAGCCACTCGGGAATTGGCAATTGATCGTCAGGAGGCGGTGTGTTAAACGAATTGCAATTCCGTCTCCTTTCCTCAGCCCCGCTTCAACCTTTTAAACAAAGTTATACACAGTTTACGCGACTGTGGGCTGGTTTGAGTCACTGAAGCTCCACGTAACATGGGAAACACCCGAGTCACATCACGATATGGCTGTCGGCCTATTTTCTGGATACGTCGGATTACATATCTGTTCCTTTTCTGCTCCAAACCTACACACCTGATTCCTGGAATCCGTGGACTGCGAAGTTGCAGGATCGTTTCCTGCATGGGATGGGTGCGTGACACCACCCCGCGGCACTGCTTATGGCCCCTGCCAGAAAATTAGTCTGCGGCCAATGTGTGTGAGGTTCCTGGGCATATTCCACCGAAAGAGATACCTCGGATGTACGTGCTCATTGATGGCGTACCTGCCATGGCTTTAATTGGTACCGGAGCTACTATATCTTTTACGAATGCTGCTTTTAAGTGTCTACTCTGATGTGAAGTTGAGTTTCGTTGAGACAAAAAAATTTCAGTTTTGTATACAGCACGGAGATGGCGGCGCTCGCCTGATCGGCACACTACGTGATTCTTGGGCTCGACTTACAGCAGATTTGCGGTGGTAACGTCGACTCCCACATCGGCGAGCCTAGCGTCGCCGATTGTCTAACTCCCTCTCTGTTGGAAGACTCGTGCAGTGTTGACAGAGTGCTCAGTGTTTCTTGAGTTCCCTTGTTCCTCCCTCTTCTGCTGTATGAGCACCAGTTTCTGCCCTGATACTATCCTCAACACGTATGATTCGACCGTGCAATTGATCCATTTGACTAGCACGATGAAGAATGTCTTGGTTCATCATATTATGGTTTTCGGCAACAAAGGTCACACTGCACTAGAGACAATAAGTTATTTAACAGAATCTCTAGTTCTACCTCAAGGCTTGAAACATGCGTAAAGCGACCCAGCTAACGAGTATCAATTGCATTTATTGCCGATGCCTCAGACCCGACACTGCCAGAGTCCGCCGACGAAGCGCAATTCGCATGATTGACAACTCACTCTCCACGCATGATCGCGATGCCCTGTTGGCCATCCTTCCCCGACACCTCTCCGTACTTGACTTTTCCTAACTAGGCGGCCCACCTTCCATTCCCTCGTCTCAGAACCCCCGCTGAGGGTTGACACTGAAGCCTCAAATATAATCCGACAAAATCCCTACCCTGTGTCGCCATCTGAACACAGCGACCACTGAACAAGTGTAGGTGATGTTAACAAAAGGTAGACATCGATACCTTGAACCGCTCCAATTATCCTTGTCCGGAAGGACACCTAGTAGCGTTTTGGCACTGATTGCCGTTGTCTGAATGTCGTCTATAGAAAGGACGTATGCACCCTTCTCCGTATCGTCAATGCCAACGGATGCCTTTTTTTCGGCATTTTCATTCTTTTCTGTTGACCTTTATCAGGATATTGGCAAACTTATGTGCACGACGCGAACAAAGAGGAAGCTGCATTTATTACGCCTGACGGCTTTTAAGAAATCAGTGTGATACCATTCCGCCTTTGCAATGCGTCTGCTACCTTCGAGTGGTTTATGGATACTATTCTCCGGGCTTTGAAATTGGAGATGGGCATGTGCTGCCTCGGCAATGTTGTCATTTTCAGAAAGACATTCAAAGAGCAACATCAACCGCTTAGTTCTCGTCCTGGACTGCATGCGCAAAGCTGGCCTTGTGCTCATCTCTGAACACTGCCGCTTTTGTGCACGTCAAGCGTTAATGCTAGGATATCTCGTTGAAAAAGACGGTGCCAGATATGATTTAGAGAAGACTGCAGCTGCCGAACGGTTCAAGGAACACCAGTCTGTCGAAAAGCTGCTCAGTTTACTGGGCTTATGCTGCTACTTCCGCCGCTACATTCATCGATTTGCGTTCATCTAATACGACCTGACGAGACTCCTTCACAAATGTGTGGCTTTTGAGTAGACCCCTCAGCGCGACTCTACCTTCCGCCGACTGAAATTACTTCTCACGTCCCACCCACTCCTTCAACACTTTGATCCATCCGCCCCCATATAGCTTAATACCGGCTCAAGTGGAGCTGGAATCGGAGCTGGAATCGGAGCTGGTCTCGTACAGCGCTGTGAAAACAAAGAGCGCGGTGTTGCGTACGCGAGTCGCTCTTTTATTAAACCGGAGCGTAATTGTAGGGTCAGAGAGCAGGAGTGCCCTGCAGTCGTCTTCGCAGTCGTCTTCGCAAAGTAGCATTTTCATTGCAATCACTACGGGCGCCCGGTCAGCGTCGTGACCGACCACCATGCGCTCTGGTGGCTCGTTAAGGTTCGCGCCCCATGCGAGCGTCTTGCACGGTGGGCTCTCCCGCTGCAAGAGTATGACTACATTGTTGCCTACATGAGCGGTCGACGACACGCTTACGCCGACTGCCTTTCACGCCTGGCCCTGCCTTAGACGGAGTGTCTCATTCATAATTTAGACCACTGCGTGCCGTCAGTGTCACCGGCTTTTCCATTCATCACTACGTTAAAAAGGGCTAATAAAAACATCCGACCTAAAGTATCTGCTGGCAGCTGCTAAACATCCTTTGGGTGCAAACTAACCTTGTGCGTGATAGACTGTTCTAGAAGAAAAACTATTCTACGAGCCATCGCTTCCTGCGGGTTGTTTAGAACAGCCAGGATTACCCAACATCTGGACATATGGGGCCGGCGCCAACGCTCCACCGCACCCAGGCACCCTTCTAGCGGTTAAGATTGCGGGCTACGAGAGAGCGATACGTCGCCAGCTGCGTTCGTTTTGAACGATATAAGCACCCTACAAGCTTTGCGTCCTGTAAGCTTAACTCTTTCACACCTGCCAGAGCATCGTTCGAACTAGTGTACATCACCTTCTGGGTCCATCCTACTATGTGAACCACAAGATCATGGTTTCGTTGGCTATCTTACTCGGTATTGTGCAACGATAGCCCTACCATCGGCTACTGCGTATCATGTGTCTTTTTTCATGCTCCGATTTATAGTCATCCACCGTCGAACGACTTTTATTATAATAAGCTACCGCGGTGAACAGTTCAACGCTGACATCAAGGAGCATATTCTCCATTCGTGCACTTCACATTTTTTCTTTTCATAGCTTCACCAATCCCAAACGAACGGTCTGGCTGAGCGCACGAACCGAACGAGCACCAGCATGCTCTCAATGTACGTTGATTCCAGCACAAGAACTGCGACAGCACAGCGTCCTGCCGTTCATCTCTTACGATTTCAATACCGCACGCCATTACACCAGTGGCCTCAGCCCATTATTCTTGCCGACATTGCTGCGCACTGGATACTAAAATGCATTTCCCTGTGGGGCCTTTTAAAAGCCTCGATAGCCGTGACTGCCTTGCCTAAGAAGCTCGTTTCCATTCCCGCCATAGTTCTCTCACCTCCCAAGATCGATATAAAGTGCGCTAAGACGCCAACCACAACCAGACTGCTTACGGCCCCTGGTGATTTGGTCATGGTGCGGCGTCCTATCTGAAAACGAGGCTGGTCCCAGAAGTTGCTGTGCCACTACGACGGACACAACGTCATCGTTGCCTGCATTAATGAGCTCAATTATAGCATGGCGCACCTCACGCGAAGCGGCCGTCATTCTGATAAAATTCACGTTGCCTGTTTGAAGCCGTACTATTCGCGCAGCGTTTTTGTCTCGCTCTTCGGGCTTCGGCTGGGTAAGGGAAAGTGTTATGCCAATGATGAAGCTATGCCACCAACGCAGAAGATAAAGAGAACGAGGTAGAGGCGCCTCGTGTTAAGACTAGGCAAGCGGCCTCAGTTGGTTGCAGTCACCCTTTCGAGACTCAATAAACCTTGCTTGTAATAATCTATACGGTAGAACATGCGCCATTGAGCCTGTGAACTGCGTTAAATAAGACACGGTATCAATAAATTAATGCGGTGTCATCGTTACATTGCAGTATGCAAGCGTCCCGGTCTCTAAATCATTAATCCATCCTCTGAAACGCAATAGACGTTCGCAGAAACTCACATGTATCAGCAGCAATCATCACTTTCAGGTAACGTGTAAACTTTCATTGCATTCGTAATATTCTAGCTCACGCTCAGCTGCAATAATTTTCACCCCCACATAGTACATTAAATAATCCACCGATGTTTGTCTACACTGCGCAATTTTTAGGTGAATTGTTTTAGTGTTTATGCAATGCATACTTGACAAACAGTTTAAACACCGATGGTCATCCTTACGAAACTTGAGCTTTTTCCTCGAGATGAGCTTTGTAAGTTTAAAAAGCGATTCTGAGAAAACCAGATTTTGTGGAAATAAATGTTTCGAGGTTTGAATGCACACAGTATAGTTCACCAAACTATAAAAAAGAACGCCAGCATATATATACTTACTCAGGGCAACTACCAAAAGCAGCACAATATTTTTCATCTCGTCTTCTGTGCTGTGCTTCTGTGCACTGCAGCGTTTCCACCACAACTACTGCCTTATGGAGCCCTTCGAACTTTTTAATCTCCGTTTCGTCGACAAGATCCAGAACAAAACAAAGATTCAAGCCACGAATTTAACGACGTAGGGACTAGAATTTAGGAACCTTCTTTTTTTTATTCAAAGAAACAATATCTATAAAATGTTAAAAGAGGTCGCATTTTCTATTTAAAATGTTGCCCAGCACAACCGAAAATGCCATGATAATCTCGTCTTAAAATTCCTTAAATATAGGTCACAACCTTAACTAATCGTTTAAAGGTGCAATCACCCCACCTATTTTCCTTCCAAAAACATTTTGAGCACTTGAGTTAATGGCGTAGAACCCCGAGAGATTCCTGAGGGTGTCGTGTCAGAGCCCATGTGAAAAAAAAAGCTGTCTAACGAAACCCTTTCTTTTCTGTCCTCTCCAGAAAACTGTTTCAAAGCAAAATATAAAACTCTAGGGTCATTGTACTGCCAAAGGTCCTACCTTTTTTCGGAATTAGAGTCAATTGAAGCCAGAGTAGTTAGGTTCGTTAAGCGGCTTCAATTCCAAATTTTCCTCAGTATTGGCATGATAATGACTTTTCAAACAATATCTTTCTGCTGGTGTAACTGCAACATCTACAAGTAAACATGGAAGCAAAAATATATGGGCTTAACGGCCTGACAACACAAAGGTGATGTGCAAACATGCCATTCACGAAGACATATTAAGAGAGTGACCATCGCAAGCAGAATTACGTCCGCTGTAAAACAAAGACCAATGAGCCTCCCACTACACAATTATTTTTACCACCAAAAAGCGGCGCCCTGCTAATTTCCTGGCTAATAACCTCTCAGTGCCGGGCATCTCCACTCTACTCGTTGCATTTTGTCTGTTCCTTCTTTATGGCTCGTACCTGCGGTTACAACGTTGATCGGCTTATCATTTTATCAACGTTGACCGGCTTATCAATTTATAGTGGGCACGGTTTGTGGCCCACTTGATTGATGATGCCTCAAGCTAGAGCATGTGCCTTCTCATTTCCCTTCAGTCCCTCGAGGCCTGGGGACCAGGTGATTTGGTGGTGCTTGGTGAGGGGTGTAGTGCCCATGAGCCGACTGACGGGCTTGGGAACTCGGCCCCTCAGGAAGTTTTGACACGCTTGTTGCGATGTAATCACATGAGCGCTCTGGCATTAGGACTCATAATACCGAATGGCAATGGCCACGGCGGTGCTCTCCGCGGCGGCTCGTATTTCAGCTCTTACAGAAGCAGTGAATAGAGTGAAGAAGCGGTGGTGCACTTCCACTACTGCGTACTTGTCCTGGTCCGGGTATGCTGCGGTGTCAACATAAACCACGTTCGGAGAATTGGCTAGGCGTTGGCGTAGGTAGGATACTCACGCTCGTCGTCTGCCTGTGTAAACGTCTTTAAGCATATGCTTTGGTATCCAGGCCACGCTGATGTATTTTCTGTGCTGTTTTTCTAGAAAGGATTGAGCATCTAGTGCGCGGATGTCCGCAACCGTGCCTATTCGGCGTAGGATAGCTTGTCCAGCTTGGGTGTTCTGAAGTCTTAGTGTTAGAGATGCACGGATGGCTTCTGTTCGTTCCGCAAAGCTGTTGAAGAACTAGTGTGGTCAGACGCTCCGTCGAGATGTTTTCAAGCAAGTTAGGGGCCGTCTTGTACACTCCACTTATGATGGTGTCAGCTTGCTACTCCTCTCCCTTTGTTAGAGTGTGAAAGGGTAGTCCGTATGTGATTCGGCTAAGTGCCAGTGCTTGCATCAACTGAAGAGTGTCTTCTCGCATTTCTTGGCGATGCCTGGTAATGATGCTGATCATGCGAGCTATCTGTCTTGCGGTGGTTTTCAAAGTTTGGGTGGTGTGGGTAACACGGAGGTTGCTCTGTATCCAAAGATCAAGAATGTGGAGCAGGTTAACTTCTCTGATGGCTTGACCCTCGATCGTGAGGTTGATGGGACCTGGAAAGACGTATCTCTGGCCATGTACTCGTATGACCTTTGATTTTTCCGGGGCGCAGTGCAGTCTGCTTTGCGAGGCAAAGTCCTCGACGATCCGGCTGCTAAACGTAGGGTGGTTTCTTTTTGGCCCAGGCAACCTTTTGTGGCCCATATAGTTATATCATCCGCGTATATGGTAAAGCCTACATTTGGAAGTGCTTGTAGTGCACGCGATAACCTGAGCATAGCAATGTTGAAGTATGATTGGTCTGTTCGTTTTACTAAAGTCGTGTCCTCCACAATGGCCGAAAGCGTTGCAATTGAGGCAGCTCTAAAAAAGCTACGGTGTTGTACGCCTCAACCTACTGTCATAATTACGGATTCAAAATCTGCCCTTCAAAGGTTAGAGTACGGGTTCCCCACTGATGCCTTGAGTCTTAGATCCCTACGTTTGGTGCAGAATCTACATAGCAAAGGCTTCTCTATACGCTTTCAATGGGTGCCCTCGCACATAGGTGTCTTAGGCAACGAGATAGCAGACAACCTCGCCCATACAGCTCTCTCCGAGATTCCAGTGCATGGAGTCCCTCATGAAGTCAAGCAAATGGTCAGAGATGTGGTGTTGTGCCACTTCAGTTCTTTGTGGAGCTCTCCTCATCAGCCATGTGTGACCAAGGGTCTCAAAAGGTACCAAGCCACTTTGCTGCACCGCGTTCGCACGGATTCAGCTCGTACGCCGGCGTGGATGTATAAGACTGGCCTAGCGTTGTCACCATTGTGTTCAACGTGTGATGTGTGTGGTGACATAGAACATTACCTCTTGTGCTGTACTTTGTACAACGCGGAACGGGCTGTGTTATTCGGATCCCTCAAGAAGGCAGGAGTTCCTCACAGTTCTCTTCAGGCCATTGTTTTCCCCCGCGGGAGCCAGTCGAGTAGAAGGGATGCTTCTCGCCTTCTTCTACTTTACCTGCAGGACACAGATTTGGCCTCCTCATGGTGACCTCAGGAGTGTCTATTTGGGTTTTTGCGGACAGCGTTTTTGTGATTTCTATTTAAGTGTCGCTACGGTGGAGCAATTGCCGGCAGTAACTGCAAGGCTAATCCCACAGGTGGCTTACAACCACTCAACTCAACTCAACTAGCAATGTTGAAAAGCAGGGGAGAAATAATAGCTCCCTGAGGCCTGCCTTTGTGTGGCATATCTTTGACGACGGAGCGGGTTTGTCCGTTGCCTATCGTGGCTGTGCGGCTCGTGAGGAACGCACGCACGTAAGCAAAGACATTTTCTCCGCCGTTAAGGTCATTCATGGCTTGAAGGATCTTCTCGTGGGATATGTTGTCCAAGGCGCCCTTTAAATCTGAAGCCAAGATGAAATGTTATTGACCTCTGAGGATGTCGGTAAGCTCTTCTCGCAGGAGCAGGAAGGCGTCTTGGACCGAAAGCCCTGGCCTGAACCCAACCATAGTAGAGGGGAAGAGATTATTGTCGTGAATATAATTTTGGAGGCAAGTGTGGATGACCCGTTCATAGAGTTTTCCGAAACACGATGTTAAGGAGATGGGCCGAAGGAAATCAAGTGACGGCCGCTTGCCGGGCTTAGGAATGGTAATAACTTCTGCATGACACCAATCCTGATGTACAGTGCCCTTCTCCCAGAGTTCATCATTGAAGCAGTCAGTGATGGCTTTGATATGCGCATGACTGAGGTTACGAAGAATAGCGTTTGTTATTTTATCCTTACTCGAGGAGCGGTGTTGCACTGCGATGGGTGGGCTGCGGCTTGCACCTCGGCTATTTTTTTTTTGGGATATCAAGTGTGGGGTTTGGAATGCAGTTGCAAGGTAGTATTGGAGTGTCGCCAATGTAACGCGTCCACAAAGCGCGCGCGAGTTTCATGTCGGTCCCATGGAATTGTTGAGCTATTGTTTGGAATGTACATTTTGTGGCCGATTTGAGTGTCGGGTTCAATGAGACTGAGGAGAATGGACCAGGTTTGAGCAGTACTGAGGGTTCCTTTCAAGGCGGCACAGAACTGTACCCAATTTTGTTGGGCAAGTTGGGTGGAATATTGCTGAGCTTCCTTCGTGATGGAAGCAATGCGCAGGCGGAGTTGTTTATTGACTCTCTGCTGTTTCCATCCTCCTAAGAGTTTCCTTCTCGTATCTCACAACTGTAGAAGATGTCGATCGACTTCCCGAATGGCGGCCGTGCGTTTATGGTTTGAGTAGCGGAAGCATGAGTATCTCGTATGTATCGTGCCCACTCTGTTATGGTCGTGATCCTTCCTTCGAGTTGGGGAAATTTACGAAACGCTTCCCAATTACTTATCTTGGGATCTCCAATGAAACGTATGAGCTTGGGAGCGGAGACTGCGGTACTCAGGATGTAATGATAACTCTCTATGGTCTCACCGAGGTTGGTCCATGTTACGTCAGTTGTGTTCTTTGTAAAAGATAGATCAGGGGTGGCGTATCTGCATACGCTGTTGCCAATTCTGGTAGGTGCCGTGAAGTCCGTGGCTAGCCTGAGGCCTTCCCTGTCTGCTCATTCCAATCGGAAGGTGCCTTTTCTGGTGTCCTTTCTATACCCCCAGGCCGATTGTGAGATGTTGAGATGTTGCTCAACGTGTTGCTCTGCTGAGATGTTGCTCTGCTGAGATGTTGAGATGATTTGGTCTGCCCTGGTGGATACTGCTGGTATCCTTGCAAACTCCCTGTTTTATTGGGGAGGAAGGGATTTTTTTTAGCGGTGTCGAGTGTCGGGCTTAAGCCCGACACTCGACGCACATGCAAGAAGTAAGATTCCACGAAGGTATAAAGATCATGAGCCAGATTATGAGGCTGGGAGCTAGAGACGTTAATAAAATAACTGCATAAAGAATAAAGTTTGGCGGTTATTGAACGGGGCAAATGCATGTCAAAAGAAAACGTAAAGAGGTTTCAATGTTCGTGAACACACATGCAAGAAGTAAGATTTCACGAAGGCGTAAAGATCATGTGCCAGGTTATGAGGCTGGGAGCTAGAGACGTTAATAAAATAACTGCATAAAGAATAAAGATTGGCGGTTATTGAACAGGGTGAATGCACGTAAAAAGAGAACGTAAAAAGGTTTCAAAGTTCGTGAACAAGTCCAGTGCCCTGCAGATGGCCAGACGAAAAGTTCAGTGCACTGCGAATTTGTTGTAAAAGAGTAATTCAATTTGGACGGTATTAAATTATTCGCATAGTGTAATTTTTTCTTAATGGCGTATAAAAAGTGGAATGCACATGTCTGCTGTTAGGTGAGGGCTAAAGAAGGGGGGGGGGGGGCGGATGGCACACGCGTGGCGGTGTTCATTTTATGCTAGTTTTATACCCACTCGTAAGAATAAGCTGCACATTTTGACAGAATGTGCTGCACTCTTGGAGCTGAGCCACACTTGTCACGGTGGGGAATGTTCGCCTGAACTAAATGAATCACTCCGCGGAACTCATAAGATATGCTTGAAACCAAGCACAAAAGCTGTCTACAGAGATCTCCCGTTAGGTTTTTTACCCCGATAGCTCATTATTTCTTTATGTGAACCTCTATAGGCTCATGTTCAACTGAAGCCAATAACAGGAGCACTGCAATTGGTTTAGGGCATTTTATTCTTCAGTGACGCATGGATTGAACCATAAAATGAAGCCCGGGCTTCGCTTATGCCGATAGTCGTGTGCGGAGTGCAGCCCCGCCTCGCTCCTGACACGCAGAGCTGTCTAGTGGCACAACAGCAAGAGCGCAGAAAACACCAACGAGAATTAATGTAAGCGAAGCGCGTGTGACGTAAGAGCCGACCACCCGAGGATGATAGGAGGCCACAGCACGCACTTTAACAGCTCTCGCTGAAAATGAGCGAAACAAGTAAGTTTAGCACGGAAAATGATGAGCATTTTCATCTTTACCGTCAAGCAGTCTTGAGGGGCATCGACGTGAACTTATATGTTCGCGCCTGAGTCGGAGATCTTCAAATCATATATTGTGGGCCTCTGGCAATTCGTTATAAGCTCATGGTCGGCCCCTGTTCTGACTGCTCGCTGCTCCTCAGTTTCCTGCGTTCTTCAAAAGATGGCTTCCAAGCAAACCATCCTATAATTCAGAGTTAAGAGTTATGCAGCTTGCATACGCGGAGTGCATTCAATTGGCTACATAGCCATGCACTGCCAACTAGCCTGTTTTGTCATCTTGCTAATTTTAGTTAGGATGAAGTTCAGGGAACAAAGCACACGGTAGAAGACTACGCTCAGAAGGACACATTAATATGCACTGGTGTAGATCAGAGTGTGTGTGCAATTCCTTGCATCGACATCCCGGAAAAACCCTATCATTTTCAAAAAACTGATCTCATATCAGTAATAAAGAATTGCTTGAAATAGAACACTCGTAGGACTGAACTCGTAAGGCGAGTTTCCTTGAAATTGGACACATAAATTCAAAAATGCTTAGTTCATACATGGCCCGTCCCACAAAGAACTGAAGTGGGGCGCAAAACATTACAATAACAAGGCAGTGTCAAGAAAATTTATTACACGTAGTTTCGTATACGTATTTTGTTGCGATAGTGAAACTCTGTATCCAAATTCTCCTTGTTTAAAGGGTTCCAAAATATTCATTGTATGCTTGCAACACACTATAATGAGAGTTCGGGCATTGGAACCAAAGGCTATCGTGCCCGGAGCATACAGTGCCGAACGACGGCGCCTTAAGACCTCGGCTGAGGCGGTGGGGGTCCGTGTTTCGGCGCAGCCGTAGCCATAGGAGCGTGCTACAACCACCGCTAATCATCATCATCATCATCAACAGCATGACTACACCCACTGCAGGGAAAAAACCTCTCCCATGTCTCTCCAATTAACCCTGTCCTTTGCCAGTTGCGCCCACCCTATGCCTGCGAACTTCTTAATCTCATCCGCCCACCTAACTTTCTGCTGCCCTCTGCTACGCTTGCCTTCTCTTGGAATCCAGTTCCTTACCCTCAAGGACCAGCGGTCATCTTGCGCTCGCAGTACATGCCCTGCCCAAGCCCATTTCTTTCTCTTGATTTCGACTAGGATGTCATTAACCCGAGTTTGTTCCCTCACCCACTCTGCCCGCTTCCGGTATCTTAACGTTACACCTATCACTTTCCTTTTCATGCCTCGCTAATCACCACCGCTAATCACCAAACTCTTATTCCCACCCGCCGTACATTAATCCGTCGATTCGCTCGTTGGTCGTTCAGGTGGTTACGCCGACGCCGTCAGTCCAGCCAGGAACGCGCGGTAGATAGCTGTGATCTTAAACGCTGAACATTTATGTTATCAAAAACAGCACATGTTATTCTCATATAGTATATAAGTAATGAGGCCCAGCAGACCATTCAGTTCTGACGGGAACCGAAAGCTTTCACAGGGTCATTCGGCCGAAATTTTCACAATGCACAATGAGAGGGCGGAATAGATCATGGCGCTACCGAGGAACGGTTCTACAACACAGTAACGCTTAGAGAACTAGCTGCAATGTTGCTGAAAGTTAGAAATCTTGAAACTAGTTTTTTTTCGGCATGCTAAACTATTTGCATGTGAAGTAACATGACCGCCACTTGATGCACAAGTGATAAGTTTTTAACAAAATCTTCGGCCTGTGGAACACATCTGGCAATGCCCTCCTGCTCTGAAATCTCCGGCAGTATTTCTAGTACATTTACTGAGTTAGGACATTAGGTTACGCTTTAGTACTTTCACCAAGAGTTATTTAAGAGAAAACATCGTCTTGAGGTTTACTCCCTCATGCTAGCAGCACTTCCATCACTAATCAGGAAGGTCTTAATGAAAGTCTCATTCGAGCCTAAATGCATAAATACATTTTCAAAGAATAACTTTATGAAACTTAAAGCAGGAACTTAACTCTTACAGCAAAAAGAAAAATGTTTTCAGCACGCATACTTAAGGAGCACTGATACAAAACAACCAACGGTCCTTTTCTGTTACTTCTCACGAATAAGCGCTCAGTAAAGTTGTTATAGGGCCGTCAATGAAAGCCGCAGAGATGTGACATTTCGAAAGTACGAACAATATAATCTCAATAATACCCACATGAATTATTCAGACGTATTTCAAATAATCCATATAGTATATTCCAGTTCAGGAGGCCGAATGGCTCTCGGAATGGCCGGCTCTGAAATAAATTCTTGTGCGGCCTCTTGAAGAGAGCAAGGAAAACTTTCTTTTAACATCTCCTGTCCAATTATGTTGTGCTGACTTGGGAAAACACACGCTTATTTGACAAAGAGAGAAAACGGGCATCATGAAGGTTTTTATATAGCAGTTTTATGAGAACACCTTATTTTCTGTACTATTATCTATATAGGAATTGTGAATAGTTCAGACATTGCATTACGCATCAATGTTCAGCGGCAAGTTTCCATCTCTTCTCAGAATACAGTTTGGACAAAAGCGTTCCACACTGTATAGACCAGCCTGGAAACAATGAATGATATTTTTCTGTTACGATGAAATCCTGTTTATAGTTTCCCACACTGATTGATCGAATAACTGAAATCCTTTGCAGTCACTGCTGTCCTTACTTAGGTGCTTGCCTCCGCTTCTCGTGTGAGCTGATCGGAGCAAGGGCATGGAATTCTAAACCAAGCAGAGCAGAACAGGCAGAGCATGAAGAATTTAAAGAAAGAGTCAGAAGAAAGAAAAATAACAAGAAAGAAGAGTGCAAGACTAAATTAAAGTGGTAGGGGTTTAACATAGTTAAACTATGCACACGTGCGAATGCCGGGGACACTCAAGCAACGCCTTAAGGGCTTTAGTACGTAACGCCCATATCTACAAAATGTCATTCTTTACTTTGACACTAATAGATCGCCGTGAGTCCCCGTACCACTACCAGAGTCGTGGCGCACCGCTTAACCGCTCCGTTGCCAGGCGGCTGATACTATCACAGCCACCGGTAGTCATTGTGCGACAGATGTTGCTCTTGCCGACCACCTTCTCACGATTACTATTTAATTAACCGCCATCTGCCGCGGTTGTTACTTTGCTCACAATGTGGTGGGTATGTTAGGCAACCTAGGTGGCACGATACTCTCCTCCCATTGGCTACAGCTGGCGCGACGGTTCTCCGATTTTTCCCGAGCTTCCTACCATTGGCTGCAGCTTGAGGGACGCTCCTCTCGAACCAACCCTAGCTTACTTGAGTAACTTTGAGGGTTAGTTCGGAGCACAAGACAAGACAAGATTAATGCTCGGGGTTGGACAAGTGCACAGGACAGAGCACAAGACAAGATTCTTGCTCGGGGGTGATACGTCTGGAATAGTGCTTTCGCATTACAAGTATGGTATATGGTGTATAACTTTGCAAAGGAACATGGGCGATAAGGAACGGGGCACTGGAGTGCTTAGGAGGGAGCCAAGTAGCCTGAAGTGCTTCTCTGAAGTACTCGAGTACTTCAGAGTAGCCGACCCTGATCTGTCTTGTAACTGAAGCCGGTTGTGGTTATACGCGCCAATCCAATGCATACACACTAGGATCATAGTCAAACAAAGCGAAGGTTGAGAAGAAAGAGAAGACATGAAGATGAGAAAGTAGAAGGAAAAGAAGAGAGGAATGAGAAGAAAATGGAGGGAGGCAGTTACTCAGAGAGACTTGGGAACGAAAATTATAACGACAAGAAAGTACAGAAAATAGGGGATAAAGAAGTAAAAGACAAAAAGGAACAAGGAAAAGAATAACAAAAAATTGGAGGGGACACTCGAGCTTCACCTTAAGGATATGACATGATAGCTTTACTGGTCATTCTCAACTTCACATTCATATGGTCTTGGAAGTCCTCATACCACTCCTTGCGCAGTGGTGCAGTGGTTAAGGGGTGCACCACTGCCCTGCGATGGCAGGTGCTGCCACCTGTGGGTCTTGTGCGACCCAAGGTGCTCTTCCCGAGCTACCTCTCGAAATCATCCATTAACTGCCAGCTGCCTGTGTTGTTAGTTTTCTCACAATCCAGTGAGTTGGTTGGGATGACACCACAGGGCCACGTGACCTAGGCTGCCCACCTAGGTTCCTCCAGCGGGGATGGCTGCATGAGCCACCCTACGCCACCCTATTTATCGCTTACAGCGCCGAAAACGCCGATAGGGCCGACGCCGACAGTGCCGACGCTGGATGTTTTGCGTAAGGGGGCCTTTAACGCTATCGCTTGAATAGTATACTTGGAAGAAAGAAGAAGGAAGGAAAGAAAAGGAAAAGGAGAGGATGAAAAGAGGAAACATGCAGACATCAAGGCTCTTGCCGAATGTTTTAACAAATCTGTAGTATAGTTTAACCGTTTTATTATCACAATCACTTCTTTTTCTAGCGATTTAGGGCAGTAGCGATGCTTATAATAGCATGTATATATCTGCGTACATTTTGCACCCGGAATTTTTTAGAACGCTGCGGGGCAGTGAAGCTATTCGCTGCATATATTTTTGGAGCAAGCTTTCAATTGGTTCCTTTTCTCATGTTCTCATGAAGAAAGTAGAATTGATTTTGTTGCATTCAGCACAGCTATTCTGGTTCTTTTTTTTTTTTGCAGCACATCATCCTCTTTGACATTCATCTTCAGTAAGCATCTGAAAAAAAAGGCATTGGTGACGGCTGAGTACGCGAAACACGAGCCCATAAGAGCGAAGTGTTTAAAGCTCTGGAATAAATGTCACATACCATCATAAAGTTCATTCACGAAGAAATCAATGTCTGAGTCATTGTAAAAGTAACTATAGTCGTCTGCTCCATTTGAACTGTTACTACAAACGAGAAGATCATTCAGAAAACGTGCGTAAAATCAAGTGGACAATAAACTAGACAACTAAAATCTTCTAGAGAATGTTTATTTTGCTCCTAAATTTATCGTCTAAACGGGGTACCTCAAGAGTAAATCTTGGAGCGCTTTACTCAAATACACAGAGCGCTGTTCGGAATGCTTTTTTTTTTACGATGGTCAGACACATATATTCCAGATTACAAATACGTACCTAGAACAAAACGGTTGCAGAATGGGTCAGACAAAACTTAAGCGCATAAGCTAAGACAGTTTATCGCACACGATAACTTAAGCAAGTACTTCGCTAGAAAAGAAAACGATTCTTCTGGAAAGAAGGATCTGAAGTAAAAAAGCATAAGCGTTTCACTCACCCAGGCAAAGAGGTCGCCCTCGGGGCGAATCAAAAAGTTTTCACTTAAAATGTCCTGGCAATATCATTGGCAGACTGCCTGCAAATGAAGAAAAAAAACGCTCGTGGTGTAATATTTGCATCATTTTTCAACTATTTCTCGCTATTTGCACTTTAAACATCTATTATTAAGGCAATAAGCGTTTTTGTAGTGCAGGTAGAAGATTATTTATTGACGCGATAGTGCTAAGTGTCCCCTTCGGTGGAGAAACCGCCGTAGATGTTGGTGTTCGCGCTGAAGTTGGCATGTCGAGAAATTCGGAATAGGTAGAAGGGTAGTGAGTCACAACCTCATGGCCTGGCGCAGACAATTCAAGCGTCCTACAAGGATCTCGCAGTGCGGCAGTGATGGCGTCACAATGCAATTTTTCACTAGTCTACGAGGTATTGCTATGTGTCTTGTGGTGAATAAAAAAAAATTAAATGAACGTGAGAACTGAAATAAAAGGAAATAAAAGACAAAACACGAATAAATAAAAAAGAAATAGAAAACGCCAAAAGAAAACGAACCAAAGAACAGTGTCCGTGTATGCAAAGTGGTATGCAAAGAGTACTCCAGACCACTGATGGTACCCATTAACGCTATCGCGTCATTCCCTTAACGCGGAGCTTATGTGCTGTCCGAATTCATTCCATTAAATTAGTTCTTGTGCTATCAAAACTTCAGCAATAAAGAAGGTACTAGCCTTCTTTCGGAAGAATAGAAAGCTGTGCCTGAATGAAAAATACCGTGATTAGGCAGTTTTAAAAACAGCCAGTCTGCGCACCCAAATTTCTGTTCAGCCAAAGTAACTGAAGTCATTTTGGAAAACTCCAGCGTCATTCATCAACAAACATTTCTCAGTTATGAAATATCTTGACGGTACTTACCTGTTTTATTAGTGTATTTGTCCCCTCTCTTCGGACCTTCGTCCGTTAAATTCCGAGATTCTCCATTAGGCTCCACAAATTCTTAAGGTGGCAAAGAAGCAAAAGATGGGAAGGAATATTAAAATAGTCAAAGGCGCATTATAGACTTAAAGTTCTGACGCCAGAAGCCCGATGAAGGGCTAAAGCAAGCAATACAATTCTGTACAAAAGAGTAGAAATCCCGTCTTTTTTTTTTAGTGCTCAAACCTTTCTGAAAAGCACACTTTTTTACAGAAGACGACTGTGTAAACATGTTCTCTACCACGCACTGCGCGAACAAATAAAAATAAAGGTGTTATTACCTAGAATGACCTTGCAAGGTTTGCAGTAAAATTAAGGCAATAATAAGTAATCGCCTTCTCAATCCACATAACGTGCTGGGAGTGCACATTTCTTTCGAATACCCAAATATTTTAGTTAGATATTAATAGGTCGCTATCGATTTCACAGGCTTCAGCGGTAGTTCATAGGTTTTGTGATGTATACATGGTTGCACTGCGTTCATTCAGGCACGCTTCATGTTCGAACCCAGCTGAGCCTGATCGTTATCGTGCCGGCGTCTATTAAAGAATCCTTACTTGCCAGACATTGTGATATTTTATACTCAAGATACGCATTTAGAGCGCTACAATCCTTTGTTCGCTGTTGAGCTTGATACAAAGCATGAACGTTCCGTATTAGTTCAACGTTAAGGTTGGCATCAAGTAGGACGTTTATAAGAAATCACCGTATTCAGTCAGGCATTTCTGGCCGTTTGAACTCAGTGGTTTTCAATTGAGATACTTTCGCCAGCCCTCCGCGTGTTATATTCAGAAAACTGTAAGAGAATTCAATCAAGCAATACAATTTTTACCGAGTACGCACCACTTATATATTTAGTTCTCTCTTCTGTATATTGTAATTTTTTTCACATCTATAAATCTAGAAAACAACTATTACCAGAACATGCCACACAAAAAGCAGCCGGCCTTGCATGTGCATCTTAAACTATGTCTGTACTGCTCATTAAGTTTTCAGAACTTTTATAGATTCTTGTGTTTTCCAGGGTTTATATATAAAGCCCATGACAAAGGTCAACTCTATTTTTAATTTCATTGGATAGTTAATTACTGCCAAGATGTGCAACGAAATTCACTTACCTGCTCTTTCAGACACTTCCAAAGGCACATTAATTTCTTGTGCCAAAATTGACGAAATTGCTCCTAAAGGAAAAGAAACTCAGTTTCCACATCAAAAATTATGAGCGCACAATATGAGACCTATGTGTAGGAATTATGTGGTGGCTTGGTCGATTGCTGCTTTCTTGTCCATATTCATCACCACAATCATCATCACCAGCCTGAATAAGCCCACTGCAGAGCAAAGGCGTCTCTCATATCTTTCCAATTAACCGTGTAATGTGCCAGCTGCGGCCACCATATCCCCGCAAACTTCTTAATCTCATCCGCCCACCTAACTTTCCCCAGCCCCCTGTTAAGCTTCTCTTTCCTTGGAATCGTCTGTTACCCTTAAGGACCATCAGCTACCTTGCCTTCGCAATACATGACCTGTCCAAGTCAATTTCTTCCTATTGATTTCGACTAGGATGTCATTAGCCCGTGTTTGATCCATGACCCATTCTGGCCTTTTCCTGTCTCTTAACGTTACACCTACCATTTTTCTTTCCACAGCTCGCTGCGCTGTCCTTAAGTTGAACCCTTTTCGTTAGGATCCATACTTCTGCCCCATAGATGAGTTTTGGTAGGATACAGCTATTATATACCTTTCTCTTGAGGGATATTGGTAAACTGATATTCATGATCTTAGCGAACCTGCCATATGCGTTCGACCTTATTCTTATTCTTCTAATCATTTCGCTCTCGTTATTTCGGATCTGCGGTCGCTAGCAGTTGTAATTAGACCTATTCCCTTACCACCTCCAGCACCTTGCTAACAAGTGTAAACTGCTGTTCCCTTGCGAGACTGTTGAACATTACTGTGGTTTTCCGCTTATTAATTTATAGACCCACAGTACTGCCATGCCTGTCTAACGCATTGATCATAATATGCAGTTCATTATCTTAGTTTAGACCGGCTTGGGAAAGCTCATTCCAAAAATATTTAATTCAAACGAATACCGAAAGCTTTGTTGGACTGAAATTTTACCAAAGCCATCAGAGTTTATTGTCATCAAAATCAAAATGCTCCTTAAAACACCAAACACAAAATTAGTTGGGCCACAGCACCGACGGTAACCGTGTTTCGACGTTATAAAGACTGATGTGAACATTACTTAGGTTGTGCTACACACCTCTGATAAGTAATATTAAAAACAGTAACAGTATACAGTATAACAGTAATACATAAAAGCTAACTTTTCGATATTAGTAAACATCCTGCAAGTTAGCACTTCTTAGGTGACAATGTTATGCCGAAGAAAGCGCTCTTCTAACTCAGAGAGGTTCTATTTAAAATTTGATAAGTTTAAGGTGAAAATCTCTGTTTGTGAGTTAAGCTAGATCATGAAAAACAGTCGATAAAAGGAATGCTTGGGCGGGCAGCCGTAGGTTCGTTGGCGTTGTGCACCCTGTATTACTACTGTTGCGCATTTTGCTGCGCGCTATGCCCTGCCGAAGCGATGTAATGCCATCAGAAAGCGGCGTGATGGAAACCTAATGTTTTCAGGCTATAAGACAGCATAGCTAGCATGCCATTGGAAGTATTTTGAAGAATTTACTGGTCAAGCTAGGAGCTGGTGAAAAAATGTTTTGTGAGGCTTCTTATATTTCTTAGGCATAGCCGCACTTTACGCCTTGGCTTAAGAAGTTAACGCGTCAGTCCACAACGTTGTGCGTAATTTACTCCTTCTTCAGCGTGACTACAGATCACAAAAGTTAATCATATTTGTTATCATAATACAGATGCTAGTAAATATTTCAAGCTGAATGCGGCTAAATACATGCATACAATCGGTCTACACTACATATTTTAAATAGACGTTACTCTCTTTTTCAGGTCTGCACACTGTATTATGAAAAAAAAAACAGTGCTTAAAGGGCATAAGTTATGCCTTCGGAAAGGAAAGTATTTCTGGCTGCTTTTAATTAATATTCAGTATTGTCGTTAGTATAGAATTTGGAACTATTCCCGCAGGGAGAGTAGAGGAATTCGCAACGAAACGGAATGCACGCAGTAGCGTAGTACTGGAGGTATTGCGCCGGTACTTCTAGATAGAAATTGCATAAATGGAAGCTTACGCAACCAAACATCGAGATGGGTTGAATTTTTGTTACTCTTACCAAAAATGGCAACCAGAAGTAGAATTTTTGAGCTCCTCATGCCGTAGTCAGGATATCACCAACGGGCGATCTGCACGGTGCCAGAACTTGGCTATTACTAGATCTTTGCTGATAGAAAAAAAAACAGTCTACCTACATCAATACCGAACAAAGGTGCTAAGCTTCTTTTTGTAGTCAACAGCTCCTTCAGTCAACATAAAGAATGAATATTAGATGTCCCCCTTTGTAAGTCTCTTTGTTGTCCTTTGTTGGCCCTCCACGAGAAGTTGTTCGATACAACAGTTCCTGACAGTACGTTGAGAAAGGCTATATCATCACAGCCTCGGTGCCAAACAGCTGCGCGGACAATCTACTTTCGCCGAATTTCTGAATCATACGTACTGCTTTACATCGCGAACGACAAATTTTCGCCCGACAATATGATATGAATGTCGTCACAGCTTCTTTTAGACAGCGTCCCTGTCTGACAAAGTACAGTTTTCGCAGTTGCGGTGCCACGCCGACAATATTAAAAACAGTTTTGAAGGGTGTGACTACAGCCTAATAAAATGCGAATATTCGTCGGTTTTATGCAAATATATCGCTTTCTCCACTTTAACCGCAAGCAACATCAGAGCAGGAAAATGAAGACTGATGCCTTGCACGTGGGCGAGTCTACCGCACTCCTCGACCTACGCAAATGTCACCAGGCTGATTGGAGGTTCTTGCGAGAATTTCTCAAGCAACCCGCCTGGCCATGGTTTCATGCTACCTAAGTAGTTCGGTCAGGCTGGGGTTTACTTGTACAATATCGTAGCTAGAACAATGATGTCCGTTGAGCATTGCTATGTTGCCACTTCGCAGTGATGACTTATGAAGCACCACGAAAACTTCTAGTAGCTGAGTCCGATTATCACTTGGAATATCCCAGTGCTACCCACACAAAGAGCCAATATAAAATGTAAGTCATAAAACAGAGCTTCTTTCAGTAAGTTGGGACATAATTTTATCGTATTACAAAAGAAAATACACATGTGTCGTATCCAGAACACTCTTCTGCATTTCAAATGGCCTCCTATGCTAACACTCCGGCAAGCTCTTTTATGAAGGAGCACAGACTCCCGTAGCAATAAGAAGCAATTCAGCAGAGAAAGCAGCAGTGAAGGACTCGGCATTACCACTTAGTGTCAACATCCTTTCTTTTTCTCGCGTAACGCACACGAGTATAAATAGACAAGAGCGTTGATCTAAGCAACGCTTCAGCGTCGAAATTTCATGCTGTCTTTAAAAGGGACGCTACTTCAAGTCAAATTTTAATGCGACAGCCTTACAGCTGTAAAAGTAAAGCTCCATCGTTGCCCGGCGTCACAAATACAGTAAATGGTCGGGAGAAGTCAAGTCACCTTAGGACGTCGTCACAAACTGCTCTGATCACCCATTGGTCGAGAGAGGTCACATAGCATTGTCGCTTCACTGTGTTGCGAGCAACCTAGTTTCTAGAGACAGCAGCCTAGACATAGAATCTAAATCAAAAAGAGGGTAAACGTGTCATATAGCCAACTGCCTGCTCCTTCACATAATATCGGATACTTGTTACAGCTGCAGGCAGTTAGCATAAGGCGGTTGATTAAGCGACACTTGGAAAGAAAATGACGCAAACACACATAGAAGTTGGAACAGAATCTCTGGCAAAAGTGAAATCGATTCCTCTTGCATTCCACTCTTACGGTGACTTAAGCGTCCTTAGATTTTTTTCTTCCGCAGTTTTTATACCTTGAATTTCAGGTCTAGATATTGGGCAGTTTAGGAGCAACTACTTAGGCGTCTTTTAGCACCTCTGAATAAATCGAGAGTAAGGAACGTGAGGCGATCTGCAAGCCAAAGAAAGGTCGCAACATGCTTCAAAGACGCGGTGACCACGATAAGCGTAGAACATTAAAAAGGTGAGAGGAATGGAAACAGTAATGTGGAAGAGCTCAGATTATCGCAGGGTAAAAGAAAGCGATGAGTAGAAGTGGGCAGAGAAGATGTCAAGAGCAGCAGCAGGAGAGACATCAGCACTGGCTTCAGTGCGCCAGTAAGGTTTCACGGGGTAAGGAAGGGGGGGGGGAGGGTTACTGGGAAAACTGCTTGCCGCGAGCTGCCATCCCTGCTTTCAACCCTGTACTAAGTGCTTCTGTATTGTTTAATCTAAACATTTCTCGCAAGCACACATGCCAGTGTTGCCACCCGTGTGCAGACTTGCTTAGTATGCTAACAAATGATGAAGCACATTGAATTTGTCATACCTGACAATTCTGGACAAAAGCATTTTAGAGCGGGAAACCATTAATGAATGCAGTATTTTTATATCCTGGAAAATTTCACTATAACCGTCAATATATCCGCAGATCACCCAACGGCAATCTTCCATTTCTTTCTATTAACGTTTTTTGCTATTGCGAAAAGATGAAAAGACTTCAAAATAATTTGTTGCTACATTCGCGAAGAATGGACAATTACCTTCAATATTTTTATAATAAAATCTTACAATTTTTCAATTTTCAAAGACTTTTAGCCGAGAATGTTCGACATGAACGTATGAAAGGACATATAGAATGCACCACCGCGGTTATCGACCAAAGGAATGCAAAGAAAGATCAAAGTTTAGACGCGCCAAGGTGCTGCCGCAGCTAGCGGCCAGATGCGAAAAAGAAGCAACGGCAGCTTCAACGGGCAAGAACATCTGCACCTGACAGCTGGCACAGCTGCTCGGGAGGGAAGTCTTGAAACGAAGGGTGACGGTCGGGAACTTAAGCCGCAAAAGCCACGGCAGCAAGAATAACAGAGCCATCTGCGGGCCGCGAGGGCAGAGACTGCGGTTGAATCTTTTTTCCTGAAGGGAAAGGTGGCTTCCAGTTTCTTTGTTTTTTTTTTCAGATATACGAATTCTGGAGCGCCTAATAATAATTGTATCGTGCTTTCACCCCATGTCTGTATTAGTCATACACCTCTGCAATAATTCATGCAGTCGGCTCATTGAAGCCTGCATCAATTCACATTTCACTGCGGTGCCTGTACATTGAGCGACTATACTTATTGATTCCTTTAGTGCCCAAAACGATAACCTGCAGATTCTGGGAGAAACAAAGTCAGAACGACGCGTAACACAGAATATCAAGGCGTATGTTGTGATCACGTTTTCTCTGCCTTCACATTAAACAGCCATCTCAATTAAAAAATGCTTAAAGGACAACTAGCTACTCCTTTTGACAACGCCCTGACGACGCCTTAGGAAGAGCACCCACCGGTCTAAGAAGCCAAACCTTTCAGGGGAGAGCACAGTGCTCTTCTCAGTTGCTTAAGTGGGAATGAAATACAAGCATTTTCACATCGTTAATTCCCGCTGGAAAGTTCAATATAGCCGCGTATTATCATTCGTTAGTATTGAAATAACGCCGTCTTCCCTGACCAATAATTCAGCGTCATCTGTGCTCTCACTCTACTCGAGGCCATAAAATTAGGTCCAATTGTTCATAGTTTCTTCGAGGTGCATGCACCGATGTTCTGCACCATGCACTACGAGGAGCATGATGCACAGCATCGCGGGAATTTTTCAATGCTTAGTTCTTGTGTTGGTTTCCTATGACCGTCAAACCACTTCGGTGCTACCGTATGAAGCATTTTCGTGGTCAGTCTCCGAAGTGCGTAAGATGAATACTTCCAGCGTATCAACATCTTTTGCTCTCATTCGACGGAGCCTTTAGTTTGTTCAGAGTCACAATTGAAATCACTCCCTCTCAGTTACGTGGCGTCCGCTATTGGCGGCCAACAGATGGCGCCATTTGGTGTTGTACAGGAGCGCTGTTCATGTGTGAGATCACATGTCTCGTATAGCTTTAGTATGCTGATAAGTTAGCGAAAGTAATGTAATCATCTCATTTTTAATCATCTCATTTTGAATCGAATTCAAAGTGTTTATTACTGGCTGAGAATGTGATACCAGTTTACCGCCAGAATTCACTAATTCTAATATTCTAAAATGCCGTTATCGACGCACACAGTACAAGAACGCGAACGTGTGCGGTTTTTTTTTAAATGTCATCGCGTGTCGCCCGATGTTCGTCTATATGCCAAGGAGGCTGTGCTAAAAGATTGAAATTCTTATTTGTCCAGCACGCTGATATTGATACTCTGGTTCCCGAACGCAGAGCGGCCTGATATTTTCTAGAGCTTCACACCACGGTGCGCCCCATTGACCACATGTTCAGGCGCAAATAAAATGACCACGCTTTTTTTTTTGAACTGCTGACCAACTGATTGAAAACTTTGTTTCGTCATGGTTTATATACGTGAGATTTCTTGTTTCTCGTGAACAAACTGCTCGTTTCGTTTCGTTTATAGGGGTTTAACGTCCCAAAGCAACTCAGGCTATGAGAGACGCCGTAGTGAAGGGCTCCGGAAATTTCGACCACCTGGGGTTCTTTAACGTGCACTGACAACGCACAGTACACGGGCCTCTAGAATTTCGCCTCCATCGAAATTCGACCGCCGCGGCCGGGATCGAACCCGCGTCTTTCTGGCCGGCAGCTGAGCGCCATAACCACTCAGCCACCGCGGCGGCTGAACAAACTGCATACAAAAACTGCGGCTTGGGATTTATTTATTATTTGCTCCTTCGTAACTAAATACCTCGTAAGTTCGCACGAGTGGATTTTTTGGGCAGGTACAGTGTTTTGTTTTCGTGTGTTTTCATTATTCTCTGTTCTTAGCCGTGGACATTCTCTGCAAACTAGGCCAACTCCTTCAGAAATTGAGGACACTTTTTTACATTTTTCTTAAGTTTATTCACGCACCAATCATACTTGTACTGCTCATTGTATTTTCGGCGATATCATGAAGTATACTTTTCTAGAATTTCTGCAAATCATTTTATTGTTGCCGGATGGCATTTCTAGGATACCCATATGTTTGCAGCACTTTGAGACCTCTCTTTATTTACCTTCACCATTAGCATATGGTGACTAAGGGAGCAGGTAATAAAACCTATATGGAACGCATTAAAAATCAGCATCGAATAACAGCAGCTCCTTCACTCTCTATCCAACCAAAACTCGCAGCCAGGTGCGCATAGAAGACGTGCTTCTACGAGAGAGAAAAAATGAGATGGAAGGTTAACGAAAGAATGTTGCCGTCAAGTGAGCTTCCTTTATTCCAGAAGCCTAGTGCTGCCAGTGGCTTCTCGCCAGTTGCCGCGATAGAGCTGTGATGCTACTCAGTTATAATAATACGTGCATGCACTAGCTTCCCATAAAGACATACGCAGCGTATTTATGTTAGATGGTCTGGATCCAGTTGGAAGCCATCGTTGCCTAATTATGTTCGGTTTTTGCAGTGAACATTAGGTTACTTTGTGAATACCTTTCATGGCTCTTTATCACCACCTCATTTACCTACTCCTTTGGAAACTTCCACACCTGGACTGGAGGTGCAGAGGCTTTGCCTTTGAGCTGAACGCTCTGAACGCTGAATTTGCTTTTAATAGACTGCAAAAAAACGTCCGATGTGTTTTGAAAAGTACCCACTATGTACGGGTGTACTTTGTTTACAGCATTATCACTGAGTGGCAACCAGGTGGGCTCTGCGCAACGGCCGCAAACAAAAGGTATACGACTTTCTGAAAAAAGCTCGAACTTGGAGAAAAAAAATCTCCTGTTCAGGAGCTCGAAACCTGGACCACCGCCTTTCCGAATTTCTCGCTTTAACAGCTTAAACTAATCAGGGGGACTAGCATTTCGCAGGGCAAAGTTTAATTTCTCGTCGAATGGAAGCGGGATGCCAGTAGTGCAGTGCATATAGGGGAGTCTTCCAATGTGCAGTAGATTTAATACTCTGACTGTCGTAATTTGGTTCATAGATCAACTGTGACGACTTGTCAGTAAATATTCTAGTAGCACTCCTCCAGCTTCGACGTGCTGAACAATTCGAACTTGGTCTGCCAGCTGAAAGCTGTTCTGGTTAGAGATATTTATTAGTTGTACATATCTCTACCAGCTATAGATGGCCATCACGTGATGAGTCACCGCCACGTGTGTCGTGCACATCTTTATGTGCTCCAGATAGCGCGAAATGATTTTAAAGAATAGTGACAACAATGAGAACGTAATTTAAGGCTTAAAGGTCGTCTATTTCATATTTACTGTCGGCCACTACACACCCAAACACCGTGGATCATTTATTGTTTGTTAGAGGACTTTTTTAGCAAGATTTGCCATTGCGTATAACTCTCTTTACGGACAGTGTTGCTTGGGAACCAAAATATTGTTCTATGGTGCTTAGTATTTAACGTTGATTGTCTCTAACAATCGTTTGACATCTCAGTGCACCAAGAGTTTCAGTCTGCAAATTAAAAAAATATATTCCAGAATAAGTAAAAAAAACTAATACGGTTCTAATACCTTCCACATGCCCTAAATAAAAAAAATTCTGGCGCGGAAATCTCTTTTGGCACCGGGAGCTGCATAAAAAAGTGAATCAAAGTTCAACTGACATTCTCAAGAGATGATGGAGGAGGAAGAGAAAGGGGACGTGCCATGTCGGTCTGGAGTTCATTAGCCCTCACTGACTTTTCGTAATGCTATTCATCTTGAACCTCTGCGCGCGGTTTCATTTTTAGAGCCCACAATGTGGAAAAAAATACAAGACATAAAGCGACCGAACTAACCAGCATCAGCCGCCGTCGTTTTTGCCAAGGGCCCTCCACATGGCCTTTATTTATTTCTTGCTTTATTTCTTTATGTCTGCCATGCCGCAGGCATGGACTCCGTAGAATAGAACTACGTGATATGTAACGGATAGGTCAAATGTTTTAGAGGGATCGCCCAAGGTGGAGTAAATTTAAAGCAGTAACACAAGGAGTACTCCTTCATTATGTAACGGATAGCTTGCATAATACAAAAGCACTAAAAGCCATTCCACGGGAGATCTAAAAATTAAAAAGCGCAAAAAATATCGAACAGTGAAGACACAAAAACAACAACCATGGACTGGTGTAAAAAAGATCAGTATGTACTAGTGCACTCATCAAACAGAGGCTGCATAAAAATCACTCAGTGGAGTCACTTGCTATTGTTTAAAGTATGCCTCATCATATTCAGAGATTAAATACAGTCTTCGGGTAGGTCGTTAATGTCATATATAAAGGGTGCCGCTAATACGTGACGACATTGACATCAAAACCGACGTTGACTGCTCCAACCTTTCAAGTGAAATGTTGTTACCTTCAGCATATTCCGGTGGTCTGCCTAGAAGCATTGCATACATGTTTTCCACCCATGGAAACAACGCTTCAGGTCCTTCCGTAATCTATTTCGTCAGTGGCGACGTGTTCTGCTTGATTCCGTCTACCGTCTGCTAATAAGACATCTTCAATACATATTTTACCTTGGGAGACAGGCAAAAGTCTCATTCAGCTAAGTTTGGCGAGCAACAGTATGATCACCTTGTTGGCCAGAAACCGCTTTATGGACCCAGCCTTGTGAGCTGGGGCAGCACCATGATGCAGAGTCCAAGCGTTGCTTCTCCATAATTCGGGCCTCTTCCTCACCTTCTTTTACCACGTAGACCCTGAGAAATGGAAGGCCCTTTAGTCCAGCTCAAGCTAGTGGAGTAAAGACCGCTGATTCACCGGGTGCAGCCAACAGCTAAGGCGTTAGGGCCTTGGCCTAAGGGCCCCTCCCAGAAGGGGAGTCGCTAAGCCAATCATGGAATCAAATATTTATCATCATATCATTATCATCGTCATTCCTTCTCACTCTCTCTAGACTTCATGACAGCCTCAATGTTACACTGTTGATACTGCTGTCTGGCGCGGGGGTGCCCAGACAATCATGAGCACATCATTCATATCAAAGAAAATAATTATTGCCTTCACTGTTGCAGGTTTTTCAGATGCACTCATTGTTTTTCTCCCGACTGCATTGAAAAACTCATTTATCCTCTCGCGCGATTAACTTTTGAAAGAATTCTGGATCAGCTGCTAGCATTTCCAAGTCCGCTGAAATGTTTTCTCGGGCGTCTTTCTCCTCCAGGGAGAAGCACTTGGAGACCGTGTTGGCACGTACTTTCGGGCTTGCTCAGTTGGTCGTCTGAAATGTGCGCTACGCTGCGTTTATCAATTTTCGCTTTGTCAGGTTATCATTCGGATGCCCAACTGGTGGTCGTTGCATAAAATTTAGGAAAAAGTTTTGGAAAGTTTTGTTTTCTTCTGGCCACTGCAGGGCGCCAAGGTCGCGCGCGTTGTCTTTAGCCTTCTGTATTCGTTCAAAAAATCGTGTCTATCGTTCCAAAACTTGCGCACGTGAAATCACATCAACACCTTTTTCTCTTCTAAAAGTTTTCTGCTCTCACTGAGTCGTTTCGTTAGTTTCAGAAGGTTTCAGGTTGATCCGCTGCTCAGGATCAGCAACCTTCATGTTGTATTGGATGTATCCCTTGAGGACTTGCCTCGTCCGGTGATGCAGCGACACAGTGACGTGCGCATTTATCTCCACGAGTAAATGCGAATGAACTCTTAACAGAAAATGGGCACATATTGGCTTTAACATGAGAGCAATAAAAAAAGTGTAAGTTGTCAGCTCATTCCCATCATCTGCTGTCACTCATTCTAAGCATCTTCATAGTAGATCTGAAAGTTTTAGGTTACAGGATACATTTCTTGAGCTCTCAGCGTCGTATTCTCGCCACTGGGCCACATATAATATGCTTGCGTCCATGCATGTTTCAGTTACAGTTTTAGAGGCATTTTTCCTCTTGAAGACCGATAAGGAGGAAAATTTTGACCGGTTTTTCTTTTCGATTAGCGAGTGTTGAAAGTCTCCCGGAATTACTATGTACTGGAAGTCTCAAAAATATTTTATGTATGACTTTTGTTGTATCATTAAAGGAGCTCTGAAAACACTTTCCTAGGCGAGCACATCAACCCGCTCAATCACTGCATTGTGTGGTCATGAAACCTTGAGCCAAATAATACACTTCTACACGCTGCAGAGAGCCCACAACCACGCGCGAAAGTTTGCGAGCACTTTCCGACGAAATTTTCATTCTCGCGCACTTCTCCGTCGCTCGCACCTGCGTATACATGTTGAGAGATGGCTATTGGTTAGATTCTTTAAGACGTCAGGCTACCAAGCTACCAAGGCCTTGGCTAATAATACGAGTAGCTCTGGCAGGTCACAAAGCTCCGCCCCCGGAGGTGGAGCCGGAGGACGAGCGCTGACCTTGCACCGTGCAGAAATTGACGTGAGGAGAGGAAACGGCGCGAAGACGCTAAAATTCAAAATTTGTCTGCAGGTAACTCACCTTCAACAAAACGCGTAAAAAAATTCTTGCTGAACAATATTCGTGAAGCGGCGTTCTTTAATATCCCAGGAATACCGCAACTTTATTACTGCCCCTTTCAAAAGAGCACCTTTAAGTGATGTAATTTTTCTTGGCACCTGATATATCTTTACGCATTACCTTGAATTTGGGAAGAGAGCTTATGTTTAGTTCTTTTGGGTGCCACAAATTCGACGTTCAAAAATAGCGCGTTGACATCATGCGTGATGTACGAAAGGAAGACAATTTTCGAGTGTTTGGAGAATAAAACCTGATGCGTCGATTGGCTTAGCGGCACTGTTTGGAAGCTGTCCCGAAATGATGGTAATGTTCAAGAAACAAAGCTTGAAAACGAAGACCCTAAGTCTTCACATCTTTCGTTGAGGGGGGCGCCATCTCAAGAATTACCTGATGTTAACCGATATAGTAAATGTTCGTTTCCCTCTCTGGACGGATTACTCCACTCGTGAACTAGTGTTTGTACGCCTGCGCTTGCATCGGAAGTTCATGGCTGCACTGTACGTCAGTCAGCTCGATTTCTTTGTTACCTTCATGTGTGTGTGTCGGTGACATTATGGTTAGGTTCCGGTGCTTCTTACTCTTATTGCTGCTTTAATGTGTTTTCTATTTGTTCTTCATTTACTTTGACCATGACTTTTATTACTTGTAGTTTATTTTTACTTAATGTTATTATTTATGCAGTTTTTACTCCATTGTCTGCGCTCCGCATTGTGTATTATGTTTTGTAGATGTGATTCCCTGTGCATTGTGTTGTCAGGTGTAGTGTAACTGCTTTGCTTCTGCAAGGCTGCTGTGAGGAATCAACGAGTACTTGAATGTCCATGTAAGTATACTAACTAAAATGCTGTGTCTCAAGTATCGTGGCAAAACATATAAACTAATCACCTTCGATGTGACGCACCCTATTCAGAGAGACCATGGATTATCTATGCTGTTTTTTTTTCATGGCGAGACGTATAGGCCAAAGCACGCCCAGAAGGTACTGCGCTGGGCTTCTGACCTTGCACTTCCAGGATCTAATCGCGGGCACCATGGCCGATGTTAGATGCATTTTCGTGGTACGTTTAGTTTAGTTAATCGGGTTTAAAGATTCTAAGCTGCTCAGACTTTGAGAGACGTCGTGCTGAAGAGCTTCGAATAATTTCGACCACATGGGATTCCCTAACTTAACCTGAAACCATATTCTTGTGTTATGTGCAGAAATTTCCAGTCACCCTCACGTGCTATAGAAGACTGGAAAACGGGTTGGGTGCTATGAAAGGCAATCGTTTCGTAAATTAAAAGTTTTTTGCGTAACACAGTACATATGACCGAGAGGTATTTCATCAATAATATTGCCATGCGCGTTTAGTTGTCGTTCGGATCTAAATTCGGACGACCATATTTGGCGCTGTTTTAAGCAGGATTCAGCATCTTCAGGATAGCCCGCATTTTTGAAAGTGAATGGTTCCTAGTTATGCGAATTTCATGTATCTGATTCTGACACCTTATGAAAAACCCAGTCCTGTGGTGCGAAAAGCTACAAGAGACCTAATCTTCTTGCGGAAAAAATGCTTGGCCAGGCACGGGACACGTTAAACAAAAATATAACAAAAAAGATTACCAAACCAAAACATCAAGGCACTGCTTAGGAATTGAAGTCAGCCCTTTCACCCCGAACTAGAATGTCACAAGCGCTTGTCAGCGCTCACGAATATCTTCGGAAAGGTTTCTGTAGAAACAGCTGCTTGATATTTTTCCATCAAGGATATGTCCAGACAGGCGCTTTTTTTAAATGTTGTGAGTGGAATGTCTGCTGACATTTCCTCGTTTAAAGTTCGTGCTGGGTTTGAGTGCATCAGGAACCTCGCTCTCAACGGGCGACCATTTTTACTTTGTGCAGAAGATTTGAGTCGTATAGCTCTCTATGCGAGCCGTTATCAAGATATGCTTGCTATCATTTTATGGTCTACAGTTATGAGAATTTCTTTTCAACCAACGACAACCGTTGCTCAAAGAACTGTCGTCGCACACCTCCAGAGCGCCAGTTTCCCTACTCCACTACTACTCTTATATTCGATAATGTAGTTTTAGACTTTTTTTTTTAGATTTGGCTTCCTCTGACATACCATCTTTATTCTCGCTAATGACAGTGTTTTTCATTACGTTCACTGTGACACACGACTTATGAGCTTTAACTTCCCGAGTACGCACATAGGCTATCAGAATTGCTGTAGTGGAGGATTTCGGATTACTTCGACTAGCTAGGGTTGTCTACCGCGCACTGACATGGCCTACCAGAGGAAATATCCTCTAACCTTAACATCCTTTTGAAACATAAAGACTTGCTAACACTTCAAAAGTTTTGGGTCGACTAGAATTTTGCGCAGAATATAGGTTCGAAGCAAGGTGAAATGTTGGCCTGGCTGGTTCATGATCTTGTGGCAGGAACAGCGCAGCACGAGACAAAGAAGGGACCGGCGGGACAGCGTCGTGCCCCGCCTATTCCTTCTTTGTCTCGTGCTGCGCTGTTCCTGCCACAAGATAGGTTCGAATTTACAACATTATCTTTGTCTAGTAGTGTTGGAGACTTAAATATCAACATGGTGCAATCTTTTTTCATCGGTATATTCTAAAGCAAATGTTTTCCTCAGTTCTCTGTGTCATAGTTCATGGTACGAGCTCTGATTAGTGATTGTGCACAGTAGCCGCCCACGCGCACTTATGTTCGAACAGAGCCTGGACATTAGCGCTCGAGCGGCGCGAAATTGATTACTTTTAGGATTTGGTAAATAATTTACAAAGCTCTCCCCTGTACTTTCTTGTTATCGCTCCGCTCTATTATTTTCCTTCCTCGCTATCATCTTTCTTTCTCATTCACCTCCGCCGGCTGCAGCTCGGGTACTTAAGAAATTAGATAGCAATTGCCGCTGCCGGCAACATTGTTTTCATTCCCTTTTTTTTTAAATAAACCACTAATCATACTACTGCTGCGACTGATTCGGTCATTAATTTGGCAGAAGTTTTGAAAATATGCTGGTTGTCATGAGTGCTGTTTTTACAGCACCGTCCTTTCCTCTTTATCTTATTGTAGAAACGCAATGTCAATCTTTCTCAATCAACAGTTTATTTTTCTTTGGATGAGTGGCTGAATACCGTGCCCAGACAGTTTACCATTGGGTTGTCTACTGGAAGGACAGGGTGAGCTGAATATACGCTGTTTAAGAGGGTAGGAAGGTGTGGCCGCCACCGGCATCGATCTATTCATTCCTTTTTGTTAGATTCTAATGTCTATAAAAAACAGCTACAGCATTCTGGGAATATGAAACATGAATGAAAATTTATTCCTTTATTGCGTTCTTCCAATATGGGGTGAAATGACCTCCCAGCGAGGACCACCTCAATTTTTCTTTTTTATCACGGTTCTTTCGTTCACTACATTTTATCAAGAACATACCGCGCATAGCGTGTTGTTAATGCTTATATAAAGTTAGCAAGTTTTGTTTGAGGCGTCAGTTTACATTCCAGCTTTGCTGAATATTTTTTGTGTTGAAATAATAATGCCTCTAGCTATTCTCAACCCACTGTGCTCGGAAACTAATCCAGCTCAATGAATGGGTGAGGTGACGGATTGGCACGGAAAGAAAATTGGTGAGACATAGGCCCTGGTTTTTAACGGAATCGGGCTTTTTCACAAAAGTTATCTAGATTTAAATGAAGACCAAAGATGTTAATTTCAATTTTGCTAATTATGTTTTTCTTTTTCTTTCGATGCGGGTACCAGACTTTTCGATGCGCCTACCCCCGTGTACTGCTTTGCATCTCTACGACGCATATTATAACCTCTACATGGAATCTGTCTGAAATATCTTATTAAATAGCTCGAGAACTTTCCTTTGATATGATGATAGATTGTTGTGTGCAGAGTGTATTGCTTAAGGCGTTAGGTTTCGTAACAGAACCTACAGCCATAAAAATCGGTAGTAGTGGTCGCACATTCCGAATTCCAGCTATTTATGTTCAGCCACCAGACGGCAAGAATTCGCCCATATATTGTGCACTAGCCTACGTTGCTCGCCCTGAAGAGAGATGTAAGTAGGCTTTAAAATTGAATTATAACGTATAAAAAGTTACTACCTAAACGCGAATAATCATTCTTAACAAACGTAGAAGCTATTGATGGTTGTAATTTTAGCACTACGCATTTTTACAGTTCGCCCCTCATGTTTTATATCGCCGTGAGGAGTTATTTCAAACTCAGAACATTACTCTTCGCCATAAAACAAGCTGCTAGATTAAGCTCGTGGTGTGCTTTTTTCTGGAAATGCCCCGATTTAATACCGACAAAAAAAAAACATCACCAGTAATGGCAGCGTGACGTAGAGGGAACTTGAATTAATATTTTGCAATGCTGCCCATAGCATCTTGCAAAACTAGCACAGGGACTTTCTTACCCTTATAGAAGATTTTTGAAGACAACATTAGGTAATAAATGACACAAACACCAATAAACCATTTTTGCAATATCGAATAGAACGCATGCGTTTATTGCGGAGTGAAGCTGTAGAACGCACTGGGACGCTGGAATGTGTTTGAGGCTGGTGGCGCCATCGCTCTTGGCATCCCTTTCTGCATACGAAATAATTGAATTCATATTTTGTAATGCTGCCCATAACATCTTGCAAAACCTGCTCACAGTCTGCCTTGTCACTATTGAAGGTTGAGAAGACACAAGAAAATAACAAATATACATAAACACAAATAATCACTTGCCAATAGCGAGTGGGCAACATGCACTAAGGATGCAATAAAGTTGCGCAACCCGTTGGGACGCTCAAATGTTTCTACGCCGGTCGCCCCGACAAAGTTGGCATCCTTTTCTGCCCATAAAATATTAAAACGACACATAAAAATTTTTAAAACGTCATCAATACAGAGAACGAGTGTTGAGGCTCTTTTAAAACGGGAGCCGCTCTTAATCTCCTACAGCTGCTCCATTATTGTGGAGCTTTGAAGAACGGTCCCTTCCACTTCGCGACAACAGTTGCATTATCCGCAGCTGTTTTTTCGAATGTTTTCCGCCGCTGCTAGCGCGTCATCCTTGGAGCTTTCTGGCATGTCCGCTTAAGACGGCTGCCGCCATTATTTTTCTGGGCGTGCACTATCTACTCGAGGAATCCCTCTGTATGTTTTAGCACCAATTATATCTGCAAACCTCTCATGTGCGAGCTTCTTCATGATAGGATCCCTCTCATTTTAATCCCGCTGTGTCATCTTGTGATCGCCAACAAAACCCGATTTTCACTTAGTCACAATGTCGTACTGCCTGAAGTATGAACTATTTGCAGGAAAGAGATAGTTCATTTCTCATCAGCAAATGTCTTGAAAACTTGAACTAAGAGTGCATATTGTTGGGTGAGTCAGTCGTACATCGTTGAGTAAAGGTACTGCGCAAAATAATACAAACAAGGTCGAGAAGGGCACAAGGACGGGCTGCGCCCGTCCTTGTTTATATTGTTTTTCGCAGTACCTTTACTCAACGATCTGTTTGAACTAAAAATGCTAATGCGCTCTATATCTTTAAAGCATGTTTTAAAGTAATAATTCTTAGCGACGAACCCACAGTGTCATTTCTTTGCCTTTTTGTCATTTTCCCTTTTGTATTATGTACAGCCTTCAACCTTAGGAACACACTGTTGAAATTTTATTAAGGTATTGTTCTGAATATTCTGCATAGTGGCCCCCAAATGACCTCTGATTTTCTTTTTATTTCATCTTATTTTACTTGATACCGGCGTTAAAATGCGTACGTTTTATATGCTCAGTTTTTAGATATTCATTTTATGTCGCATAAGAAACCGCATATTTCGTGTGGTACATTAATTTAGGAGGCCCAATACAGTAACTGATTCCGGAAGCTCCTTCTGCATCATATGCTGTACATATCAATTTCATATGTATATAAACACTGATTCTGACGCAGCATGCAGGCTGAGGATGCTGACGGTCATCGAAAGCAAGGAAAACATCGGTTTAATTTTGCAGCATTAATTAGGGCAAATTTAGTAGTATAATCACTCAATGACTGAAATTGATTTGAAAATAAAGTAGGTGAATAACAACCATAGCCACCAGATGGATCAAAATCCGACGACATCGCGTACGTGGCTCTACCAACTAAGCTACGGCTTCGGGTTTATAGTCTTCCTCTTTCGTGGGTATTTATGTTTTGTGTAATGTGACCTTCTATCGCGTTCACCAGCGCCAACCCCGTCCGTAGCGGCGGACATATAATGCCTGGTATTACCGCTGACGAGCACGTGTACCGTGATCGAAAGGTCAGAGCGGCCGCTTTGGGAGAACCCTCTATACTGCCTATGGCGTGAACTTCCCAGCAACCAGGGAAGATATATAATTTAAAAGAGAAAAATAGATTTAATTGATTGCAAATAAACCTATATAGTTTATGCGCAATACAACCCTACAAGAACAGTTTTAAAGGACAGTTTACGGAGTCACTATAACGTACACTGCGGTTTTTCGGAGCAGGAGTTTTTTGTAACGTCACATCAAACGCTTCCTGCTCAAACCCCGGCGCCATCTGCCGCAGTTACATAGAACTAGCTCAAAGTGCAGCTGCAAGAGAGCGGTGGTGATGTCATTGTCACCTTAGCGCTATAAAATAGCGTCAAAGACCGGTACCCCCTCTCCATCAACGTGACGCGTCTTCGCATATGTCGCCATGCAGCACTTCATTTGCTGAGGTATGGCTCCTCCGTCGATCGCCTAAACCATCTCAATAAGCTCTTCGCATTGAGCCTTTCAAATAAAACAGCTCAGCGACGGGCCAAAATTACGACGTGTATAAGCGATGAAGGCAGATTCTTGCACATATGGGCGCGCTATAGAAAGGAATCCAATATCCAAGAATAGGTGTATCCGGTGGTTTGCTTAACCTCTCAATCCTATGTCTGTGACCCTACATTGAGGAAACGAAAATACCTTGTGCAATGGCGATCTTTGGCCACAGACGCCCTTGTACTATAAAAATTCGCTGTCATCATCATCATCAACTTTTGAATCAAGGGTATTTTAAGAGATACTCTTTCAAGGCTTCAAAGAAAAACCAAGAAAAAACGGTAGTTGTCCTATCTCTTCAGCGATATCTTTTAGGAATTTCAAGGAAGAGCAAATAAAAAAACATAGGTTACCGTATGTCTACAGACTACGGCATTCTAACGACAAAGAAGCTTCTCCGCCAGAAACGGAGTGTTGATAAGTTAGAACAGACCAAGCAAGAAAATACACGAGTCACTGCCGTAGCACCATCCAAGTTTGCAAGTGAAATGTGCGCATAGACAATGATTTCAATTGCTGATCTGAGAGGCAATGCTGAACCACCATTCATATCAAAAAGGCGGCAACTACTCCTTGGTCTGAATATGAGGAATTTCATTAGAGTGGCTGAAAAATACTTAAAAATGATTGTCAGCTATAATTGCATTCTTTGATTTGTACAGAACAAGCAATAACAAGAGCAGAAAAAGCAAGAGAATAAGCTTTTACTAAGAACAATAATGCGATGAATTTTTACTAAGGGTTCGTTTAACAAGCACAAAACAAACGAGATGTTGCTTGCCACCGGTCTGCGCAACTTCATTTTTTTTTCATAGAATTTGCTGCTTGGGAGCATTCTTTATAAAAAATATGTACATTCATTTTTGCCCCGCACGGATTTGGTATAATCGTCGATGATGTCCACAAAAGCGCCAATTCGGTTTATTGTGAGACTGCCCCACGTGCGTGATCGCTTTTTCCCGCTAATGATAAAACGCTGTGATATATGAAAAACGGATGCCACGTGCCGCAGCGTGCTTGCCCTACCGCTTTGTAGCGCCCGCACCAATGTGTTAGCGAACAAAGCAATCTCGCTGATGGTGTTGAAGAGAGCAGCAGTTCTTCCTTTGGTCAAGCTCCGCAATGCGACACAAGAACAAACTACGGAGGCTGCCTTGAAGAACGCAACTTCACTGTTTTTACTTTCTCAGTTTGTTTTTCTAGGTATTCACGGAATAAAAACCGGGTCTGGCGGGGCGGACGTCCGTATTTATAACCGAATGGTTATCCAGACAGTACCTAACTAAATTCATTTCATTTGTATAATTAACATGGTCTAATGGTTAGTGCCAAAGGCGAGATAGTAGCCGTGGGCAAGGTATCGGCATGTCAGGTTGTAAGGAACTGGCTTTACACTGAGGCTGGCGAAGACGCTCGAGAAGAAAAAGCGGAAGTGGAACGTGGCGAAGAGTGCGGGCGGGGGAGAATAGGAAGAACAGGGTCAGCGACGGACGTGTTCCGAGATCTGCTGGCACCCCGAGTTTCCAGGCTTGGGCCTCAGCCGCAGACGTCCGGGATACCAGACCTGGACAGCCGTCGTCAAGAGCCTGAGCCACCAGCCCCAGCCGCCACTGTTCCCTTCCTGTCCGGCAGCCTCTGAACTCAGGCTACCTGACCTGGGGCCCGCGCCTGTGTTCTATCAGGGCCTCGACCAGAGCCCATACACTGCGCCAACGCCCCGCCACACCTCCTCGTCCGACGCACCATCTACCAAGCTCACACATCGAACGCTGAACACTTCACCGAACATCGAACGCGGAGTGAACCGTTCGTTTTTTCCCCTCAAGCTCTCCTTTGTCTTCCGCGAGTGTTGTCTTTGTTTGTTTGATTTCCTGTTAATGTGTTGGTGAATCCTTTCCTCTTAAGGCTTACATTAGCATCTACTTTTTTCCGCATGCCGCCTGGTCTATTCCTTCTTCCGTTTAACGTGCGGTAATCTAACCTGCAGTCTTCCCCTCACACAGATATTGAAAAGGAGAAGTCATTATTTGAAAACCTCCAGCGTGAGAAATTACAGTGCATTTTTTCGGCACAAAACAAACCGCGCCAATTAGGTCAAGAATCACGGCGCAAAGGCAAAATCCGCGGTTTAGTGACTGCGGCGCCTATTTCAAACTGCTTGCGCAAATGTACCATGCTAGACCATTCTTTTCATTAATCGGTTCATGTATGCACCAGGATAGTGATCTACTACGTTGTCATCGAATTGGAGAGCGCCAAAGTCATGCCAAATCAGGCAACAAAGAAAAAAGAGCGTCGAAGCAAAAGGAATGAAACGGATGTACTGTAATAGGTGGAAACGATGCTGCCAGGGAATGCTCTCGCGAGCAAGCTATGCCTTCTCCAATAAAATACATAACAAAAGCGTTTGAGTTACTTTAAGTGTTTCATAAGGGCTGCAATTTACTCCTTTCATGCCTAGTGATTCCAGTTGGAATTGGATAATTTGGAGGCCATCCGTCATCAATTGAGCAATTTTTCTGTAGTAGTTCCGACATTTAGAAAACCATCAGCATACAGTATATTAGCGGCCTTTTGCTTGACTGACAAATTCAAGCAGGTAGGAAAGGGTTACAAACACTGCGTAATTTTGCAGTCACCATTTCCAGGTCTGAAGCCCTCCATGGTACCATGTGGTTTTTGCTTTATGGGGTATGACGTCCCAAAGTGACAGAGGCTATGAGGGTCGCCACAGTTACGGGCTCCGGAAATTTCGACTACCTGGTGTTCTTTAACACGCTCTGACATCGCACAGCACACGGGCCTCCCTTGTACTTACCATAATGCAGAAGAATTCTAGACGCCCGTCTAATGTGCGATATCAGTGCACGGTAAAGAACCGAGGCGTTTGAAATTTCCGGAGCCCTCCCCTACGACGTCCCTCATAGCCTGAGTCGCTTTGGGACGTTAAACCCAATAAGCTAACTAAACTAATCAAGTGGAAGGGTGAATTTAAGCCTCATGCTATTGCTTCAAAAAACATTATTTCGGCTAACCACATTTACAAGTCCAAAAATATTTCGCAAATGATATTGACTAAAAATGGAATGACTTTCACCGGCCCTGTTGCAGTATAAGCAGAGCAGCCGTATTTTAGTTAACTGTGACTGCTTATCTCGTGTAAATAAATAATTCCGCTCGGTTGTTTCCGCCACAGATGGCGTCCTCATTGAGCTCAACCACTTTCATGTGGAAAATAATAAGTTCCAAAAGCGGCCCATCCCACATGTCGAGCTGTCAATTCATCCGATGAAGAAATAGCATTCATCGCGCGTAGGTCCACAAAAGAAATCCAAAGTCAAAGCATAAAACACAAGCATTAAACCTTTTTCGAATATCCCCCACTGCAGCAAGCTGAAAACTGCAGCACGATGCAGAACCCAGTGGTAGTTCAACTACACTGAAGTTTGAGAGCCACCTCCGAAAAACCGACCAACTCGCCTAACAGTTCATATTGTGCGATCAAAACAGTCTTCACAGAAAAATCTGGATCGCGATGCAGCG
The DNA here is from genome assembly GCA_030143305.2 of Amblyomma americanum. Taxonomy (NCBI): domain Eukaryota; kingdom Metazoa; phylum Arthropoda; class Arachnida; order Ixodida; family Ixodidae; genus Amblyomma; species Amblyomma americanum. Next base: position 260,781 of record JARKHS020005139.1, on the reverse strand, counting down.
TGATAGTGCTGAACAACGCCGAAATCAATAATACAAATCACCCTCAGCAAGGACTACCTTCACCACCCAAATTAACTTAAATGCTTCTGCATCGTCTCGGTGTGAAAATTCCGCCTTTCAATTTTTTTGTTAGTGCAGTAAGCAGATCGTGCGAGCTCAAGACTGTAAATCGGGCATTGGTAGCCTGGCCGCCCTTCTTACAAGTAGGGTCTTTGAAAAAAAAAGAAACGAGGACTTGTCTTCAACCAACTAAACAATTCCGCTTGCATAGGCCAGTACTCTGGCTCGCACTCAATGAATAAATAACAACAAAGGTAGAAGCTATGCTTCATGTCATTCTGGCGTAATCGTGTTAAAAGCAGTGACATCCTCTTCTTTACCAGAGAGAAGCACAGTTTCAAAGCAGCAGATATTCAATTAAATTTCCAAAGAAATCACAAAGCAGTTCGCGCCCACTATGTCCAAATTCTACAAGTTGGTTTTATGAGAAAAAAAAAACACAAGGAACCGAGGAACGTTGATTTTTTGACCTAGAATTATCGCTTGTCGCACATGCTGGTCTCTGGATTTGAATTGTTTTATGTTAATCAGTTTTCATTTCGACTGGAAGGTTAAGTAGGTTGGCACTGCGTATGCTATGTGTTAGAGGAGGAGGCGGGTGTCCTCATACCAGATATTCTAAATTGCAGGAAGGAACACAATGCGCAGATGTTGCTCATTAGAGCTTGTTGACGTGAAGAAAAATGCCGCGTTAAGCAATTCCGTCGAAAGAAATTTTTGCAGTAGGAGAACTGCTTCCTCAATATATGCAAACTCCACCAAATAAAACTTTGCAGAAAGGGTAGAGTTCATGTCATTGTTAAATATAGATGACCTCTTCCATTCAAAAAAGTTCTGGCTCTCCGTACTCAGACGAGTGTTAGACAAAATATCAAAAAAAAGCCAGAAAGCTGGTTAGCTGGAGATGTCTCATGAAGCATCATTACAAGAGAGCGTTGCGAATCATGCCCGTGCTACCGTTTGTTAATGGTGTCTGGGTTATGCATTGAGCACATTGTCTAGACGTAATAATCTTTATAGATATGTAACATGCATATTTTATTGGTCTCAAAGATATTTGCATGTAAATATGGATTAACTGATCTAATAATAAGTACTGTTTTTAGATTGCGGCAGATAATGAGTGAGCCCTTTAAAGTTCACTACGGCTACATTAAAGGTGAGCAGCCCTAGCTGTTTTAAAAAAGTACTATTTGTCTTCTCAAAAGGGTGGTCTTCGAGAATTACGCAAAGATTTTCGGCATGCGGGTTCAAGTAATACTTGACCACACGACGATAATGTTCTTTTAGAAATACGAATAATTCTGCAGCGCTTGCAGTAGCCCTACAGGTTTGTCATAAAAATGCACACAGAAAACCATAAATCATAACACAAAAGCGGTATAAAATAACTAGATAAACAAACAACGCTCTTAAACTATAAAAGGCAAAATTCAACTAAAACTTTATGAATACAAATGTGAATACAATAATACAGACTATGAAAATACAAAAAACATACTAAAATATAATTCAGAATAAAGCGTTAACAATCAATTGCATCAAAACAATTAGTGCAATGAGAAGGTTTGGTGGCTACTTGTTAAGATATTCTTAAATCCGGGTGAAGAATAAGTACTTAAATGAGGCAATCTAGCTCTGTAAGGTGTTTATGTTTGAGCACATGATTTCTTGTAGGGCGCGTTGTTAGATGCGCAAGGAAGGGGTCTGCATTCATGGCCAGCTTATGATACTTTATCAAAAAAAAGTAGTTTCTATCTTCGTATCCTTCAGCGCACCTGTAAGGACTGGATCCCATGACTTCTCATGTGGTTAGCTGTCGACTTAAGAAGGTGGTTTATTTTCAATCGGTTTTCAAACCATGATTATTTATTAAAAACAAATATTAGCCCTGAGAACACACTTGTTAGCATTAAATATGCTGTGGCCAAAACATTACAATCACAACGCAAGGCTCTAAGGGGCTCGAGTTGGTTACAAAGCGTTCAGGATATCGATATTACAGCGAGCAGCTGTTTACTTAAGCGTAGCGACGCTCAGACGAGAAGTCGGCTGCGCGCTTGGCCTCAGCACTTCTGTTCTGCACGATGGCGTCACTCGATTCTCGGTGGCGCTCAATGCGCCCATCTCCAGCGCCTACTGCACTGATCGACCCGCGTGATGTCGCTTGGACGTCTGAAAGGGGGGGGGGGGGGTGATGTTTTACTGCGTAGTTTCCTGCTGTTAAGTACCGTAGGCCGCTGTGTGTCCACGTGTACCTTAGTCACAGCGGGGTAAAAGCTCACCTAACAGCGCCATCTTGCTCGTGAACATCTGCGCGCTTACATAGCAAAGCCTGAATGCCGTCACGTTTGAGACAGCGGAGTCAGCAGGTTGTTTCGTCGAGCGACAAGTCCGTCGCTTCGCAGCTGATCTTGCGAGCGCATCTCAGTTTAGGTCGGCCGTCTGCTATCTGATTGTAGAAAACTAGCTCGAAGTGCAGATGCGCGGCAGAGGTAGAGAAGCCGCAGTGACCTTAGCGTACGAAATAACGTCCGTGACGTGTTACTCATCTCCAACGGCGTGATCCGGCAACATGTCAGTAGCTGCGCGGCATTTTGTTTGTTGAGAATTGCTAACCCGTTCAGCACCTAAACGAACCAAACACGCTATTTGTGTTTAATTTTTCACATGAAACAGCACAAGACAGAAAAAAATGACGACAGAGGTGGTCGCCTTAGCATCTGTTTGCATACCGGCTTCATTCACGACGAACATCACTCTGCACGCATTTTGCTTCGTTTTTTTTAAATGTGCATCTGGAATATCACGCGCCAAAAATGGCTGGCGCCCATATTTGGCATGCTTTGCTATGCGCGACTTGGCGCTTCTTTTTAATGCAGGCATGCGAAACGAACTTAGGAAACCTTGTTTCGATATTTACGCACCCGAGTTTCGAGTAAGTGCCGGTTTGGATCTAGAACATACGTAAATCTTTTCTTTCGTTTTGTGCGCCTCAGCTTTGCAAAAGAAGTAAACTGAGTGGAAATGTTTGCCAAATTCTGCTTCTACCGAACAAAGTCAAAAGGAACGGAACTGACTTTCTTAAAACATTGCAGATTAATGAGGTGGAGATATCGGATGGCATGCAGAGTTCCTAATTATTAATCGGAGACAGTCGGATTTTTTTGTCTGACCTAACCATGTTCCGCACAAGACCATTATTTCTCAAACCTTTCTGCTAAGGACGTCGTGATTCGTGAAAGGCGGTATAGATCACTCAACACATGCCAACGCAGTATGTGTATAATACACAGTATAATATCTCTCAGATATTTGACATATTTTACGCCAATCCTGAAAAAAAAACTGCTGATGTCGGGTTTTTTTTTTCAATAATAAGTTTTTAAGCATTTAAGAGGGCAGTGCAACAATATACTCTTTTGTGTCGTGTTATAGAAGTCAAAATAATTTTTACGTTTCGTGAAATAAGCACTTAGCAAGCATTATTTTGTGAAAAAAAATTATAGTATTCGTTTAAGTCCTAGCCTGTTCAGCAAAATGTCAATTGGCAGGCTCTTTCTTGAAGCTACTGAGTTCGTCTCCTCAACTACAGCGAGACATTCTTTACTGATTTTTAACACTTGAATTGGCTCTTCACAAAACTTTTAGAATGTGTGGCAGGCCACTGTTCTCGCAAACTGATTCTCTAGTTTTGCGTCTCCCGTACCAAACCAGAATAGTCTACTCATCTGACGCCTTGGGTTTTCTTGACTGCAATGTGTATGTACTGTGTCTTCAGTGAGTGCCAGGGCTCAAAGCAATGTTTTAACAAATAAAGTGACTAGCTGCTTGGCTAAATGGGCGTTACCTGCATATATCCTCCCGTGTCACGATTCCCTGCTTAGAAGCGTGGATTACCAGCGCTGCTGCGAAGTCACACATCATATTGTTTTGTGAAGTGAGTTCACTCCACCATACCTTGGCAAGTCATGCGGGCAGAACATTAAACATGTTCTTGCTGGTGGTTCTCGCTTCAGAGGAGTACGCATCTCAGCATCTCTCTTAAATGGCTATGGTTTACTTTGCCAGTTCCGGTTTTTCTCTCCTTCGGTACAGGCGCAAGCTGTACAGCGTTGAGTTGATTTGTGAATATCTTCATTCTTTCATTATTGCAAGCTGCCGAATCGCAACGTTAGCGATAGTAAAAATTTTCTCAAACTCTGTCTCTCTTTTCTGCATTCATCTTTAAATATCCCCCGTCAATTATCTGATCTTTCATCTTTTATAAATTGCTTTGTCTTTAATTTCGTTATTCATCACAGGCGCTAGAACCCTGTGTATACACAGTTATCACTTTAGTAATTTTCTTGGCATTCGTCACCAAACCATGGCCAATCCATCCTCGTGGGTACGGGTCAAATCGGAAGAATCCAATGAAATCAACAACGTGATCTTGGCTCATGTAACCGGGGCTAATAGGAGCCGCATTCCTTACCTACTTGGCCTCCCAAATTGTGCTAATATCGAACTGCACTTGACATACATCCCACTTTGGGTGGGTATTGCCTCTCAATAACAAGTACTTCTTACATCTTTCAAGCGTTCTTTTTTGCAATTATTACCTTGGAAGTAACGAGCCAGCACTCGGAAGTGTGCTTTCAAAAGATATATTAGCTCTCCTACAACGCGCATCTCAGTTTTTCTACCGTCAGCGCACACAGGGTAACGACACTGATACGTGGCACACCCCATTCTCTCAGAGTGTGCGGCACTGTTGTGTTTAATTTTATTTTAGGTACGCGGCTTCGGGCATGTGGTGCTGACCTGACGGCGTATGAAGAGATTCGCTGCGTACCCGGCTCGTCGCTTCATTGAAAGAGCTCCAGCTGAATAACCAGCAGGCCAGCGGGGATAGCGCAACGATAGGCCCGGAGTGTTCCAGTCGGCCAAATCTGAACCAATTCGCTCAAAATATAACGCGCAATGCGGCATATATCACATTTTAAACGAATATACAATGCCTAGTAACGTCGGCGAATGCCGTCCAGTGTATCAATATCCACACACTCCTGTTCAATCTGCATCGCTGCCGATAGCACTTGGCTTTGAGGCATTAGATGAACCACAAGTCAGACAAAGCGAAGGGCAAATGGCTTGAGTGTGCAACAATGCAAAAAACCTGGGCAAAAGCACCATTCCTCACTGCATACATATGGGACGTGCCTCACCAACCTGGGCACTTAAGCTCTCATTGCGTCCTCGATTTAATGTAATGATCCCGCTTACGCAGCCATCTAAGCTCCATCTAATGAACACTTGAGAGCCGCGTGCCGAGCCCATAGCGTTTGCTCTTAGCCGCATCTAAATTCCCTCGGTTTACTGAGTACGGATTTCATTTCCATAATCTCCTGTGTTTAATTCCCGAAAACAGTTTGTCGGCTACAAGAGGCATGGAACAAGAGCAAATTAGGAACATTGGACGACATGAACGCAGTACACAACACAAGACAAAAAATAACTAAAAACAAAAGTTTTGATGGCAGTATTGGTTTGTAACCACGTGTAATAAGGAAAGTACAATAAAGGGGCAACATGAGAAAACAAAATAGGTTGAGCGGATTTTCACAAGCATAAGCTTTGCTTGCGGCTCTCGCACTAGATCAAACGCATTGAGCAGTGTCTTGGGAACACAGATATAGTATGGGAACTACACAAGGGCGTGATCACCATCGCATCTGGCTCTACTAGACACGCCTCGCAGCACTGTTCCAGATACCTCGCTCCGTGATATATTGATTGAAGAACCCTCTGAATTTTTCAAGACGGGCTTTTGGAGGATCAATGCATTGTGTCAGCCCCGTCAGGTGCACGTTGAATAGGAACCAGGTGAAATTTTCTCGTAGGTCACGTGTGTATATTACTTGTTGGGCCTGAGAAGAAAAGGCGTGTTAGGTATCAGTGAACCAACAAATCCTTCTTTCTCCTAATCATTCATACTGTCATCGCAGGTCACTCTGTAGAAGCATCTATTTAGAGTTAATAGCTACATGCTTGGTACTGACTCAAATCGGTTGCTTCGAGAAAGCACGTAAGAACGTACACTTTAGTTAGCTTTTTTTATTTTAACTAATCAACGCCACTGGCTCAGGAAAGACGACCGACGCTCAATTCAGCACATGCATGCAGTGCAAGCACGACTAATGTCTGGACCCCGTAGAGTATCTGTTACGGGTCCATTTGGACTTATTTTTAGAAATGTGGTGGACAGTTCGAAGGATGCTTCACTCCCGCCACCGATTGACCCGGTTTTGCACTACCTTCGGGATCGGCCTTGGTCTTTATACCGCGCGTCTCTACTATCCTGTCTTTCTATCCCATCTTTCAACTCTCCTACTTTCTGCACGTGGTAGCGATTGTGGCTCGGCTTGAGCCAGTGAGCAGGCCTGCGCACTTTCCTTTTCTTTCTTCCTGGCAACAACAGAGACAGACACCACTGTGGCTGAATTTTACCAACACACTTCTACTTCATCATCGCCTGTATGCTGTCAAATAAGTGCTCTTTATGGCGGGGGCATATGACTCGGGACACAGGCAAAATAGCCGATGACCGCGCGACCTGAATAGCGCGACCTCACAAAGTTTTTATGGAGGACAAACGCGGTGGCCTAACGAGACGGGTGAAAATTTCAAGGTATATGTTAGCTGCATGCATCTAGGTTAAATGGTAATGCGGGGTCAAATCTCGAGGACACCAGCTCACCCGCCACATTTGCATTGGAGGTAAACTCAGGACTTTCTGTTTGCAGCTTATATCTAGAATCAGTATACTTTTCGGAAAAAACTACACCTGCAGCAGTCAGTACTTTTGAAGCGTCTAATAAACTCAGTCATCGCTACCGCTCTTACTGCCAGTGCAGCCTATTCATTTATTACTTTGGCACCTGCAATGTAAACAAAAATTCTCAAGGAGGCCCACGTAACGGGCCTCTGGCGCCCAGAGCACTAGAGGCTTGTGAGCACGCCCGCACAGTGCTTAGCAAAGTAGAAGCATCCTGCATTACATAAACAGAGCCGGGCACGTTTTCAGGAAAGTCCCATCCCCACTTCAGGTAGTGCGTATTGCGCAATGCCTAAGCATCGCGTGACCAAGCTGCACACCTCAATAGCACTCACTTCTTAATAGGCCTAATTTTTAGGCCTAAGCTTGACGAACGGATTGTTGCTCATCCGCCCTCCAGAACATTCATTGGAAGGCCAATGTCAGTAATTGCATGCACGCTATGATGGTATCAATATATTATTATAAAAGTATTATTCGAAGATAGCACCTGCTCTTTAGAATTCCTCCAAGCTTTCAACTATTTCCAATTGCCGCTAACTCATTTGTCCACTTCTTTCTCACCAACTTTCCCCTCAACATTTAAAATTCTTGGGTTATCCTTGTGCAGATATGTGGTGATACTCCTGATATTGCCTAGAACATGTACATCCAGCACGATACCTAGAAACACAAAAATTTTGAGGTACAATTTTCAGAATCTCCCACGTGAAATTCCTGCTCCAGCTTTAGCGTAAATAGTTAATCAAAGAAAAAAGATTAATCGACCTTTTGCTGCGTTCATTCACCAATGAAGGCAGAAAAATACTGTACCTTTGATAGCAACGTGTGCATTATGTCGAGCGACAAGAAATACGTTTTCCCGGAAACCTGGGCCACCAAAGCAAATGTTTCCTCCCAGTCGAGGTGGACGGAGCGCTCTATGTAGGGCCCGCACCACTAAAGGAGGAGAAAAGTAATCAGATAACTAAATTTTGAGCACATGCATTACTCTAATGAGCGAAATATTAGGAAATTAACTGGAACGCTGCACAATCTCAGTTTTCGCTTCGTATACATAGATCCTGATTCCAAGCTGCTAGGTCGTCCGAGTAAAGAATCGAAAGAACCTTGAAGGCACCGAGAGTAATACAAATATAAATGTATTGCTTGTCAAAGCATACTATATTTCCAGCTACGTTTTCTGTGTATGCAAAATATCCGAGTTTTTCGAATAAAGAGAAAACTGGGGTTAGAGTTTGGCCTGTTCGGTGGAACACAACGTGGCGCCATTTTCTCAAAGTATACTCATTCTTGAATACAAACAAAAGAAGACATGCCGTCATTACAATATAAAGTAGGACCGACTTACTCGCGATCGGTCCTTGATTAAGACGGCGCGGCATGGCTTGTACAGAGCTTTCCAATAGGTGGTGTAGTTTTCTGTCATTTCGAATATTGCCGTCCCCATCTGAAAGGCGAAGGCCACGATCTTCTCGGGACTTGCGAAGCTCGATAGGGCCATGCGTAGGGCTCCCTTCTGTGGAAAGCAGCGGAGCAGGAGGGTGTAGTGCTGACACACGTGTGCACTCCAAGGGCTGTTTTGCGCCCATGATTGCATGTTAAGACCTCTAAATTTGTCACCCTCAATAAACACAAGACACATGCGTTCGCCCAACAAACATTGCGCATTTTGAAGCGAAAAGCTTCACTACGCTAGGTAAAGAAGACCACGTAGGAAGCACGAAGACCTTGAACAACCTTGCACGACCTTCAGCACAACCAAGGATAGCCGTGTATGACCCTAGTGGTACAGTTACGGTGTCCAACCATTGATTACTGACCTTGACCTATGACCTTTAGTTGATCTTTGATATTTGACACTGTGTGACTTTTGGGTTCACCTTTGACCTTAAGTACATCCGATAGGTTAGCCTGGTTAAACCACTGCCAATTTATTTGTTCGTGAAATGAAGGACGGTATAATTTAAATGGCAAGGGCATCTGTACTGTGGACCTGTAGGATGAGTTAGAGCATGGCCCCTAGGAAAGTATCTTAGACTAACGCTAGCTTGGATTCCTCATAAAGTGAATGATGGACTCGCGTATACACCTTTTAAGGAACTGTGTATCTATCGCACGCATGTTCCTACATACCTACCTGAAAGAAGATGCCTTATACTTATTTATAAGTGTGGAGTTTATGTTTTCTTTGCGGCAACTGCATTAATATGTACTTATGCATCTTGCACCACGTTTACACGTCAAACATTAATCACCTTCACTAATAAAATCCTACTAGCCCGAGTACTGCGCAATACAATTTCTTTGAACGTGCGCACAACATTTTGCTGTGTGTTTTACATCCTGCAGCGATTTACGTTTGCGCTCTTTCAACTTTCATTTCGTTTTTTGTTTATTCCAGAGTTTTGGACTTTTGTCCTAATAAACACTTTTGTTTTTGTCGCATTTCGCTCTGTCATGTGATAAAGGCTCGTAGGCGTAGCAGGCTAAATCTCAGAAACATTTTTTCTAGCCCTTGGCATTCCTAAAGTCAAATAATGATTTCGTTTGATTATACTCTCTACTGTCACTGTTACTCCTTTATGACATTTGTCAGGCGTCCATACAGAGCGAGCACTGCACAGTAGCACTGCTTTTTTTTACTTTCACAGCCTTTTAATCGACATTTATTACAGGTCTGCGTAAATCTTACCCACAAAAGCATCGCGTAAAGAATGCTCCCTCGATGACCAACGTCGCCGTGGAAAGTGGCGGTGTCTGGACTACTTTTGGTAAAATAAACATCATTCCTCGCCGCGGTGTCAATGCGGAAAAAAATATTTAAGGCTATTTCAGTCACAACACTGCACAGTAGTGTTTACGGTTAATGCTGTCTTCTTTTCAGTGGACATCTAGATACTTTAGTCGCCATGAGCATTTAATTTTAAGTTCAAAAGGTCGCTTTCTAACAAACGATATTTTAGCCCATGCAATTGATTCATAATCGAAACAGCGGGCAGGGCAAAACTGCCTACTACGGATGTATGAACCAAATGAACTTAGTACCATAACAATGCCAGCTCGCCAGAGGGTGGAGAACGGAGAACTTCCTTGCGGAAACCGATATCTGTCCAAAAAAGATGTCCAAACGATCAATTCATGCATATTTCTTGGCCAACATTTTATAGTTTTTGTATACTTTTGCCTGCACTTCTGGAGAACCTGATGTCTGTTGCCCTTTCCTTATTTTCTTCGATGCTGTGGTTTGATTGCTATGAACAGCTCTGTATTTGTTGAATGGCGCTGAAAGTTTGTCTTACTGGCTTTGGTTTGTTAAGCTGATGTGTGTTCAGCTCAATGTGTTGCACCAAACTGAATGCGTTATGACCGGACGGGTGTCCAACTGAATTTTGTTTTCGGACTACGGTCGAACTGTACACAGAGGGGGTCAAGCTTCGTCAAGCCGCAATTAAGCGGCTTTTACCCATCATCCCTTCTTACTCTTTGAGAAAGAAAAAGTTTGATTTCATTTTATTTGATTTATATTTGGCCTCAAAAAAAGAGCCACGCCGCCTTCTTTCAAGTGCATCATGCCTCTTTAACGAACTAAAATCCACGAGGAGCAATTTAAGAGTCATAAACGCTCTCACGCAACCTTGTTTCGGTAGCTGCGTCAATGTATGCGAAATTATTGGATGATAACGAAAGGAAGTCACAAAAAATGCTGATGGCCTAGCTCTGTTAGGCCAGGATATACGTAGCGAAAGCGCGGCGACTTCTGCATCGGAAGAGTGCACTCACTAGATGCGCCTATATTCATGGCCAAAATTTCAGCCGTCGTGGCGGAGTGGTAGCGTCTCCGCCTCCAACGCTGAAGGCGCTGGTTTGATTCCGAGCCTCGTCACAGTTTTTTTTTTTATTCAGTCAGAGTGCGGGAGAGTTTAAGTGGCTCCCATAGATGCCGCCACCGAATACGTTGGCTAGCGGTTACGCGCAGTCTCTGTTAAGGCGCGTGTAGACTCGGGCGTAACGCGGGCGCACGCGCTGCACGGCGACGTCACGTCGGCCAAAGCGAGACCTCCTGCATGTTTCTAAACAAACGAGGTGGGTGCTGCAGTCGCTAGCGAGCTCGTGGTAGGCAAAAGGTCGGGGAGTGGCGTCGCGGATAGGTGTTGAGCGCGGGTTTTCAAGGCTTGTAGGCGCGTTTCCAGTTTCTGCGAATCATAGCAATGGTCGATGCTTCCAACTTAGTAATTTGTTGAAGTACATGAGCTCGCGTTGGCCACGTGCGGCCTATAAAGAGAAATAGTTTGCCATTGTATTGTATATATGGTTAGTAGTAAACATGTAGAAAGCGTTCCTGCCGTTTATTTATGCGCTAGGCATTGAATAAAACAAGTTTTGACACTCTGCACTAGTGTCACTGCACTAGTTTTGCACTCTGCAATCTGCACTAGGACAATAGTGAGGGGAAGCGCTGGCTTTGTTTCGTCGGAGCAGACATGCGCTCATCGTCTGCTGACATACGTACGTGTCGCGCTGTGCGAAAAGTGGGGACAGCGTCGTGTCCCTGATCTCCTGTCTCGCTTAGGGCTGTTTATAGCCGCATGACCACGCACGAGCCAGGCCGACTTGTCCTCTTGTTAAGCTGGTCGATTTGGTGAAAATTTTTGATTTCTAGAATTTTCTTTCCTAGCCCTGAAGTCTAGTTTCGTGACGAAAAATTATAGCAAAATATTGAGTACAAATTTATAAATTACGCTTTTTAGAAGTGTGGCCGTCAAAAATTTTGAGGTAATTTCTTTGATTAAAGTGCCGCATTTCTTTGACGAAAGCGAAAGCGAAGATGCCAGAAACGAGGGAATAAACTTTAAGGTTCGTTTTGTGACCTCTCCCATTTTCTGCGACTGGATCACTCACCTTCGTAATTCGCATGAAAATCAAATGATTCCATTTGTCGCAAACTATTCCTGAGACGTTGAGGAGCGTAACAATTCTCTCGATTTTTTTCCCTACACGTGCAGTACTGTGTTAGTTATTTCTTGTAAGAAACGTTTTCATGTAACTATGCATGCATAAGTACTGATCATATAGAAAAAGAACTAATCGCGTCATCGTACAGAACAGGGCTTTATGTACATGCTGGCATAAAAAAACTGCGCACTATCTACTCAATTATTTGAGACCTTGGGGGGACTTGACGACGGTGTTAATTATAATTACCCAGAACTGCACCAAGTATAGCTATAAATAAAAGGAATTACTGAAACTAGCGTAGGAATTTCATATTTGCACCAAGTTTAGTTACATATCGCATGCACGAATAACGAAAACACTTTGCATTGCCGCGTCCCCTCTCAATCTCGCCACGTGTCTGTTAGTAGCACGCCTGCGGCTGCTTCTTTCCAAACAAGCTTCGCGATCATGTACTACCTCATGAAACAAGACACATGTATGATGCAATGAAAAAGCATATGACGTTTAGCACACTTAAGGTACGCTATTCTAAGCACACCAACGCGACCGCGCAAGATTGACACAACTTACCAGACTTCTTTCTACTCGAATGAAATAATTACGTCGTCATATCAAGAAACAGTTTCAAGTAAATATTAAATGTCATAAAACGCGCCATTAAAACATGGTGTGCTATTAACAAAAAAAACGCATTCCTTGGGGGCGAGTGAACCTGTCGGCGCCCCGTACACTCCGGCTCAAGGTGATAAGTACGTGTGCAGCTGCATATGTCTTTTTTTTCCTTGAGCAATTGTCAGCCTACTATCCTGAAGTTCAGGTGAATGAACGCAGTAACTTGCATGCTATTAAGTGGAATTAGTGGCAGTGCCTATCGACTCCCAGACTTCGCGCTTTACTACCGTGACCCAATGCCTGTTAGCCCGTTTCCTAAAGCGGACTTTATGCGCGAGAAACCTATCGAGGCTAATTTAATATATTTTATGCTAATACTTGGATTCAGCAGTGACGCAGCTGGTCAATACATGCTGCTTCTGCAGTGCACAGGCTTGAAGCAGCCGCCGGTAGCTGCGGCAGCTGCGGTAGGCACGGGCAAGCGGAACCTGTTTTGCCTACCATGCGAAAGTCGCTGCTAACATCAGCGCCACCGCATTTTCGTGACGTCGCGAGGTGAAGGAGGTCCATACTCCAACTGCGCTTGACCGCCGACGCGTTCGGTGGCTTCGGCGCACTCTGACCGCACTGGCGGGGGAGATTGGAACATGTATCTATTTCGCGCCAGCCGCCGCCGGCCCGGCCAGACCTGTCCGGCTCCGCGGCGAGGCGCGCGTTGTGACGTCATGAGCCGCCTCGGAGCACCGCCACGGCGAAATCGCAAGTTCGCGGCCAGTAAAGCTTTCGCATTAAAACCAGTTAGCAAGGCCCCTCAGAAACGCTCCGCCTCTTAACATAACCAGAGGGTAGTTAACATGAACAAGTAGCACAGTAAGTAGCGGAAACCGTGGATATGCGACCAGACGCCTTGCTAGGCAGTCCATTGGATACAGGATCCTCGTCATACTAGATATTTTAAAAATATTATAACATAACTAAATTATAATGAAAATAAAAACCGGTGTTTCTCGTTAGTATCTTTGATAAACGAGGTTAAGAATGTGAGGCACTCAAAACTGAAAATAACCTCAAAGTGTCCGGCCTATCAGCTAGGAGCGAGAATTCAGACAATCGCGCCCGCGGATACATCTTTGCGTTCTTCAATTTGAAAGATACTAAATATAAGACCTGGCAGCGCGTATTATATAAACTGTTCATTTTAAAACAGCCATTTCGTGTTCCGTGTGGTCCTCCGTCATTGGTGTCTCAGTTATACACGCTACTTTCAGGCGTCTCTGGAAAGCGACTCTGCCAGTGAGTGGTTGGCGACAGGACCTTACCATTGACTGCATTATGCAGTCACTGGTGAAGAGCATCGCAGAGTTCAGCCAACCGCAGGCGACCAGGGCCTGCCCGCTGGCTGCCATTGGCTCTGATATCCATCCAACGGTAGCCTGCAGCCACAGACGCTTGAAATCCGTGGGTATATCTGAGTGACCAACGACAAGAACCAGACGGAGGCGAAATGCAATTTTAATATGAGAGCTTATAGAATACGGCCCCTGGTCTCATTCTGAAAGAGCTATACTTGAAGTTTGCCACACTAATCTTAACGTGCCTCTAAAATCAAGAGATATGTAAACAGAACACAGACTCAGTAGATTAGGGCCAAGCAAAAACCAGCTTATTTTCTTCTTTTTTAAATGTATCTTTACTTATAGAAAGTATTTTGTCCAACGCCAGAAAGCTTAAAGGATCACACAGCACCTTATAGGAACATTCTTGCTCCTAGTACAGGTGTTTCGCGAAAGAAATGTGGTGAATTTGCGATAGCTCAGAGAACAGCAGTTAGGCAGCGCTATGACCAGATTTTTCCTGGTGGTGCGACGTTCCACAGTAGCTTATTTTTTTTCTCTTAGCTAGTATGTCGTTCCTCTAGGCCACATCATATCAATTCGCAGTTCATGGCGCAGGTTAACTGATGTTAATTAAAAGAAAACCGAAGAATGTGATCAAAATATGTATGACACGAACTCACCAAAGTGGGCGGGTAGGGAGACCGACTCTTCAAGGCGTTATTTGGCAGGGCGGTGCAATCCTGCCAGTCGGGCGCGCTCACCACGCAGGTGATTATCACGGCTATGTCAAGGTAATCCCTGCGAAATGGGCGGAAATCTGTGGGACTACTGTAGCAACTGTAGACCTGACTGAGTGATAGCAGGCAAGTGGGCTAGAGAGCATGTGCTCTACAGAACCTGCCGGCCGTTACCATGCGCCACAGCTTGACTCTTGTGATTAGAGCAACTATGGTTGTTACGATGATGCTTTGTGCAAGTGCAGGAGTGACTACGGGCGGGGCAGAGGGAAAAGTTTGGAATTTTTTGCGTCAGGTTGTACCACAGATTTGTAAACAACCGATAGTGCTTTGGGGAACAATGCTCAAGCTTCTAAACTTTAAGTGGCAACCGTGATTGCCAAGCACAGGGCTTAACACAGAAATTTACTGACACGTGAGTAACTTGGACGACTGGAGAGGTAAGTCAGCCAAGGTATACAAAACAACTAGTGAGATACAGCGACCAGTGCGGGCTAAATTGTGTGTAACCAACACTGGAGACGCTATTAGATGGAGGGCTTTATCCCCTGATTGTGCCGAGTTGCGGCACACTGCTCGCATGACAGGATAGAGCACAGAACTCAGGTCTGAAACATGATGTTTGAACACTTACAGGACGCTACTAACAGCGTCCCGGAGTGACTTCCAGGATTCCGGGCCTTCGTATATGTAATAGCCAAATCCGAGAATTATTTTTCTAGTCCCGCGGTCTTTTCCAAATATCTTCTTTATTTTCTGAAAGCGAAAAGCACAAAACACCAAAATCAGGTCTTTAGTTCTTTAGCATGCTGGGAGCCAATAAACATTTCAAGAATAGTTCACCTAAATATGATACATCTTGCACAGTTAGCTTTAAAAGGAGACGCGTTATGGAAGGAGTTATGGTGGCATGTATGGGGTTTAATAGAGCACATCGATTATTGTAAGGTGGTGATGGACCCACTAATGAGCAATAAGGCCCAACAATAACCTTGAAACTGAGGAAGCGTTAATGAGGGTTTTGCAGATGGTGGTCACGGGATGATGACGTCATGACAGAGACTTCACACAGATAAATCCAGTATGCTCTTCTTGCAGAAGAACCGCGAGTCAATCGAGTTAACTTCTATGCGTTTTTTTAGGAGATGCATACGCGTGCATTCTCTATTCCATTCGAGCAAATAGCCGTTGAGTATTGCGTTAATTGTTCATACCGTGAATCCGCTATTGCAGGCGCTTACCACTCGTAGAAGTTAACGCAACACTCCCCGTCCCTTCGAGTTTGGAGTGGAAACTATTAGCTCCAGTGCAGAATTCGGTATATCTGTGGGGTTGGCACACAATAAAATTTCTACAGAAATGGTTATGGCACAGTTGTATGATTGCCGGCCGGAAGCAATAACATAAACCTGTAACCCTTACAAAAATTGTCTATAGACAGTCTATAGACTTCTTATAGACTCCTTGGCCTTCCTATATATATTTATGCCTGTCTATTCGTAGTGTATAGACTGTCTATAGACAAAAAGCCTACTAAAAGTTTATGATCAGAAATCTATAGATTGTCTAAGACTGCCAATAGAATTTGTATTGCATATAGACTGTTCTCTAGAGTTTATATATAAAGAGTCTATAGACTTTTGTATACAGATGTCTATAGGCAGTCTATAGACTGTCTAAAGACATTTCTGTAAGGGATATATTTCAATATTCTCCCTGGAAGCCATTGTACACGGCAAAATGAAGATCTTGTTCACTCTGCCGAACCGCTTTGACCAACACGTAGCAGTAGCAAAAATATTGGCGTCCCATTGGCAGCTCTGCTGGTCCCCTGGTTTTCATTAGGCTATCATTCTCTGGCGGTGTACAAACCAATGATCATTATTTAGTACATAATACAATCTTACGTTATTGATCGAGTTTTAGCGTATAACTTTTATCGGACGTCGGCGTTGCTGTATAGATATGTAACAGAACACTAACGGTGCCTCTAAACGCCCGAATTGCCAGTGAGGAGGCGGAGATAAGCTCGCGCCTTAATTCTTGAAACTTTTCAGTGACTCGGAGCTGCCGTAAGTGACAAAGCGAACGGTTCAGCAGCATACGCTTTTACCGGCGGATTGCATCCAAGATTGTGCATGGTAGAAAAAAAAAACTCCTCAAGAGATACATAAAACCAAAAAGAAGGAAGGAAATGATAATCGTGTGGCATTCCTCAATGCATTCGCGAGTTGTGTTCTGAGCATCGTTTCGATTTCGCTGGTCCGTGCAAGGCGCGATGGCCTGAGGAGACCGCTGACATCTGCGCACTCTGAATATAGCATTGCTAACCCTTGAAGTGTCCTTACCATATGGCTGCTTTTAGTTGCTCAAGAGACGTTATATTGGTTGATGGATGACCGACTTCATAAGGGGTGCCCGCCAGGTCAATCGTTGTTTGTGGCTCTAGGCTAAATTTCGTCCGTGGAAGCATCAGTTTAATAAAAAAAGTATACTAAAACTACCATTGCTTACATGATGTCAGTGCCAATGTGACAGGTTTCAGTCCTGAGCCGCCCTCTCTTCGGCATACCTCGTAACTCAAGTGCCGGTTTGGAGCCTGTATACCATACCATGCCTTTCAATGCGATGAAGCATTGTACCCTACCGCACCTTACTATGACATAGAATAACACATGATGCCATACTATTTTCGCTAGAAACATGGGTCGCTATCCCAGGTTTATGGTACATTCCAAGTCAGTGGTTAGTTTACGCGATTGGCGTGATTGTCTAATGCATTTGAGATATGACTTAGGGGAGGCCTTCAGACTGATGTTCGCCTACTCCTGGTTCTTACTTTGTCCGAATGCTAAACTCAGACTGGTTTTTCCATTTACACTTTTTTCAGTAGCAGTGCAGCACGGTCTCTGAGCAATGAAAGGCGTTAGCGAAATATTGGCTATGCGTATAAGCAGGAGCAGCTGCCTCCTAGACGTTTGCGCATCCACCACCGCGCTAAGACCGTACGAAGGGCAATATGCATTTTAGTGTCCAATTCGAATTGCTTCTATTTTTCTGTACACTCCACGATTTTAAAAGGTAACGAATGACATAGTTTGCCGCCCTTAAAGATACACTGTGTCCTGAAGCGCCCTAATCCTTCCAGCTCGTAGGGCGAAAAGGTACTTTGACTTCCCGATTGTCGTTATGAGCATGGTAGCACGTCAGCTTCTTTAATTACCAGCTTCCCGTACCCCTTCTTTTCTGAAATTACAGGAAACAGACTTTGTAATTTTTTTTTGTAAGAAGCACACTAATAAAACAGAAAAGAAGGCTATTTCAGCAAAAATTGTGAGGATTAAACCGAAGCAAAAAGAGAAGAATTGACGAGAATGGCCAATGCCAAAACAATGCCAAAAGCAAGTTTTGAAAAACTACTACTCGACTACTGATCCGGAGTTCCCGGGTTCGAACCCGACCGCGGCGGCTGTGTTTTTATGGAGAAAAAACGCTAAGGCGCCCGTGTGCTGTGCGATGTCAGTGCACGTTAAAGATCCCCAGGTGGTCGAAATTATTCCGGAGCCCACCACTACGGCATCTCTTTCTTCTTTCACTCCCTCCTTTACCCCTTTCCTTACAGCGCGGTTCAGGTGTCCAATGATATATGAGAGAGATACTGCGCCATTTCCTTTCCCCAAAAACCAATTATTATTATTAAAAACCCATTATAAAAATAGATTTCAGGAAGAAAAAAACAGAAAAGAACCGGAACATAACAGTCCACTACGCGTCCTGTAGGCAGTGAAAAATGAATATGTCCGAAGACGCCCATGTGAGACTCTCACATTTGAGGGAAAGAAAAAAATTTCCCGGAAGCGCAGGATGAAGAGGAGATGGAAACTTACGCCCACGACCCCGGGAACCACTGCAGATACGTAGTGCGACACCATACTTTCGGTTCCATAGACGTTCATCATCGCGAAATGGTCCATTATCGGTGGCAAATTGCGCAGGTGTTCCAGTGCTGCGTTGTCGAAAGACGCCTCCGTTGTGTATCTGCAAACCAAGGGCACATCCGAAATAATTTTTAGGGTACTTGTACCCGGCGTATCCGATAGGTTTGCCCAGCATGCCCGCATGTTTAGCCACGCATGCTTTAAGTGCGAACGTAGGAAAGAACAAGCTACGTTTCTGGGTTGCATGACCGAGACAAATAGGCAGAAATGTGTGAAGCGAGGAGAATAAGATAGAGATTTCTACAGGCGTTTTGTGCTTCATTTGAGAATTAAGCACGCCGTTTCTACTTTGTTAGTGTAATGCGGCTTCAAGGAACATAAGCGAACCAGTACGATGCGATCAACAGAACTGCGGAACTTGACGGTGCATCTCCGGTCTTCCAACACAGCAGTTTTATTATTTCACAATATGGCACTAGCTTTTATTTTCGTTTTTTTTAATGTAATCTGCTGTGATTGAAATGACGACAAGTCTAAGTGCGCTTTCAGTCGATGATCCGGCTATCATTCATTAGCCTGTATACAGATATCATGCCAGTCCCATGAGTAATTGGGCATCGTGTGCCGATGAAATATTTCTTCTTGATGTTTTGTAGATCCGTTGTGTTTGTTTCTTTGTGCTGCCGTTTTGTGAAAGGCGAATCAAATCAACAAGTGGCAGTGAGCCGGATCCAAAATTTTCGGTCATGTTCTATTAGTAGGGCGGACAGAATTTGAGAGAATAACAAAATGTCGTTGCGCCAGTAAGTAGCAGCTGCCGGATTTAGTCCACTCGAAACATGTCCTATATTGGCGGCCACCTTCTCTTTAGCATTCGCTGAATTGTTCAGTTGAGATATTTAAAAACGAGCGCTCTTCACGAAAGTACAAGAACTGATGCATAGACAAAACCATGTTTTTTTTGTATTCATCGCCCTACATGGGTTGCCAACAGTTTGCAATTCTCAACATAAGCAGCTTAGTAAGGAGTATTGTCGCGGCCGTCGTTTCTGACGTTATGCGATATTTGCCGATATTTGCCAACATTTACCGAGATTTTGCCCAGATACCCGACATTTGCCACTCAGGTCCAGAAGACCCCGTCTTCAAGGCGAAGCATCTATTTCTGTAATGGTGAGCTTTACTTTTAACTGGAACCTCCTAGTAGGCAGAATGTTTCATCTTCGCTTGCCTGTTATTTCGTCCAAAATGTTTTGTGGATGGGTGTAATACAGGTGTCACCATATCTTTGGTTCGTACTGGGAAAGGGTAATAAGTTCAATCGGGTTATGGGGGCTCGTTACAAATGAAAGGAATCAGTTGTTTGTATATTTTAGGCGCAAAAAAAATAACGTTTTAGTCAGAGGGTCAAAGTGCATTGAGTTAACTTTGTACTGGTGGTATTTAACGGTTTAAGTTTCTGTAATGTCACTCATTGTGTTCGTTACTGAGGCTGCGTTTACTCACCGCGCGTCAAAAGAGAGGCCGCACGAGGTATCCGCAAACTTGCCACACACGTCACCAAAGACCTTGAAGCTCGTTTGGTCCAGGACGGGGGCCACTTTGCTGTTGGTGAGCCGCACGTGCGTATAGATGAGGATATCGCACGTCGAGGATGGCGGGTACACTTGTTCCGTAGTGGCCTGGTGGTCCACCGAGCACAACAGCGGCGGTGGAGTGCGAACTGTGCTTGTAGTGGGCCCTGGTGTTGCTTGAGAAACTGCGGACAAAAGTTGAAGCTGGCATTTCGTACGGAACGAATGTGCTCTCCACGACACTAGAGGGAGTTAGTGAAGAATGTGGAGAGTCCGTGAATAGTTAGAATTCAGTGAAGTCGTGAGCAATAGCACAGTGCCTCTCGGTCGCAACTTCTCACAGTTCTGCAACGACCTCCCGAAATACATGCATAGACCTCTTCTTTAACAATCAGGCGTTGGCCTAAACCATGGACAGCATCTCCAGCCGCTTTCAGATCCCAAGACTTCCTTCACGACTTTCAAGCAAAATGCAGCGAGTGTGAACTAAAGAGCGAATATGCGACAAAATTGCGAAGAGTGATGTGCAAATCTACAAATATGAATTTCAGTCACAAATTCTTGACCTTTATATACCGGTAAGCGCAGATATCGCAGCTATTGATGAATCTTGCATTACACAGGTAAGGTCAGTAAAGCTTCTTTTTGGCTTTGAATGAATATAAAAAATTCCCATATGGATTTCAGCTATACAGTACATGTGGACTGCGGTGCAGCTGCTCACGAAAAGTTGCGTCTTTGGCCAAGTAATCTAAATAGCTCGGAATGTAGGCGTGTAGCATGAATTCATTTTCACAGAGTCTAGCTCTAAGTACTCGTTCTCTTAGGGTCCTCAACCTCGCACCCCATGCAGAAGATATCTTAGCCCGAAAAATCTTCACCCTCTATCAAATGTTGGAGGCATGTATTAAGCTATCCACAGCTTTAAACGTGCCTGAAGTACGGTCACATCAGTATATGCACTCGCACAACGCCATGCGTCTAACCAACCTGAAGCACGTAACGCGAGTTACACGCCTGAAAAGGAGCCCTGAAACTCTCCCAGCAGAATAATATTCTAGTAAGTAAGCACGTGAGCCCCACGCCCCCTAATCGTTAAATCGTCATCATCATCAGCCTGACTGCACCCACTTCAGGGCAAAGACCTCTTCCATGTCTCTCCAATTAAAACTCTCATTTGCCAGCTGCGTTCACCCTATGCCTGCAAACTTCTTGATCTCATCCGCCCACCGAGCTTTCGGCCTCCCAAAAAGTTCCGTGAAAAGCTTTCGCAGCGAAATATTCAAACATTGAAATTTTTGCTCTGGAACCACTGAGAATACCCCAAGGGTCGAATTTTATACGGAGCTCCACACTACAGCACAGATAATAACCGATGGCTCACACTGTGGGCGTGAAAATTCGGTTGCACGAAGTAAGCTATCTTGGTTGATTTTCCTTGCCGCAGTACTTTCAGTGCTACTGCAAAATTCAATGAATTCCTCCCCAGTTGCCAGCCCTGTTTCAAAGTCAATACTCGCAATAGATTACGCGGCGATACATAATATTCACACGACCACTCTCTAGGCTATCGGTCAACCCACTTCACAGTGACTGCAAGACGTTTGACTTCTCAAATTCAGGGCGGCGTTTAATACAATAGCATTTGAACGTAACTATATTTCAAGGAAGTCCTTCAAGCGCTCTAGTATTATGATTCTATCTGTCTGCCTTTTGTGTGCGCTGTGGGAAGTTGTAGCTTATATTACCTTTTCGCACATACACTTAGGACCGCATAACAGATCTCAGTTCACGTTCAAGCATGGGCTATCAGATGACTGTAGAGGCTCTCAAACAGAAGGTTTGAGAGACGCCTTTAAGAAACTATTTGGCCTTTTCCCGAAAAGAGTGATACAATTGATAGCGTCATTTTCAAGGCGCTCTAATTCGACTAGATAAGCCAGTTCTACGGATTGCACAGCAAAACACAAGTTTTTGCTTGCTCTTTCGCGTAGGGCTGGTGATTTTGTGCTCGCTCTGTCGAATAAGGTGCACTTGGTTAGAATAAATCCTATTATGTATCATGCTATTATGTATCAAGATCAACTGTGTACTGCCAATGCAGGGGACCTGCGGGCCTTTCAAGCTGGCTACTGGAAGCTTTTTCTGCAGGCCTCCCACATCATGTATAGTGATGTAAATAGAGTTCTATTCTTTTCTATTCTATTCTATTCTAATTTATCCAGCTGAGAAAACGGATTTTCTAATATATCCCAAGGCCATCCTCGTTCCCATGCACCACACTCAAAAGTGCCACTTACCACTCGCTGGATTCTTTTGTGTCCGTGGTGTGATCGGTTCAACGAGAGGAACCTGGGCACGAATCATTTATTGATTGAATTATAAGGCCGCCCAGTGTATATGAGTCTAGTGGAGTCTAGCGGTAGTGAATGTAAAGTTGGGAATGATCAATTAACTCATTAATGCTATCACGTCATACCCTTACTGCGGAGCTTGAGTGGTCCCTCAAATTTTCACTTTGAACTTTGCTATTTAGGAGAGATCATGAAACGAAACTCTAGGCCGCATGGCGCCGTGTCCGTATTCGTCTCTTTGTTCATCCTGTCTCCACCTCAAGTTTCTTGTTTCAACTATTCACGAAGCAACTCGCCCATCAGTCCATTCCTCTAAACTTCATCTAGATCCGCAGTATGCGTGTGTACAAATTATAATTACCAAACCGATGAGCACAGCAGACCCAGAGTCGTTCGTTCCAACCATACAATGTCTTTCTCGGGCTGCAGGACCCCTGCATATCGAGGGCGACTCGCCCCTACATGGTGGAGTGTATGCGAGAACCAAGAGCGCCTCGGGGATTCCATCTACGCCTATTCCAAAATACTGCCATGCACACGACATCTGAAATGTCGCGCCACATTAAGCTTCCATATGTAGCTTTTGTACCATGCTTAAATACACAGTTCTTGCAGAAAGAGGGAACCTGGCTATCTAGCAGGTACAAGGGCGAAAATACCAGGATTTTCTTAGCTTACGCTCAAACAATGATCTATAGGTTCTCGTTGACAGCAATTACAAAGAAGCACAATGAAATGTTTCATTAAAATTTGTACGAATACGTGTAAATACCACAGCTGACATTTGGAGCGGTACAACAGAAATGTTTTTATCTACAAGAATATTTATAAAAAAAATTTCTGGTGAGAAGCTTGATCACGCCTAACCATTTTTTTTTCTGCTGCTGTCCTGTTCGGTGCTGCCAAAAAACTGCACTCCACTTTCTCCCCAGAACAAGACTTAAGAGAGTTGCGAGCACTAAGCACTATAAATATTTCAGCCCTTCACTCTTTCAATAAGTGCAAAGTGAAAGAGCAACTTGAAGAAAGCTTTGTTAAGAAAGCCCTGGCCTGCCTTGTAGGCTAGGCTGCGTTGTTTCTCGACTAGATACAATGTCTAATGTGAGTACACTGTTATATGCTTATATGCTCATATGTTATATGCCAACAAGCAAATTGTGCTTAGGCAGATCAGAATTTGTGAATGTATACGCATAGAGACGAATAAAATTTTATTTGATTTGATTTGATGCTTCTTTGTGCGCCCCGCCGTGGTGGCTCAGTGGTTAGGGCGCTCGGCTACTGATCCGGAGTTCCCGGGTTCGAACCCGACCGCGGCGGCTGCGTTTCGATGGAGGTGAAACGCTAAGGCGCCCGTGTGCTGTGCGATGTCAGTGCACGTTAAAGATCCCCAGGTGGTCGAAATTATTCCGGAGCCCTCCACTACGGCACCTCTTTCTTTCTTCCACTCCCTCCTTTATACCTTCCCTTACTGCGCGGTTCAAGTGTCCGCCGATATATGAGACAGATACTGCGTCATTTCCTTTGCCTCAAAACCAATTATTATTATTATTATTATTATTATTATTATTATTATTATTATTATTATTATTATTATTATTATTATTATTTGTGCATTCCATGCCACGAGAGAAAACGGGACTTGTCCCATACCACGTGTCATTGTTCCGAAGACATAGGAGAGAGTTTCAGCCTAGTGATACTGCGTAGCACTACTGTATGACGCTACGGCTACCTACCACCTCTATACGGTAGAGAATTTTACTTTGTGTTAAAAATCAAGATGTTTAGCAGCTTCAAACTGTAGAGGTAGCGCTCTCCGCAGACTAGATACCCGTGGGCATCCCTCACCTTCGTCGGGAGTGGAGTGCTACTGGCTTCCATGTCGCGTCGACTTGAAGTATAGTCGATGTCTTCGTCATCTTGAAATAGTAGAGACGGAATGAATGCAGAGTTGCGGCCCATCCCACGTTCTACTCTGGCTTTGCTTGAAGACGCAAAACTTGCAGCCTATCTCTTCTTTTGCACACAATTTTTCTTTCAAAAAAGAAGACAGTTGATATCTTTAAAACCTTCCCTGTGCGCGTCCAACAGGAAGGCCGCAAAGAAGCTGACAGAAAACGACAGAAAAAAGAAGGAAATAGAAAGAAAAAAGAATGAAAAACGTAGAATGAAGGAAGGATGAAATCAAAAAATGAAAGATTGCGAGGAACGAGCAAAAAACGATTGCATAGGGAAAACAACAAAATGAAGAAAAAAACGAGTCGGCAAAGAGAAAATATTCACAAACAATACAAAAATTACTAACAGGGATTGAAACTGAGATAAAAAGAAGAAAAAATGTGCTTCTTCGTTTATTGGTAGCATTCACGGAAAGGCAGATCCTTCATTTTCACCACACTCCGAAGTATTAAAAAAAATGTTACTCGCGCTTATGGAAGAGCTGAGCAAGAGGCAAAACTCACATTGTGTGGCGTAGGCAGCAAAAAGGACGAGGAGACCGACGACTCCCGCGATGATAAAGAAGCAGCAAGCGGAAACCCAGCGCACCTTTTCATCCCTGTAAGTTCATTGATGTATTTGAAATAAATAATACGCGCACATCGCTTCTAAGGAAGCTAAATAAACGATTCGCTTCTTAATCGAAGGGGGTGAGGCATAAGAAGAGTGGCCCTTAGCATATGTATTGCATTATGTCAGACATACCATCAGTTCTAGTCCGAGGCAACTCGTTTGCCAAAGCCTCTCATACTGTGCTATACAATATGAATATTGATATTTGTCGTGCGCCAGAATTTCGTTCCCTACGGCACCTAGCGACAAGCTAACGTGCCCTGCCATTAAGCATATATTTCTAAATCCTGAGACCAAAATGAAACAAATAGTATTGCATTCAGGTTACGTGATATCGAATTCCATCAGCAGCGCCTCCATTTCGAAGGAGGCGCAATCCATAAACGCGAATGTACAGTGCGCTGTAAGTGCACGTTAAACAATCCTTGGTTGTCAGTAATAACCAGGCCCTTAACCACCACTTTTCCTTCAGCCCATGCACACCTCTGAGAACCCGCCGTGGTGGCTCAGTGGTTAGGGCGCTCGGCTACTGATCCGGAGTTCCCGCATTAGAACCCGACCGTGGCGGTCGCGTTTCAATGGAGACGAAATGCAAAGGCGCCCGTGTGCTGTGCGATGTCAGTGCACGTTAAAGATCCCCAGGTGGTCGAAATTATTCCGGAGCCCTCTACTGCGGCACCTCTTTCTCCCTTTCTTCTTTCACTCCCTCCTTTATCTCTTCCTTTACGGCGCGATTCAGGTGTCCCCGATATGTGAGACAGATACTGCGTCATTTCCTTTCCCCAAAAACCAGTTTTCAGTTTTTACACATCTGAGATGCTAAACTACATACATCAGACTATGCCATATCATTCAGGTTTCTTTGCACGTGATGTTGCTGCCATTAGGTTTATTGCAAATAACACGATCCCCGTGCAGTCGCCATTGCACCTACTCTCCTTGATAAACTGATCCCGGCATCAAGCAATAACCGATATTAACAAATAGAATAGGAATAACCAATTATAGCAAATTTCCTTTATCACTCCTTCTGTCGGTTCTCTCTTCTCGTAATTACAATCGCTTGGCAATTACAATCTACAATTACAATCTACAATTACAATTACAATCTTAATTAGCCTGTTCCGAGCGAAGAAAAGGTAACTGTTGCTTGCGACCCCAGCAAGCTATTCGCTGCGCTCTTGCAATTTTGCACGGGCTCAGCGCCGTGTGCTACGACTTGGATGACATTACGTTCAACACAGAAGCGTACAGACACCCGTTGTTTGTTCCCAAGTGCAGGTTTTTCTTATGCAACACATTTCTCTCGGCTGGGCTGCTGACGCGAAAGGCGCGGGTTGGATACCGCCCGCGGCAGTAGAATTTCGATAGGGGCAAAATTCATGAGGCCCGTGTACTGTAGAAGAACTTTCTGACGGGCTAGTTAGTACATCTCTATTAAACAGCGTGCGTTAACAGGACGTACACGGAAAACTTGGAGACAGAGGAAAGAAGCTCTTCTTTCCTCTGTCTCCAAGTTTACTGTGTACGTCCTGTTAGCGCACGCTGTTTAATAGCCGTGTACTGTGTGACGTCAGTGCACGTTAAAGAACTCCAGGTGGTCGAAATTACCGAAGCCCTCCACTACGGCGTCTCTGGCAGCCTGGGCCGCTGTGAGACGTTAAATGCCACTAAATCATGTACCATAAGCAATTTCTTTCTGTGCACATTTCTTCTAAGCAAGTAACCAGTGTCAGTCAAATAATTACGAGGAAAACAAAAAAAAATGGTGCGAGTACTTACCTAACAGAATCTGCAAAGAGAGTTTAGGCGTTTCATTCCAATGCTCACATACACCAATCGCATTACCGGTTTTTTCTGTGGTCAAATTCAAGAAATTAGGTACAAGATATCGAGCTTTTCTTGTTGCTGAACAGCGATGGCGTCCATTTTTAACCCGGTAGCGTTAACGGAAACGCTGGCGTAGGCGTGGACGACGGCGCTGTTGCAACACGAAAATCCCAAGGAGGCAACGCAATTAAAACGTCAGAAAAATTATTGCTAGAGCATTGAGACTAGTCTCAAACGTTTCAGAATCGTTTAAATATGCAAAGTTAAGTAGCTGTCATGAAGATTAAGTTTGGGTGAAGTGGTCGGGAATCGAACCCAGGACCCTTCGATTTCGAGAAAAGCAGACAACTCATAGGCGACAATGGCTTCTTAATTAATGCCGTATGCAAGAGGACTTAGTCAATGCTTGTGGTACTTGAGTAAGTACGGTATAATAAAGCATATACTTGCGTTTGCATATATATGGTAACTATGCAAATGCTAATAAATAACAAAGCGATTAAATCGAAAATTTTAACGAGGAAATAAGAATGCTCGCTATCATTGTGCTTGGGTGATTCGTGTGCGCGCGTGCGTGCGTGCGTGCGTGCGTGTGTGTGTGTGTGTGTGTGTGTGTGTGTGTGTGTGTGTGTGTGTGTGTGTGTGTGTGTGTGTGTGTGTGTGTGCGTGTGCGTGTGCGTGTGCGTGTGTGTGTGCGTGTACGTGTGCGTGTGTGTGTGTGTGTGTGCAATACCATTGTGCGACGTGTGAGTGGATGTGCATGGATTTGTGACTATGATAATTAGTGATCAATAGTGATTGAATGAAAATAACTATTACTGTATGTCGATAATTTCTATGAAACGATCGGTGTGTATGCGAACTGGGCCCGATAACGTTATCGCGTTACACAATTAAAGGCGCAGATTAGGCGTCCTACAAGTTTTTTTTTCTTAATGAAGGGCCAGAAATTAAAGAGATATTTCCTTGGAAAGATTTTGTTAAACATTTTAGGGCATTCAGCAATAAGTAAGCGTAGAAATTGGAATAGACTGCCATGTTTTTATCATTTGTTGTCCATACGTCCAGACAATTCTAAAAAAAACTATTTTGACTCACTTTTGTTTACTCACCTTTCTCGAGGTCAAATTCTGTGTGAAAGCAATCAAGAAAAATTATATATTTAAGTTACACAAGCCCTGCTTTGGAAGGAATCTTTGCTAGCTATGCACCATGTCTTTCGTGAACTTTACCTACTGACCTAATAGACTCGACTGTGTCGGCAGGCTGCGGATCGTTCTGGTGTTGGTTTCTGGAAGAGAGACACGAAAAATAATTTGCTTTTTTTGATAGTAAATATCTTAGAAATTTTACAGCGACCGCTACTAAGGGCACATTTGCCGGTTCTGTGGCGTTAGGGTAAGGCGAATTTAGGAGAGGAGGAAATTGCAGAAGAGAGAGAAGCAGGTGCACTGTGCCATGCTGGTTTGTCAGCATGTAGGGACTTCATGTTTGAGGGCACCGCGATGCGCAAACTAAGTGGGGCGAACAGTGTTGTCAAGAGAGACAGCTTAGTGACGTCACGCTCACTCTTCCTGAGAGGAAGACCATTGGTAAATATTGTTTGAGATGGACTTCAGTGTTCCCTGAAGTTTGAAGACAGTAACGGTTGCAGCCACTAAAATGTCGATACTTACCAGTAGGAGAAGTACTTGATACCGTGGGAAAGCGGGAATGACGTCAGTTGGATTATTTACTTCTTGCAATCTTGTGCTATGGCACGGTTCCATTGGCCGCACTCAAGATACGTCTTGCAATGTATGTCAGCTGTCCTTTTTCATGTTACCCTTGCTATAAACTTCAAATAGAGTCCGTACATGGTCGTGCAACGACCTCGCCTGATATGTTGCGATGCTTGTAATAGACTCCACAACGGGTACTGAACCGACCCTGGCATTCTCATCTGGGGAAGTCGACAAGGTGATTAGGAGTTGATGTAGTGCTTAATATGCAGCGTGACGAAGGCGGAAGAGCCCTTTGACGCCCTTGTGTTACGGTTTGTTTCTTCTGGGTTATGTGCTTTTAACATGACTGTTTTTCGATTCCTAATTTGTCGCGAACGTAAGTAGCCTAGACGGTAACAACTGCAGAGAACATAGTCAAATTTTCTGGTTTGGTCTATGTGTGGTCAGGCAAAGCACCGCATTCGCCTCATTTAGCGCTTGGGAATTTCGGCGCAGCGACGTTAAAACCAATGCGTACACATTAAAGCGGATGCCAGAACAAAAGCTGAAGACGAAAATTTACAGCCCCGCATTTGAGGTACACATATGGCGGCTTTTTTTTTCTAGGGGCCCTTTTTACGAAATCTCCTTCGGCATTTGGACCATGTCTTAATAGAACGTGGTCAAATAAATGCATACTTTTAACAGAAAAGACACCAGGAGTTGCCGACACTGCAGATGTTTTTTTTTCTTGCTTAGGTTTCTGTGCGTTAATAAATGTGGATGTAACTGCTGAGATTGCGCTAAAGGAGTCTTGGAATATGTGTCTTGAATGCGCGGTACTTTAAAATTTAAATTGACTAGTTCTTTCAGTGTATAAATCAGTTTTTAAGGGCCTCCGTAAAGATGATTTGCCCTTAAAATGTTTTCCCTGCAGACAAACATCACTACGAAATAACCGTAACAGAAGCCACCACAGCTGTTTTGTTATGGCTTCTTAACATACAGCGCCGCGAATAACAGAACTACTTCATGCGTCTTCTGCAAAAATATAGGCTGCATATCGGTGCGCTGGTTTCCAACAGCGGTCATGCATGGCTTTAAGCTTGGAAGACAATCCATTATATCAAGCAGTGATGATAAACTAACTAGATTGGAGTTTTATTGGGGCTGGGCAATATAGTGAAAGCGTGACAAAGACATCTGTGAGCCACAACGTCACAACTCTAAACAATTGGATAAAATTATTAACGCGTTACAAGATATGAGCCCTTTAGCCCACGATATAAGAAAAACCCCTAAGAAAGTCAATCCGGTAAACGCTTAAGAAAGCAGAGAAGGGGAAGATCACAGAGAGACTATAGAAGGCTTGGTTTGGTTCATGGTTTAGGGTGGTTTAAAGTCCCAAAGCGACTCAAGCTATGAGGGGCGCCGCATTGAAGGGCTCCGGAAATTTCGACCACCTGGGGTTCTTTAACGCGCACAGACATCGCACAGTACACGGGCCTCTAGAATTTCGCCTCCATTGAAATTCGACCGCCGCGGCCGGGACCGAACCCGCGCCTTTCGGTTCAGCAACCGAGCGCCATAACCACAGACCTACCGCGGCTGGCGATATTTTCCAACAAAAGGCGGACGGCCGATATCTCCCAGTAGGTGCAGCTCGGGTGGAAGTCAGGGCCTAACCACCGCTTTTACAACGGCTTGCAGCACGAAGCACGCGGTGGGGCCTTAACCGCGAGTATTCATCAGACTCTAGGCCAAACTCTGCGTGAGATCTCATGTCTGTTCGTGCACGCGGTGTAGTAAAGGACCGAACTGAACAGTAGAGATGGACAGGCGGGGCCGGGACTTTGTAACAATTAGCTTTCCCTTGTGGGATCGGGAGAGCCAACACATTTTTTTTTAATGCTGTTCTATTTTTCGCTTAGAACTTAAAAGTTCAGCAACCGCAAAGGCTAGCGGGAGTTCTTTCCACGTCGTCCTTTTTCTAAGCAAGTTCACAGCTCTGTCGGCCGTGTGGCGGATAGCGGTTGCATTGAGCATTCTGGTTTAAATTCCAGTAAAAATGTATCGTCAACTTACGCATTGTTCAGCAAGATGCCTGGAAAACGGTTCCGTGAAGCGGTAGCCACAGCCCGCAGGCAACGGAGCCACAGAAGCAACGTAGCAATCACGGGCGGTCATAAGCGGAGGAATAGTAACGAATGTCTCGCGGATCACGCTTTCACGTGCCTCAAGCCGGTATGCCTTTCTTGGCATGCAGTGGCAGCGAAACCCGCTAAGGAAAACGAAGAACAGCGAGCGCTTGCACTAAAGTAATTCTCAACAAACATAATGCTTTTTCGAACGACAGGACACAACCTTGTTGCGACCTTTATCCTTAAAGCATGCGTGGGGTACATGGTGAGCAACTGCAGCGTCCGGCGAAAGACAAACGTGGGGTATCATTCCTGCTGATATAGTTTTTTAAGCGAAAAGCTTCACTACGCTAAGTAAAGCAGTCGTCGCGTAGGCCGGAGAATGACCTTGAACGACCTTCAGCCCAAACACGTTAGCCGTGTATGACCATACGTGGTACAGCTATGGTGTCGAACCCTTGACCCATGACCTTGACCCACGGCTTTTAATTGACCTTTGATCTTTGACCTTTGACATTGGGTGACCTTTGGATTGACCTTTGACCTTAAGAACATCCGATGGGGTGATGTGAAGCCACGTGATGACATTCGATGGCGGTGTCATAAGACCATGTGATACCACGTCATAGCCACGTGGACGTGTGGGTATATATAGAACGGCTGTCGCGAGCGTCTAGCGGAGCTGCCATGGACGAGCCTGAGACGCTTAGCAAGCGTCCGTGCTTTTCGCTGAATTCCAGGGTTAGCCAAGTTAAGCCGCAGCCAGTGTTTCGTTGTTGTTAGCCTCCGCAACAATAATATCTCTTTTGCTCCTATTTTTAAACTTTGTAGCTATGTTTAATAGACTTTCGTGCTTTATGAAAGAGTCGCTCCTGCTTTGCAGGGTAAAAACTCTGCTCGTTTGTCTGAGCTGCTTGTGCGGCCTTGCCTGTTAGCCTGTTATCATCAGTAGCCGCGGCCCTTTCACCCGAGCGATGATATTATTGAGACGGCTCCGTCAGTCCTACTATGTGCAATCTTGGCAACCAGCAAGACCATGGCCAAGACTCTAGCAAAAATCCATTTTAAACTTTCACCGCGTCTCTCTGTAGGCTTTAATTTAATTAAAGCCGAGGACTAAGCTGTGCTGGCGAAAAGCAGTGTCGGAAATATATATATATATATATATATATATATATATATATATATATAATATATATATATATATATATATATATATATATATATATATATATATATATATATATATATATATATATATATATATATATAAGTTTTTTTAGATAGCCGCCTGTCCCTTTTCTCGATTAGATTAGGAAGAAAACAGGCTAGCGACATACTCACGAGTACGTGTATTAGCAGGGTCAGGGAATGACTGTGAATGAAAAGACTATGGGCAAATAATATCTTGTAATCAGAAATCTAATCGACACGTGTTTTACTTTACCCTCAGACTGTTTATGAACGTTCGTGCTCACTTGTCCGCATTGTTCCCAAAAATCTCGGAGGCACTAAAACACCAAACGGTATGACCTGGAATGCTGGATGGACCTAGCAAGGAGGCCTAGATTTCACCACAGCATCACCTATATCCCGGCCAGTAAACAGTACTTGAGAACTAAGTGCAAAATCTTGCTCTCCAATTTCTGCCGCTATCAAATCCTCATTGCGCAGTAGATAAAATCGTTTTTCATCCTCCACACCTTACAGCACAGCAGACGTTGTTTACTGTAGTTGAAAGCCATCACAGGCAGCCCTAAATGGACTATTAAGGCAGGCCTGGCACGATTTTTGTGTTGCTTATATATCCTTCCATCCCCTATCCTTTCTTACTGTCGCTCCCTCCTTTCTTCCCTCTCCCTGTCCCCTCCATCTTCCTTTACTCACGCTAGCCGCAGCTCGGGTGCTTCAGGCTTCGATGGCAGATGCAGCGGCTAGCAACATATTTTCACTACCGTTTTTATTTTATTAATAAAGAACTACTGATATATCATAATAGCAAAGACTGGATGCCTCGGCTTCTCTGACGCATCTTGAAGCCAGCACGTTGTCTGCAGCCACAAGGCACAACTGGGGTTGAATGACCGTGCTCAGTGTTTGCACACGGCTTCTCGTATGGCGATCACAAACACAGGAGGAGAGAACGAAAAGAAAAAACTGCTCTCCATTGTAGACACGTACACTCAGGAGCACCGAAGTAGGCCACCATCTTGGAGACCAATTCTGCAAGACAGGTGCAGGCACATAGATAATGAGCGCTGACGCTCTACTTCGATTCAGGTGCTTCGACGTTGACCCTCCCGGTTCTCCATGACGACATATAAACACCATTGGGTCCAACTCACATTTGCAGCGTGCCATTGTTAGTCCTGTAGGGCCCCTTTTCGACTACCGAGGCAGCATGCTCCTTCAGAGCAGCTGCCAGGCATGAAACTCGCTTTACAAGAGCGGTACTTTAGCTGCCACTGTGACACTACCTGTGATGTAACTTCCTTTTGATTCTTCACGAAACCGAAGAATACTAAATTATGGGCGCCAAAAGTTTGATGCTTCTGTTTTCGTTGGCAAATTAAAAAATAAAAATATTTACACGCTCAACGTTGTGATTGCCTAGGAGAGTTAACACAGCACGTGTTTTGATAGTTATGAGCGGTTGTTGCAAACTGCTGTTTTTGATTAAGGTCTCATTCTACTCCACAACCTTGTAGCTACGTACGGTGGATTTTGTATTGCAAATCCTATTCGCTCTTTTTCAAAGAGAACAAGAAACTGGGTATACTGCATGCCACGCAGAATTGCAGTCGATAATCTTGGTTTTACTTCGGTTCCGCGTATGAAATGTTTCTTGTTTCTTATTTTCACAAAATCGCTTCAAGAAAGTGCTTTACCAGATGATTGGAAATTTGCTCACGTCGTGCCAGTGCACAAGTTGGGGCCCCGCAGTATCGTTTTAAATTACCGTCCGATCTCGCTAACGAGTATTAGCTGCAAGATGCTTGAACATATCTTCTTTACAAACATAATGAATCATTTGAACGCTTTTTCGCTACTATCCCACCAGCAACACGGTTTCCGCACTGGATTCTCTTGTGTCACGCAATTGACAGAATTTACATATGACCTGGCTGGTGCCTTGGACGACGGATTCACTATTGACTGTTTATATTTAGATTTCCGGAAAGTCTGACTTAGTCCCCCATTCTTTACTGCTTGAAAAACTATCCTGGTACAACATAAATTGTTCAGTTATTGCCTGGATTAAAGAATATTTGCATTTGAGACGTCAAATAGTAGTGATAAATGGAGCGCAGTCTGATCAGGCAGACGTATTGTCTGGTGTACCTCAGGGGTCGGTTGTGGGGCCACTCCTCTTTTTAATCTACATGAATGACATATGTTGAGGTATTTCCTCGAAAATGCGTCTGTTTGCAGACGACTGCGTTCTATACAGGGTCATTCATACTTCCGACGATTGCATTGCCCTGCAGAATGATTTATCCTTGATTACCAACTGGTGCAATACTTGGCGCATGGATATTAACGTGAAAAAATCTGTTTTTCTAGAAAAAAAATTCTCATGACTTTTCATACTGTATAAACGCGGAAACATTGTCAAAAGTTTTCAAACATAAATATCTTGGTGATTTTACTGCAAATTTATCCTGGCGTCCACATGTAGATTACTTTACAAGCAAGGCTTCCAGAGTACTGAGTTTTTTTTTGCAGAAATGCGAAGAATTTACCGCCCAATGCCAAAGAGCTCCTGTATAAAACTAACAATAGACTAGTACTTGAATATGCTTGCTGTGTCTGGGACCCTTGGCTGCAGGTAGATATTCACAAGGTTGAAAGGATCCAGAATTTGGCTGTGCGATTTGTTAATGCCAATTTTTCCAGGAATTTTAGCGTCTCCGCTGCAAAGAATAACCTTGGATGGGAATCACTCCAGCACCGAAAGAAACTTCTTAGACTAAAATTTCTCCACAATATCTTTCATATTAAAACTGGCATTAACCGGGAGCATTATCTGCGTCATCCCGACTATGTATCACCGCGTCTTGATCATGCCTTCAAAATTAAAGAGATCAGGTGTAAAACGAACTTCTTCAAGATGTCCTTCTTCCCCCAAACAATTCGCGAATGGAATAAACTCCCCCGTGATATTGCTACCATTACCTCCCCTGATGTATTTTTTTTTCCTCTTTGCGAAATACGCATTGTAATTAAGCCGTTGTTTTTTTTTTCTTGTCTTTTTTGTTTTTGTTAAAGTGTTGCCTGTATGCTTGTTTGATTCAGTTGCTTGCCTATCTGCTTTTTATCTGCATTTCCTGCTTTTTCGATTGTGTTTGAGTTGTCTTGCCCCCCCCCCCCCCTCAATGTAATGCTTCACGGCGCCGTGGGTATAGTGATAAGTAAAAAATGAAAAAAGATACTCCGTGTAGTAAAATTCACTTCAGCAATTTTCAACGAAGAATGCAGCCATTGGATAAAACATTTTGCTGTATTTTGTAAAAAAAAAAAAGAAAATTCTGGCCGCAACAATTATAATTAGCCGAAGAACTAGAGCCTTATCTTTAGATCATAAATCTGCGAGATCTACCCAGTCTGTCTCAACCGTAGTTTAGCAGAAACTGTTGTTCTAAAGAGTGAAGCGGAGGTAGTAGAGGCGAAAATCTTCAAGCACCGATCCACAATCTCCAAGACCGCCCCTCTTTTCCGGCGAGAGCTGTGTAGTTGTCTACCTCTGTGCATTTTATTGGAATGGTCGTAATGTTTGGTTACGCCCTCAATGTCGGACAACATTCCGCTTTATTTATGTTCGGCGTTGACTGAAACGTCTCTTCAAGCGTTTTCGAATGGGGCTTCAAGAGAATGCTGACGGTTCTAAATACCGAG
Source organism: Amblyomma americanum (assembly GCA_030143305.2). NCBI lineage: Eukaryota > Metazoa > Arthropoda > Arachnida > Ixodida > Ixodidae > Amblyomma > Amblyomma americanum. Next base: position 225,246 of record JARKHS020005139.1, on the reverse strand, counting down.
ATGATGGGTTCATTGAAAACTAACATATTAGAATTACAAATAGGTAAAATATATAGTACAACCTAATTAACCTAATTTAGTAATTCTCTTAGTCGCAACTCTTAAGGAATCTTTTGGTTTGTGACAAAGCAATTTACGGAAGGTTTAACTGATAGGGTGTTTTGGAAACAACTGTATACACTGTAAAGACAGCGTTTCATAAGAGTACACTACCCCTACCGCTGACTTATTTATTCCTGCAAATCTAGAGACATTCATATTTGAACATCGAAGTATTCTACGATGTGTAACTTGCTCAGTTATTAATGTTTCACAGAAATGGAAACTTAGCAGCATTGGCTTCAACATTACCGTAAAAGCTGGGTTTACCATTTTTTATTAGGCTTATGGTGTTAGGATCAGCTTCGAAAAAAAATTTTTACTTGATTGCGAGATCCTCGTATCGCTTATCCGACAAAATCCATTGACCAAATGCAAGCAGGAACCATTCACTACCACAATTTCTGCGTGATCAGAAATATGTACAAAGCCCTTTGGTGGAACTTCACTGTCTGCTTCTCGCTAGTGGGCATCTAGCTGCATTGAGGAATGAATATTGGTATTTGCGAGACACTGGAGTTTTCTGTCAGATTGTTTTTGAACCAGCCTTTTATTATAAAACACAATCGCATGGTGCTACAGAAAAGTAGGCCGAGACTCATTTTGGGACACATAAGGTATTATCAGACACGCTGACTCTGGAGAACACAAATACACCATTGCTGAACAAGAAGGGAGTGGGAAAACTGATGTTTTAAATACAATGCAGAAATATGAAAAAATAAGACAATGATGAATGAATAGAAACCACTGCGAGTATCTACTCCATTATCAGGAGGAGCCAGACGCGTTTCAGCCTGGTATTAATACAGGTTACTAAGTGTAGCCTAGTTGACGTTAGGCTTTAAATCTTCCAAAGACAACTCGATCAGTTTGGGGTGGACGAATTATCCGGCCTGAAGAAACAAGTGATTTTTCTGCCTTTTTGATCGTCGAAAGCGTGCCCAGAATAAATGAGCATTTTTTTCGTGTTGTGAAGTGCTCCGTGTGCGTTCTCGGCGGGCAGCCTCTCAGAAACAGCACCCGCTGTAAAATCAACAAGCGAGCGGGGACAGAACAACAACAGGCCTGGAGTGCTCCAAAAGGTGAATTCGAAACAAATTCGCTCAAAATGCGCACTGCAAAGTGGCCGATTTCACCAATTTTCGAGGATATACAACGCGTAGTGCCGAAGAGTGCCGTTCAGAGTACACAGGGTCACGCGCTCCACTGTTCTCTACATAACTGTCGCCAATAGCACCTAGCTGTCAAGCTCTTGGCTTTAAGGGCCGTTAATACCAGCAATCTAACAGAGTGAGGGACTAATGTCATAGCAGTGCCACAAACCTCTGCAAAGTCCCATTTCGCATTACATACACATGAGGCACTGGTAACCTTCCTAAGCATCTACACACCCACTTGGTTTTTAGTTAATTGTAATTATGCCACCAAAACACTCGTGTCGCGAGGGAATTGGTACCTTGTATATTTAATTTTTGGTTTTAGCAACCGCTGTTTACACAAGCATATTATGCATTGTTCTGATATAAATGATCGATATGTAAAGATCAAATATTTTTTTAATACTGCGACGTCGCACAGTAGCTCTGTCTGCTTGCAGAGCACCTGGTTTACACGGACTGCAGCAAATGTCCAGGCACAGTATTCAGATCAAGGCTGAGACTAGTTTCTTTTTGCCTTGGAAGACACCGCATATTGAACGACGCTTGCTGAAAGTTCACAGCATTTAACCTTCCTTATCTATGCTAGTGTCCCCGTTTTGTATGCCAAGCAATAGATGGCAGCGCACCGGTTTCAAGGCTGTTAATATTCGCCAAGAAAATGACCGATAGATGAAAGAGCAGTCTCTTCAATGTTTTGAACATTCGGTAAGAAATTAATTGGTTCTAGTAAGTTTGGTACCCTTAACTGACAAGGCTGCCTATTAAGAAAGCCTACCAAAGACAGCCAGCCCAACGTGGTCCGTATCCAAAATGTACAGTTTAGCTTTTTAAGCAGGGCCCACATGTCATCATTTTGTATTTAGGGTTTTTCAAAAAAATCTGAGTCGAAACAACTGGCAGTGCGCTTATTCTTATATCTGATGCTGTACGCAATTAATACCACCTTTCTCTCTCGCGAAGACATAATACTAGAGGCGCGGAGAGGCCTGTGGTAAGGAGCTCGTTGACTAGTAATATGACATTGAGCGGTTACGTATGTCAGTAAAGAGCGCAGATCGAATGCTGTAGCTTCCACAGTTGTTTAACCGCTGACACCGCAGATTTTGATGCCTAATTATTGTTTCTGATATCTGCCATTAGTTAACAAAGTAATATCGACTTCGAATCCGCAGAAAACTTGCTGAGGCAGCGAAGTATGTTTTGAAAATATCCATTTAATTGTCGATGTAGAGAAATGGTTTTTTAATGTATTTTTCAAGACGTCCACATTATCTGCAATCATAATTGTAACCCTGCTTAACGCATGCGAGGACACATTGATTGCTATTATAAATTTGTTAAACATCTCAAATCTAATTACAAATGACGAAGAAGTGGCTTTTCCATAACACTTTGTTCACGATTCCGCTCCTGGTTGCACTTAATAACGAAGGGTACATAGCTGTCGACAAAGTAATGACGCCGCTTGATGTGCACGTTCCGACATTTTTTTATTCTTTAAAAATATCTTCTGTAAATATTTAATCTCTACCGTTCCTTTATTACGTTTCGCCTCTTTTTACTGGGGTCGTGTGGTGGTCCGTAGGCTCACTTGCAGAGATTGAGTGTTTTTGCAAGAAATGACGTGTGAAAGAGTTCACTGAGCTCGAAAGAATGGCTCGAGACCGCTTATCTGAAATTCATAAAATAAAATAATTTGAAAGTTTTTATACTTTGGCTCTGCAATCGTAGCGCAGAAAGGCTGTTAAAACTGTGCCTGCGCTCAAATATGAGAGAACGAGCGAAGAAATTATTGTGAGTGAAGAATCCACTTGCGGCCTCCACATGGTTTGTCAGATCCGCTACCGCAAAATATTGCAACTTCATCGGTGCACCAAACATTATTTGGCTTTTTGACCCTTCACACGGAATGAAGCACCCCTTGTGGGCGTCACCCTTGTTTCGCTTCCAGTTGTATTTTACACATTTCACGTATTTCCGGAATTCCAAACATCTTTAGAGCCTTAGGTGCGGTGGGAGTTCTGGTTTTTCTTTTGTGTATCTTCAAAAGTCTCCGAATTAGGGTGCCGTGTCCATTTATTTATACCGCATGTTTTCGAAAACAAGTACAATCTTGGTCAAAAGTACTAAGGCCAAAGGCTTTTCTCTTCAGCAGCATAACAGAGCCATTGCGGCAATATTAAAGACCGAATGACCTAGAAAAGCTTGCAGAAGATTTCTTCTTGCGGTAGAAAAGCTTCCTGCTTGACTTGTGTTTTGAATGATCTGCTTCATGGAGCATTCTAGAAACATTCACTTCGCTGCAGCTGAACGCTCTGGACTTAAGACTTTTCACCAAGGCTGCACATGCAATCTAATTACTGTATTTCAAGGGCTTCGTCGCTCTGTGTCGTGGCTGCGCTTGCTGGACCAAGGCTGGGTAAAGACTGGAATGATTGGAAATCGAACCCAATCCTGTCTGTCTAATGAATAATCGCAAACCTCTGGCGCACATATATATTTCATGTGTACATGAAAAGTTTAATCGCTTTCGGGGGAGTTCAACTTTAGCAGGTATGTAATGAAGCCCACATCGCATACAGAGAATTATGAACCTTATACAAAAAAAGAACACTCATATTCCTCTTTTTTGCAGAGAAAAAACCGCTGAACACTTTTAATCATCAAATTCGGAAAGATTCTCTTGGTTAGAACCCCCCCCCCCCCCTCTTTCTATTTCATTCCTCATATTTTTGCTTGGACCTACCGTGACTTCAAGCCTAAAAGTGCATTTTTCTTTGTAGCGTTCTTTTATAATTTTTAGGCGAAAACACAAAAGGATAAAGAATTAGCCGAGGCATCAGCAGGGACCAGAGGGGCTGGAAAATTCTTTCCTTCCTATTGGAAAGAGACATCGACGCAATCGTTTTGCTTCTAAAGTGGTGTTTGACCGTAACGTGGGTGTTCCCAACAGATCAGGCAAAGCAGTCCCTGTTTTTGAAGCGTCGTGCTGAAAAGCAGCGAAACGCTGACAATATAATATTGTCGTGCTGAAAGGATGCTTTAGATATCAAACGCCACCATGAAGCATCGAAAATTTTCATCAGGCACCTAGAAACTCGCAACAGAAAGGCAATCACGTGGACGATGCGCTTCTTTAAGAAGGCGCACTAGCAAGAGGCTCTTCAGTATGGTGTTCCCCAGTAAGCTACAATCATTAGCTTCACCTTGCTTCCTCACGATTTTTACCGAAGCTCATTCTATAATGGTCCGGTTGAACTGTTCGTTCTTTGACAAAAATACCTAGTTAAACCAAAATTACTTTCCATGTATTCTATCTCCGCAATACAATTAAAACCAAAAATGCAGCTAACTAAAAAGTTACCATGCATGTGACTACCAAGGAAGTTTGCACATTAGCTCCTCTATGCAACAGGACTGTCGCGGCAATTTCGTCAAAGAGGGTGATAAGGAACTGCGTGCTGTGTCGGCATAGTGTTCGCCTCTACAACCGATGATGATGCTGATGCTGCTGCTGCTGCTGCTGCTGCTGCTGATGATGATGATGTTCTCAGGCTTAATGACACTAAAGGGCATGATGCCCGCATTACATCCGTGCCAATTTTCGTCTCCGCCCGTTGTTTTCAGCTATTGTCATCAAGCGTTAATATTATGTGGTGGCAGAAAACTTTTGAGAAAAACGTATCCGTGCTCGACGCACAAAAAAGAAATGCTCTGAAAAAAATTCCCACTGTCCAAAATTACTAAATATACAATTTTTCCCGTTGTTCTGAATTAGTTATCGTGGCTCAGCAGTGATTTAAATATCTGAAATAAGCTTTTTTTTTGTCTCATTCCTGTCATAATAGCTAGCTATGAAATGAAATCACCATCTTTTTAGCGACCTCTTTGAAAGCACTGGTGCTTGAAATAGAAACAAAATAGCAGGCACACTGCAGCTCCGAAAGTCAAGTATGGCTGCCGTGGTGTAGCCACATCCCAGCTACAGTCAAACGTTCAGATATCCTCCTTAAAGACGACTTATTGCGTTCATGTCGCGTCTGTGTCTTGAGATAGCCTTATCCGTTCTTCCTCAAATCGCAGAGCATTTCCCTTGCGTAAACAAATGCAGGTATCCTACCTTCTATGTGATTTCATATTCTTCAGTACACTTTAACAAATGTGCACGCCGCGCCCGCGTGTTTTTTAAACTGAGTTTCTTCCCTAGCACAGTCTCATCTCTTCCGGTCTCAGGGTAGGGATAATGGGACATACCTCGATAAAGGCGTCGCTCTAACTTCATTCCTTTGAAAGACGAAAGGTTAAGCCTTTTTGTTTTTATTCCGCACGACATAGAGACAACAACAGCACTTTCAAAGCAAACTCCCTGCTGCTAGTGTTATTACTTCGCCGAAATTAATACTTCGTTCTCATCGCACGCCAGTATCCTTCAAATGGTTACTTACCCACGATAGATGAAGAAGCAGAAGTAGTCGATCGCGTGTGTCTCGTGGCGCGAGCATAAAAAGACGAAGCGAAGGGACGACCGGCGGACGCTGTTTCACTGCCCTCAAAGCTTTCTAACTTTGAGCCTCTTGGCTTTCTACCGCACTTCTCATCTTACAAGCCTCTGCAATGGGTAAGCCTAATCTAATTGACTGTGTGGCGTGGTTTTTTTACCTTTAAGTCCAGTGCGAGCGGAAGCTTCTTCAATGTCCCCTACAAACGTCCGGAGTGCGAGAGGCAAGTGATCTTAATGTGGTCGCTGAGACCTCAAGTCGCTCTGGATAGTTAATACGCACACATTTGTGTGTCTAAAGCTTCGGAGTGGCTTAGAAAATCGAGCTCACTCATACCCAGCAATTCTGGGAGAAAGCATTTTTGAGCCGAAAACTGCGTATAAACGCAATTTTTTGGTATAATGTGATTTCGCTGTAACAATCCATATAACCGCAGATCACCCGACGGCAGTCTTGTGTGTGTTTTTCTATTGACGTTTCTGCTAATGTCGAAAGCGCTCCCCATTGATTTTCTATGGCTGCGTTAACAGTTCGATGCGGTAGATGGAAAAACTTAGATGAATGATTTTACTGCATATCATAATAATCTAATATTAACATCAGCATTTCCATATCAAAATCTTAAATTTTAAAATATTTGCCTGAGAAAGCTGGAGTTGTGCTCAGGACGCACATGATTCGCGCATCCTGCAGTCCTAATATTACCGTCATTCACATCTATGTGATTGGAGGCAAAATCTTAACTAAATTAAAATGTCGGAGGTTCTCCATGCTTCAACTATCACACCCATTGCAATCTCTAGGTTATGCGTCACAGTTATATTAATAGAAGAAGCTGACAGATATTTTGATTTTGAAATTGCGCTCGATATTGCTTATGCTCAGAGCTATTCGAACTTAATAACCGCACTTTAACGTTGGGGATGCAAGTATGAGAAAAAAAAGCTGTTTTTGAGGGCTATCCAGAGTCTTTTAAACTGCTTGACGGCTTCAGACATGTAGAATGCCTTATTTATATATTTCTTGGTATCATATGCTTTTCCACCATCAGCTATTTTGAGACTAGGGATGTTTACTGCGAGACGGTATACCTGATTGTATGAAGCCTTGCACATTAAATACAGGTGGTCTCTCATCGCTCTCACAAAAAAGAGAGAGTTGAGATAACTAAAAGTAATAACCTGACTCTTTCTACTTTTATGCGCAGGTGACGAGGTCTACCTTGTCCCAAGTGAAGGAGTGGCGGGCAGCCTAATGGTCCCAAGCGGTACGTAGCGCTTAGTAGAGGCGAAATTCAGTGACCTGCCTTAATTTCAATCCTTTCAGTCGTTTTAATTTTACTGTTTTGTTTTTTTCCTTTGTTTTTTTTTGTACAGGTGTAGTAACACCGGAGCCCAGTGGTGAAGGAAAGTATTTTAGGAGCATAAAAATGCGTAACCACAGCTGGACTTGTAATACGCTTTAGGTTTCACATGCGGACTATTTAAGGCCTTAGTATTATTTTCATTCTTATCAGCTCTTGGTCCGGAGTCCCGCGTGGCCTAGATAAAGAGGAGAGGAGATAAGCCTCGATGAGGGGGAAAGCAGAATTAAGGTAATACAAGAAATAGAAGGGAACCCTGTAGAACATGGAAGCCGTTCCCGAAGGCAAGCGCGAAATTATGCTTCTACAAACAAGGATGCTGGTATCGATGTAGGGTACGCGATTTCCCAACGATGAGGTGAGTGAATGTGTGTAGTAGGGTTGCTCTGTGGCTCCGTTGTCAGAGGCCTCGTGCTATATCATAGTACACAGATCCCTGACGTATGAAATAGCTTGATTACGTTATGCCTGATACTTTTTTTCCGTGATATATGTCCTGTATTATTGCTATAGCAAGAGAACTCTCCTCGGGAAGAATATGCCTCCTCTGTCACTTAATGCTCATTGGCTGAAAGGGGTGTGACGTCAAGCACCACACTATCAGCGGAGGTTACCGGGAAGCGAGCTGGCAATCGGCAACTGCGTCCGGCTATGTGGAGGGTGCCAAGATCCCCGTTGGCATGGGGAGAGGGCGCCACTATGTGAGGCGGAGAGAGCGGGAGATGGCGGAGAGGGCGCCATTATGTGTGCACTGCCTTTATGTGTCGTGTGGCGCATTGGCAGTACAGTAACAGTCTCACAAAGAGTTTATGATTTCTCATTGTTGCAGGTAATAACTAAGTGTCCCCCTAATTCTTCCGTCATTAGGGCGGCAATCGAGTGCCCTAAAAATGACAAACACAAGCTAATTGATGACCTTCGTGTTTTGTTGAAGCTGGGTTAGTAGTCTGCGCGTCTTCCTTGCACGTTCCACTTTCTACGGTGTCCTTGACAAGTGGAACGTGGTTTAGAACTGAGTTGAAATATATAAAATATGCAGGAAGATTTTTAATGTTTGTTCATGTATTCTTCATTTGTCACATTTTTTAAACGCCATGAGGTTTGTGGTGGGCGTCTGCAGATTCTTGCGTTTGCTCAAAGACGCACCTGTGCGGATTGTACTAACGCAGGATCTCTTCTTGAAAACTTTATTCGTTTTTCATATGTTCTAAAATGTTCTTTGTAGCGGATAGTTTTTCGGAGGCTCAATATTTTTTTCAGTGACAGGCAGGCAGGTCGCGTAAACAATTTCTGAAAGCGCAAATTCTGGTGTAAACAAAACAATGCTTGTTGTCTGTACACAGGTGGCATTTCGTAAGTACTGCAACAGTTTCTATCCTCGCCCTTAAAGCTTATTAGATCTTATTCTTTCCAAGAAAAACAAAAAAAAACGCGAAAAATTGCTCAGGTTATACTACACGAATTCTAACGCCAATGGCTAAGGAAGTCATGTACGGTAAGGACTGCACCACGCGTACGTCGTGTTACCTGTTGAAACGGGTGATATGAATGATCGACAATAAGTATGGGCGTCGGTCGCATCGGTTGCAATACCATCAAAGTGGCACTGCTGGTCACGTGTGACGGTGACGTCGGTTCTTGCGTACGATGCGATATTCTCGAAGGAAGCGTTCAAATATCGCCGCTGTAAAGAGTTCAAGCGCGGTGGTCTCAGAGACACGAAACGCGTTCGCTCAAGTCCGCAAAAAAAAAAGCTATAACGCGCCACTTCGCGCACTACCGCTCGCCTCAGATCACATGCGGCAAAGCGCAATCATAGTCGCATGGCTTGTCTTTATGTGTAGTTCTGGCGCCTGGAGTTTTAAGTTATTTGCGCTCACTTATACCGCTGCCACATTATCTCGGGTGAATCCATAAATGTCTGTAGCCAGCACTCCATGTTCAGAACTTGCATTTAGACTTGACATTCCAGAATGCGCACTGCCACCGGCGTTCTGTCTTGACTTCAATTTGATCATGGTTTTAACGCTGGTCGCGCAAGAATGTGCGCGACATGATCGGCAGACAACGCTATAGATGATATGTTCGCTCTAATGTATAGGTGCAGCAGAGCCTTGTAAATGTTAACCGATAGTTCTCCCGGCTTCCTTGTGTGACATTTGCACATACGGGCGGATCAAATTCCGCTCACCGATATAGTGGCAATTGTCAGGAAAATATAATTTTCCTACTATCACCGTTTCAACATGTCGACGGATGAGGCAACATAATATGTTATTCGAATCCATCGCAAGTTTTGTTTTAAATAATTATATGCCAATCCTCGAAACAGTGACTCATTGGCACCTATTTGTTCTTATTAACAAAATTATTGGTGAGTAGTTTCTACAGGCTGCGGCAAAGATCCAAATGGCGAGATATAGCAAGGAAACATCGGTTATCCAACAACTGATACTCACTGCTCAGCACAGCTTGAAATAACAAATGTGTGCTATGAAGTGAAAGGCTTGGTAGTTCTTGTATCCTTGATGGCCATTTCAGTTGCATATTAAACAAGAAATTGATTAGGAGAGGGGGGGGGGGTGAAAGATATTAAGAACCACCCTAGTGGTTACTTGGGACTATCTGGTTTATATTTCACATGCTAGAGAGCCTAAATGCATTTTCATTACATTGAAATAACCCGCCGGTGAGATTAGGAACCCTGACGATTAGGGATCAATAGCCGAGCGCAGTGGCTACCGAACCATTGCGGCGGCTGCTTTTTTTAGGTATGGCAACAGCTTTGAAAAGTTGTGGGCGTACTCTATAAGAGCTTTGCTCACGAATGATTGCATAATTTCTATCCTGTTCTCGAGCTCCACATTGTGACTCTTCCCTGCCATTAGAGTCTCAGTTATACTAGGCTTGAGCCCTTTCTGCCACGAGAGCACAGTATCGAAAAATTCAGCTTATTTTCACCTATTATAAGGCCGGATCTGTCCAAAAACCTGGTAAACTAAAACGCATTCTCTAGAGTGAACATAGTGCTAACATAACACGCATAGACGTCTACCTTAAAAGCAGTTTCTTTATTTTGCCTGTCTTACTTAAGGTTCTTGCCATTACGCGCTTCGCATGTATTTCGAAGTATGAGTTTCAAACGCAAGGGGTATATTGTGTCACCCTAGAAAACAAGCCAGATGAAAAAAAAATCCAGTTTCACACATTGGGGCACCAACGGAAATTTACTACATCTGTAATGTTGTAAATGCCGCTAAGGACCGCGTACGTGGTGAAGAAAATTTACTAATGCTAAAAGACGTGCGCGTACAAAAGATAAGAAATCCATCCCGGCTGGCATCATTTTCAGAGAACGGTCGGCGTCCTACGGCCTCGTAATCGGCTGCATCTTTGCTGCTCTGTTTTTGCTGGTCGCCTTCACTCTGGCCTTCGTGTTCCTTCAAGGTGAGCCTGATGACAGCAGGAAAAAGTGAGAGCAAAAACAGCACTTGATGTGTTTAGCTGAGCCTACGTGCGATTGCTCTTGAGCTATGACAAACTGTTCACTGTCTTTCCACACGCGTAGCAAATTAACCGTTCTTTCTTCAGCTCTTCGTGGTTAAGCATAACTCAGGCCACTAAAGATCGCCTGCTGACAGTTGTTTCAAACATGCATTCATGATAATACTGGTATTTTTGTCGTGGTTGTAAAGGAAGGAAAATACAGACAGCAGACTGCAAGCCATCAAGTTCTTGTTTGTGTAATCGGAGCATTTATTTCTATTGACGAATTTATTAGAAACAAAATAACAACTAAAGACTACACTGTTGGTTATGCACTGCACAACCAAAGACATAGCTCTTGTTACAACGGAGGAAAGAGTGACTTAATAGCATGAAAACGGCTGGCTCCTCCCTAATTACCGAGGTACCAACTTGAGTCGAACTGTTGCAAAAAGACGCATGCGCAACTTCCAGGCTTATGAACATAAGGCCTGCGTGGGTGACGCTGCATACACCTGTAAACAAGCCACACGTACAGACAAGTCGTGGAACAACTTTCAAATTGTTCTCCCAATCAGATGTGAAATTCATGCACCGAGACAGCTTTTTACGCTTGCAGAAAAAACTTTTTCTCTTTTCACTGGCAACGATATTTAGGAAAAGTCTTAATCTTAAGAGCTTTACGGGGTCGGTTAGCCTTCCTTGGAGTGGTTAGCGTTGGGTAAGCAGCAGTAATTAGGTCCCCATTACGGCTCGCGCACAGATGCATATTGGTCATGAAGCTGAAGTTCAAGCAAACTGATCTGTTTATCGGCGCTGGCACCACAGAGATAATTATTTCTTGTTTTACAGATACGGATATGAAGGACGATGATCGCGGTTTAGGAGATAAGCTTCCACCCCCTGGCCCCGTAAGTATGACTCATGCGTTAACGTCCCCTTGTCGTTAAAGGAAACGCAGGTGAGGTTATTGGGGGAAAAGACTTCATCAAGCTTACTTGAGCCGAGTCATGGAATACCGAACTAGAAGATGTCTACCCTTAAAGTGAACTTGAAATGGTTTGTTTTCAAACATCGAGGTGATTAAAAATGGCAAGTAGTTTTGCACTAGCATTTAAAATGGTGACGTAGTCGCCGATTGAAGGGCGATGGTCGGGCTTCATCTCACTGTGTTCAAGTGAGGGGAAACTCGATGTCATTTTTACCGAAACTTTACATGTCCGCTGCCTTCGCTCTCAAATTGCCGTGCGTCATCCTATGGCACCAAACAATGCTTCATGAACTTTACCATCGCTGATGTTGAGTTTCTTTCTTGATGTAACGAATTTTTTTTTTTGCTGGAAACCTAGCGCCGCCTTACGGGACCCCATCTTTGCGGCCTATGCAAGTCGCTGTGCACTGCACATAATTGTGAACACCGACGCAGATTTACTCGGCGATTGTTTGACCATTTTAAATGCTAGCACAGATATACTTCAGATCCTTTACCTCCACGTTTCACACATTCGCACCTTTTGTACTGTTCGAATACTTACCTTCTTCAGTTGTTTCTTAAAAGTACATTGCGACACCGCCGCTAAGGTGGCTCAGTGGTTATGCTGCTCGGCTGGTGAACGTATTTCGATGGAGGAAAAATGCTAGACAGCCGTGTACTGGGGGATGTCAGTGCACGTTAAAAAGCCACAGGTGGTTGAAATTTCCGAAGCCCTTCACTACAATGTCCAATGCTCAATGTATCCACAAATTTTAAATTACAAACTTTCGTTTGATACATCTGTATTTAACGCCATCCCTTCAGGCGCAACAAGGAGTCGCATCAAAAAGAAATTTTGACAATTTCCCCTAAAAAGAAACGTTTATGGGGAGAGTACGCTATAGTTTACTGGCAAAAAAATCTGGAATAGTTTGTTATGACCTATAACCTGCCAATCACTTTTTTACTGCAATAAAAAAATCCCTACCTTAAGACGAATGAAATACTGAGTTCACATTTGCACCTGATTAATGTAAAATTTTGCTATTCGCCTGGTATTATCGGCACCTAACCTAATACATATACCCATATTTAATGCAATCTGATATATTTTGTTATATGACATGATGTTATGAATTCTTTGTCATCTGATGAAATGACACTATGTACTCTAAGTGATCTTTGCGATGTGATATTAGCTGTCGTTTTTCTGAGGTGATATTATGCATGCATTTTACATTGGTCTAATCCATGTATAAGTTCTACGCGCTCTTGTTTGAACTGCAAGTTTTCAGTTTATATTATCTGCGACCTCTGTTCGTTACCACTGTTATGAGTATTCGGAGTGGTAACTGACTTTGCACATTTCCTCTATCCTTCCGTATCCTGACGTCTATAAATTTGACAAATGTTTTCCTGCAATTCATGTACTCTTAGCCGCAAGAGATTACGGGATCTATGATCTATGAAAAACTGAACTGCTGCGCCGTCTGCCTTCCAAACGCGTAACCTCATGTTCGCTTCACGTCTGACGCCGCAGTGCCATGAGTGAGCCTCAACACCACGCTCTGTGACGGCAGATGGCGCAGCAATGCAGCTTTGCTTGATCCGCCATGCATCACCGATCCCGCTAACTTTTGTGGCTGACAGTACCATCCACACTGGGTCAAACACTAGCCGGTCACTACGGGTCCAAGCAGTGTATGCGTATATCCTCTAGTACAACAAGGAACAATAAAAGAAAGAACAATCCCATGGGCTGGGGTGCACTGCCACGGAGGACACGTTGTGAAGACGTCCCACGGTCACATGAGTCTGTCGACCAATCACCGTGGCCCACCGTGGGCTGGGGGCCACTAGCTTTTTCGTAACAAGGACGGACAGACGTCGGGTTTTCTCGAAAGCGGGACGTGTAGTGCTAGCACATTACAACACTACCGACAGGCCGTGCGCTCAGCCCTTTGAAAACTTCTCCCTGTTCCTGGAACAACGGCACAATCCATGGTTGCGCGCTCCTCCGCTCTTTATTCCGCCTTGCATGAGGGAGGTGGAATGTTCGATCCAAGGTACGGAGAGGTACCCACCTATGATAAAATGAATACAAGCTTTCCTCTATCCTGGTGCTCGGGTTATATAGAGTAAAATGCTTGAGAAAGAGGTCTATTACCCCACCTTGAGTAGACGAAAACATTTTGTGCCATGGCGCTCTTTGGCCACAGGCGCGCTTGCGCCATTAAAATCCATCATCCGCGCTTTATTCACTCTGCCTGTTCAGACAAGCGGAGGCGGAGGTGGGGGTCCTGTTGATCCCGCTGCTCCCGCTGGTCCCGCTGGTCCCGCCGGTCCCGCTGGTCCCTCCGCACCTGCACCTGCACCACCTCCCGCGGCTCCAGCGCCTCCACCGCCTCCGTTAACCCCATCATATACAGTGGCCCCACCACCTCCAGTGGCCCCTCCAACAGATGTGCAAACTTTCCCTCCATTTACAGTGGGTGAGTTATGTGTTTTGTTGCACATCAGCGCCTACAGCAATCATACATCGTCGGCATGGTTGAAATACGCTTCTACCGCCAATTTAATAGCGATTTTTTGTCATTGGATTTCATGGCGCATAACGACTTAGGGTGCCCTACGTGTGATTTAGGCTTAAAATTATCTGATTCATCCTTGAGCGCTGCTAATAGCATTCGAAACTTCGCACTTTGTATGAAACTATAACATGAGTGATTGAATGAGTGGGTGGCTGAATGAGTAGGTAGGTCGGTGAGTGATTAGCTGAGAGAGTTGGTGCATTTAGTGAGTGAGCGGTGCACGAGCGCCCGCCCGTGTTACTGTGCGAGTTCTACGTTGAGAAGAATGCGACACTTCGTTCAGGAGTTTACTAAACCACTGCTCTTCAGCGCTTGTGCGACTAGTCTCTGCATCAAAAATTTCAATACTAAATGCTTTCCTATATATTGTCTTTCTGCGATGCCTTAGTTTCTATTAATTTGCTGTTGCTATGAACGAGCGAAAATAAATATTAGTGAGAAAAGAAAATTCTTCATTTTTTTCTGTACCAATTACGTACTGCACTTCGTCTGCTTGATGTGAATTCGTAATTTGCAATATAGACCATGAGAAGCGCCTAGTCGAATCACGAAGAGCGAGAAGAGTGCTTGAAAATAAATTTTTTTGTACTTCCTTTGACACTGTACAAGCATACAGTTACCACCACTTCCATCTTTTTTCGGAATGCCACACGCATTCAATTCAGGGAAAGTGGGTAACTGCGGTGGGTGGAATATTGCTCACGCTATCAAAGTGAAGAGCGCGGGCTTATGATCGCTAAAAGTGCATTTTGCTTAAATTTCAAAATACCGACTTACTAGACTAACGCGCACTATGTTGCAACGCGCACCCGTTTTTCAAAGAGGGAAAATGCGTAATTACTGCGAATGTAGAGGACACCACATTTTCATTCTTCCATAGAGAAATGTCTTCCATAGAGAAGTGAATCTCTCACCTGGAACAAACAAACTTTATTGCAACCGCTCTAATGTCACGATGCAGCAAACCACACCAAAGCTTTAGTTCCCCTTCTGACAGACGCCTGTTCGCCTTCGAACCGAAAAGCTAGTCCCTTTCATAAAATTCGTACCAACCATGTACAGCCTTGGCCAAAAGTCTTCAGGCCGCAGCGTTTAGCTGCAGCGAAATAAGTGTTCCTAGAATGATCCTGTGTCGCGGAAGGTTCAAAACACAAGTCGAGCAGGAATCTCCTCTACCGCAAAAATGAACCTTCGGCTTGCATTTCAACGTCATTCGGTCTTTAATGGTGCCGTAATGGCTCTGTTATGCGGCGGAAGCGAAATGTTTTTGGCCTTAAGAGTTTTTACCAAGACTGTGCCTGCTTGGTTTTAACGGCGTTCACCTTTCGGCCTTTCTGCCTCGCCAGCTGCATCCAGCGATCACGCTCATAAGTTTCGGGAACCCGGAAGGAACGTGAGGCCGCCTGACTGCCACTTTGCGCCATGTACAAGATCATCTTATTTTAAAGCACACCCTAATCGGCGCCTGCAGCGCAGACCTTGGAGCGCTCTAAGATGATGCGCTCCGATAGCACCATGGCGCGTTTATCTTTCGATGGGAGCTTCGGCAGCGGTGTCGAGCTCGGCGAAATTGGCAGAGTGCCAAGACACTTAGAATTGGATTCACAAAGAGCGGACACTCCCATAGGACCCAGCGGCCCAACTGACTGTTCCGCACCAAGCGGGTATATGAGGCAACTTCCGGTTTCGATTTCAGGCGCCCGCAGTTTGAATGCTAGCATGTGTTGCGGCTGGCGCTGCAAATGCAGCTACGCTGCGCTGAGGCAAAGCGCACAGGCATGGGCGCGCCCTTCGCTAACCGCGCACCTAACGGCGCCATGGATCGCGAGCCAGGATGACGTAGGCGTGGCTTTCACAACCGCCATATTGAGCCAGCCAGCGTGCTCAGCGAAACTGCTTGAAATGCAGCATAGTTTGACAAAAACTACACATTTCTCACCTTAGCACTGTCGAAAAGAGCATGAGTGCCACGATCCGCGCCAGAACAGCCTCTTCGCGAGCTGCGTAATTCAAAGCACCGACCGGTGTGGTCCCGTAAACTGCTTGAAATGCCGTGTAGTCAGGAAAAAAAAAGATTTCTCACTTTCCAGTCATAAGAAATCGCCCGAGTTCTACACTGAAGACCAAGACAGACGACGCGAAAAACGCAGTCTGCACGCTAGCAAAAGAGGCCGCACGCCGACATGCAGCAGCGCAGTCGACCTTCCCCTGCTTTCGTTCTGCCGCGTCTGCTCCGGCGTCCGCGCGTGCGCATGCGCACGCGCGCTAACGGTGGCGGCGTCATTAAAGAGAGGGGTTATCAATTTATCTTTGACGTATTTCATGGGGCCTGATTTCGCCGAGTATCCGCTCTTTATGCATCCTTTTCTCTATGGCCAAGGCGCAACAAACGCTGCTCGGGAGTCAGTGCATGGTTGCTCCGCGCTCGGCGCGCGGCTACTCAGCTGCATCAGAGTGCGATTAGAAAGCGCCCGAACGCAAAGTCGCTTATATTGGAACGGGTGGCCTAGTGGTCTAGACGCCTGTTCACAGCCGATGTTTGAATGTTGGTCAAGGTCAGGCCGACGCTTTCATGATGGGTCACTCCAGATGCTCGCGATGCCCATCGGCTTTCAGTACTGTTGTTGGCTAGACGGGCGACATCGATAATATTGATTCGATAGAAATTCTGAACTGCAATTTTTATGATGCAGACGAAAATAGCGGGTGGCTGCCGTATTTTCATTTTCAACTGAATACTTACTCAAATGTCATTTTAGGCGGTTTTTCTGGGGAGAAAAGTGCGCGTTAGAATTGTATAAATGCGGTACATTTTCAAAATAGAAAAAAAACACGGTGGTGTAGCCCTTTGCTGCACAGAGTAAGCTGAGTAATAGAAGACGTTTGGTCTTCTCCAGGAGATATGTCGAGATGCAGCTTCGCACGTTATTGTCTTCGTGCTCGCAAACAAGGATGTCTTTCAATTTAGAAACCGCGTTTTTAGTTTTGATATTCTGATAATATATACTGGTTCTCATTATTTTAGGCAAACTCGCTGTCGAAATAAAGACAATGGGCGCAAGCACGTACGAACATGCAGAGATACGTACAAATAAATGCTTGATCACAGACACACATCATATGCACATTTTCGTTGTTGGAGTCCACATTGCTGGACGCGTCTACTCAACCTGCAGGTCCGCCGATCCATACAATGCCGACCATTCAAACGACTACCACTCCCGAGACTACGACAACGACAACAACTACTATGATGCCTACCCCGCCTCCACCACTGCTATGCTCAGTTAGCTACATTGTGGCTATCCCTATGCTGTACCCGCCGGACAAGATTTGCGACATCGTGGTATACACCCATGTCCACGTCCAAGACGGCAAGACACTCGCTGTGGACAGCGAGATTAGCTACGGGGTATTCAAGACAACCTGCAGCGTGTACGCAGAGACCACTTGCGGCCTGTCCTTCGATGCCCGGTTTGTATTTCTGAGTGCTGCCGAATGCAGTACTTGTGAAGTTGCAGTCTGCCAGCCAGTAGTAGCCATCAGCCAAGCAAATATGTACTGTGCACTTTCTGCGGACTGTGGGATGCCAGCGCACGTTAAAGAACCTCTGGTGGGCGAAATTACTCCGGACCCCTTCACTACGGCATCCCTCATAGCCTGAGTCGCTTTGGGGCGTCAAAGCCCCACAAAACCATAAACCTCCAACCTGCATTTGTTGCCATTCTCATGTATACCGTAGAAAACGTTTAAATAAGGTGGCCACAGGTGAAGAACTTCCTGTTTCAAAGGGAGGGCATAAGTTAGACAGCTCGCGTAATTAGTTTCCGACTTGTCCGCCACAAAATCCAGGCTGCGGAGTTATGGAGCCTCGTGGAAAAGTTGAATAAACGCAATAAAAAAAATTCATATTGAAGAAAACTACGCCGTGATTAAATTGTACCTGAAATAGCTGAAAAATGTACAAGTTTATGTAAAAGCTAAAAGTATGTTGGAATGGAATGCGGCTTATCACGGCGTCAAAATACTAAATGAAATAGAAGGTGTTCTTGGTAAAATATATCCGTCGTTATGGACTAAGTAGTTAGGCCACGATCAGCCTTTAACATCATCTACGGCGAATTAGAGAGCTTCAAATAATGCTAAGTACAGCACATAGAGCTATACAATTGGAAATTATAGTTGCGTTAAAATATGCAAATTTTGCGAACTGCAACTCACAGCTGGAGAGCGCAACCGACTTCATTTTTTTCTTATACGAGATAACAACAGATATAGAAAAAATATATTGCAATCAGGAAAAATCCATATTCATCCGTGTGGCTGATTATCAGCTGGAGTGACAATATTAGCAGATTTTCTCTGATTGATTGCACACGCTTTGCGCACGGCGGATAGCTTTCGTGTGTATAACTGATTTTTCGCGAATGAGTCGAACGTCACGCAAGTCTTTGTATTATGTTTGCTCTTCTACTGTGGAAAGTCATACTGCTTGAAACCTGCGCAAAATACCGTATTAATTCCGGATAGGTAGCGTTTTAACCTCTTCAACTAATTGCGCGACCAATTAATTCGTTGTAAAGCTATCAATTTTTGCAATTAGTGTTCTTGTTTTGGCAACTTAGTTTCTGTCGAACTTGTGAGAAACAGCGCGAAGACACGAGGACAACAGCTTCCCCTAGTGTCCAGCACTGCCCCGAATGTTCGTGCAAAGTGAGTTTCTACTCTAATGTTTTGTTGTTTTGAAAGCGGTTGAGCTCACTGAAAGAATATTGCGCGTTTCGACTCTGATACTTCGCAGTGGCACTTGTGTACATTAGAAATCTCTGCCAGTTTTTCATTTCCTTCAACTGAAGAAAACGCGAAGCAGTGGGTGAACACAGTGTAGCCAGTGTAAGCACGTGCTCGTGAAAAATCCACAATCGGTGACCTCGCCACATGCGCTAGCATAAATTATCGATCACAAAGGTTTCGTCAAACACTGTTTACATCAATGTTGAGAGGCGTAATGAGGTTGTCACTTGTGAAGTGTATCCACCTAAGCCCTATAAAACAAAGAGCACGCCTGTTGCGATAATGCGGCTGCGGTAATACGAGTAAAGGCAGCTGCAATGGTAAAGACAGATAAAAGTACTGCTTGCCAGCTTGCCCGTTGTATACAGCGCCCTATCATATGGGAGGTTTATATAATGCGCTTTCACTCGCCTCCAACACACTGTACATTGTTCGGTTGCAACCACTTTTCTGTAAATGAGCTTTCGTTGTGCTTTTTTGCGCAGTTATTTGTCCGTGGACATGTTCGGGACTACGGAAATACGGGACGATCTGTCGACTCTGAAGCGACAGTCCAGGATCAACCACTACGGGGTCTTGAACCTCTACGAAACTCAAGGGAACGTTGCGATATTCGCAGTAGAGGCTACCGCGGCATTCAGGGCAAGTTGTTAGAATGGTTCGGTTCAGGCTTCAAAGGAGCATTCGCGAATTAGTCGGGATCGCGCTATTTCGGAAGGATCTCAAGAGGGGGCTTGAGCACTTAGTACTTACTCGGAGAATAAGGGCACCATGCCGTAAGAAAATGTGCTCCGATAGTTAATCCCGCCTCCCGAAGTGAATGCAAAAGACGTCTTATTGTACCCAAAACGTTTAAGTGTTTAGCATCGCGTTTTGTTCAATTACCGGTCACCCCACCCGCCGCGGTGGATCAGTGGTTAGAGCTCTCGGCTACTGATCCGGAGTACCCGAGTTCGAACTCGACCGTGGCGGCAGCGTTTCGATGGAGGAGAAACGCTAAGGCGCCCGTGTGCTGTGCGATGTCAGTGCACGTTAAACATCCCCAGGTGGTCGAAATTAATCCGGAGCCCTCCACTACAGCACCTCTTTCTCCCTTTCATCTTTCACTCCCTCCTTTATCCCTTCCCTTACGGCGCGGTTCAGGTGTTCGCCGGTAGGTGATACAGGTACTGCGCCATTTCCTTCCCTCAAAAAGAATTTTCAATTTTTTTTTCAATTTCATATATCCGGCTCTGTTCGGTCAAGGTAAATTTTTGGAACTCTAGTAATTAGGTCTGCCCCAATACCATTCAAAAAACAAAAAGCAGCAATAGGACAAGTGGTTTGGTTTATAATATCATAAATTATGGCAGCGACTCGATTTTACGTAACAGTCTTCAGATCAGTTGATGCGCTAATCCGGAGTTAACTTGCAAAAAATTATTTGTGTGTTGATCAGCTTGCGCTTTTAGTCACTGCAACAACTACCACTGCAAAAATGTATTGCAGCTCTGTCGTAGTCGCTGCAGCAGAGGTTTCTCTAAAGAGCTACAAAATATAAAGCGTAACGTGCGCACGCCTAGGAGAGTTTACTGGAAATGTAGACACAAAAACGCCCTCTGATTCGCGCGTGAGATGGCTTGATTCTGAAGAAATTCCTTTATTCTCAATTCTCTGAAATTGCAAACATGGCGAAACTGCCCTGCGCTTCCTATTTTGTTTGTCTTCCCTTCCAGATAGGCCCAAATCACGTGGCCCCATTGCTCAACGCCCTAATACCTTAGTCCACGTGCCCAATTTTGCCTTAAGTCCCGTAAATTAACGTAGCCCGGCCAGAAACAAAATTTTCTCTCGCATACAGATATATTCTTGCTGCATTTCGGAACTTGCACCTGCTGTGACGAGAGACGTTCTTGTCACAGCGACTTAAATTCAGGCCAACATCTTCTGTGCAATAATTAGCATTCACCGGTTCCAGCAACAAAATTGGCACTGCGGCTAAGCAGCAACGGCTCCATACCTGAACATCCTGAAAATCCGCAAAGACAGAAAAAACTCACAGGACGCTTACGACTGTGTAACGTGATGTTCAGCGGTAGCTGTTTAGCCGTTTAGTTTTGGGGGTATATTCCTGGCGGACTGGCGTAGTGGTCACGTGATGCGCCCCTGCACTGGCAGACGGCTATTTCTAACAGAGCCACCCGTAGGCAAAAGGTCATCTTACATTAAGGCCATTAGGCTTACGGTGGGTGCGTTAATGTCACGTGACCGTGACAATAACGCACCCATCGGTTACGCCGACGGCTACGGCGACGAGAAATCCAGGGGAGGGCGCTTAACAGCTCTCGCTGTAAAACACGTTTTTTGCATTTTCGGATATTCTTTGTCTTCAAGTGGAGAGTCGGACAAAATCTCTAGTCGGGGACAAACATATTAAATAGATGTCTATGAAATTGAAAAACAATAAACAATATCGACTTTTCGGCTCCCGTGTGTACATCGTGTTTTGTTTTAGTTTTTTTGCTTTTGGTCGGGATCCATTTCTAAGTTTTAATATCTTTGCCTTCAGTAAACGCTAGGAGAGGCATTCTCTTCGGGATTACCACGTCGGCGACAGCGGTACTTCCTCATTATATTTACCCTTCTTTCATCATTTTTAAGCGCTGCGAACTTAAGACGAAAATAACCGTTTTCATCAACAGGGTTTTCGAACACTCCTGGGAGAGGATAGAACAAACCACAAAGTTATGTTCGCCGTTGGATACTTCTCCTACGAGGGCGACGCTGCGGGACAGCTCCGATACATCGCCGAGAACACTGCCTCGTGAGTACGACGCATTATGAACCAAAGGAGTTGGCTGAAATCCGTAACGGTCTTGATGGGGTATAAGAATGATCCCACGAGACGTAAACTAAATTGCCAATTTGCCTCGCTGAGCAAGGAGCTGTTTACGAAAGCGAAGTTGCTTGCAAGGAGCTCGGTCTAGAACAATAATTGGTGCAAATCATTTCACTATTCGTCACAAGGTCAAGACCTAAAGATATGACTTCCCAGAGCAGACCCTGATTGTCTCAAAGCAAAACGATTATCATATTTCGCGAGGCTGTCACGCGATGCGTGATAAAATTAAGCCATTAATGAAGTCTACGCTTCGTTCCGAAAGCAACCGCATGCCGCAGTTGGGATCCGAACCCACGACCTCCGAATTTCGCGTCCGGCGCTGTACCAAATTCGGAGATCATGGGTTTGGATCCCACAGGCGGCATGTGGTTGTCTTTCTTTTTGCTCTCATTAATGTGGCATTGATGAAAACTACAAAAAAAAAACCATCCCGTATGCTCCTTGGTTTTGGTGGCTGTTGGCTTCCGTGATGTATTTCATAACGAGCACCTTTTTCCCTTCACTTCTATGCTTAATCCCTTTCATAAGTGATATGACCCTAAATTATTTAGCTGGCTTGTACTTGCGTGTGTTGGCTACAAGCTCATTTTATGTTTTTTGGAGGACCTAGTTTTGATCTGCTAATTAGTGGCCGGTGAAAACTCCTTCATGAACAATGTTTCGGAAGTGTAGAAAGAACCTTTTCTCGCACTCTGCTCACTATAGAACAAGAATATTAATATCAGCCTAAATTTTTGGTTCCCAAACCATCGCAGTCAAGGGTGCACAAGAGCAGCTTAGTGCTGCTGCATATTTATGTGGGCATTTTAAGGCGAAAGCCTGTCATGGCTCATGCTGCGTCCGTCCTTCCCTCCGTCCGTCCGTTACGCTGTTGCGCCCATGGCCTCCGAGATAGCCCGCGAACGCCAGCGCTCACGGATAATCTCGGAGGCCATGTTGCGCCATTGGTAGTTTCCTGCGCATGCGCGAGGTGGCGCCACAGGCGCGCGCGCCGCGCCCGCACCAGATCTGACCGCTCCGCACCAGTCGACCGAGTTGGGTGCCGCGCAACATTCCTCCTAGTGCTCCCTTCAATGGAGTCTCAGAATGCGAGAAAACCCAAGTACTTAATTAAGATCTTAACCACACATCAGTGACAAAAGAAGCAACACCGCGCTAAAGGCTTTCGCCTCACCGCACTTTAGGTCAACGAATTGCCCCCCTGAATTTTTCCATGTTGCCTGTTGGAACAAAATGTTGCAACTTTTAATTCCTAAATCAGTTTTGTCACGTGATATATGCTCCGCTGAAAGCAGATTATAACCGTAGACTTCAGACAACCAAAAGATTTAAGGCTGGCTTTCGGAAAGACTACTCGGTAATAGTCAACATTCATACCGCCAATGATGTGACGGAGAAATCTGTGTTACAAACACTTTGATTATAGCCTTCAAATATAACAAAAAGCGTTTGAGTCCGTCGAACACTAAACAGTCACGCAGATATTGCGGAACCGAAGTCTCAAAGCGGCGTATGCAAAGGTAGTGAAAAACATCTGTATTGGCGAGACGTTCACCATAGTGCCCCTGAGGGTTAGTGAAAAAACCCAAATCAAGAAGGCTGTCCGGCAGGGAAGCGTAACCTCTTCAGCATCGTTCACAGCTTGTTAGTTGTGGTATTCAGAGCAGTGGTTCTAATTATATGGGGATAAAAGTTCGTAGAGAATTCTTTACTTATCTTCGCTTTGCTGTGAATATTGGTTCGCTAATCCACTCGGGGGACTAACTGCAAAACGCGATCGAGAATCTAAACAGGCAAAGCAGACGGGTAGGCATAAAATAAAATAACTAAATGTGAATCAATGTACATCAGTACAGGAAGGGCACGGAAATTTACCATAGGCATCCAAGCGGCCCAAATTCTCAAGCAATGCATCTACTTAGTGTAAGTAAACGCGCTGACACGGTTCATTGTAGAGAAATGGCGAGGAGATTAAAATCATGATTAGTCGCGTACCAGTATCCTTCAAGAAAAAGTATACAAAAGCAGTACCTTACCGGTAGTCACCAGCGGGGCGGAAACTTTACGGCTAAGAAATAGGGTTTGTATTGGTCGAGGATGCCGCAGGTAGCAATGAAAAAAAAATTATAGCTGGATCATGTAGAAATAGAAACAGATCCAATTGGGTCATACAGCGAATGAACGTTAATGATAACTTAGCTGAAATATAGAATAAATGGCTATGGGTTGGGCATAACCGACTCTCCCTTAGAGTAACGGAATAGATTCCAAGAGAAGGCAAACGTTGCAGAGGGCGGACGAGATGAGGAAGACTGCCGGAATAAGGTGGGCGCAGCTGGCACCAGACACGCGTAATTCCAGAGATACAAGCGTTTTGTCATGAATTGGATGCAGATATGCCTGATGATAATGGCAGGGCATATGATGTTATAACAAAAGCTGCTGTCCCGCTTTGAAGCTTCTAGTTACTGGTTATATCTTTGGTTCTTCTTATGTTTTCTTCAGGGATGACGTTGACATCGTGGTTATAATAACCAGCGTGCTGACAGTGCCAAGCCTACAAACGTGCATGGCACTGCCTGCCAATGCAGTGAGGAGCCCGAATGTGAATACGCCCACCCTGGTGAGCGCGTCAGGAACACCAGAACCAATTCATTATGTTTCATTGTGCAAGTTTTTTACTCTTATGTATATGTCAGTCAGCCGCAGTGGTCATCAGAGTGGTCTGTGGCAGTGGTGATGGCAGGGGTTTGTGGTGCTGCCATGGCAAACCTGTGACAGCATATATTCGAACTGCCACGCTGGCGTTACCACAGCTTACTACTCGCGCTGATCCCTTTAGTTTTTGATCGCCTGATGCAGTATCCCAAAAAATAACGCCATAAAAATCACGGAACGTGAAGTAATGATCAAGTCTTTGGTTTTGGGGCCGTTTGTGAACAACGTCCTGGTAGTCTGTTCGACATGTCCACAGTAGAACACGCAATCTGTCCGGAATACATTTAATCAGTCACTACATGATGAGCATCCTCCCGAACTACTACCGACTAGATTTCCCATAAATGCCAGGGGATACTCCGTGGCGGTGTTTGAGAGCCCGTGTCTCAACTGTGCAGGACAAGGCGTTGCCTATCGCCCGGGCTGACTTTGGCAGGGGCAGGCTCACCGTGGCTTTCTCCTTCCAAATGGGCGTGGTCACGTACTTCATGAACACGAGCGCCAACACGCCGTTCGACGCCCTCTACAAGGAGTGCATAGGCATGGCAGTCTCCGACTACTCGCAGGCAGGTGCCACTTGGTCTCTGTTTTTTGGAGGGCACGGCGCACTTTTCTTTGGCCCCCACATTGGAGGTCGATCAAGGAGCAAGAGCATTTGTGCTAATTTCACTCTGCATGCAAATTGTATCTACCCGAGCTACGACATAAACTGGAAGCGCAAAAGCTCTGCTTTCCTCACTTTGATACGGACTAGCAAGAAGGCTGAAATTTTATTCAGGACACTAAAGCGCACTACGGGGAGGAACCTTGGCACAGAAAAAGTGCGAAGCTTGGAGAACGGGCGACACTACATTAAAGGCATTTCGTCTAGTATCGCTGGGCTAGCAGTGCGTCAGTGTCTGTTCTAGAGAAAGCATAAGGGCTTGCTATTCCATTAACAAATTTGAAGTTGGAAACTAGGACGGAAGGCAATATAACCGTGGACACGTTGGTGGTGTGCGCGGCCTTGCGATCACGAGTGGAACGCGAGTCCTTAAGACAATGCGGTCTGAGCTCATGCCATGGAAATTCCTGATTATGTTTAACCTTTTGCATTTCAAGCGACGATTGCTGGAGGAATCCATACAGCTACTTGTGTCCTGTTTGCTGGATAACCGTATAGTTTAAAAGCCTCCAGCGCAACAGCGGATAATATTAAGGACTAGATGGCCCCATTAGCACCACTAAATCTAGCTTGCACATCAATAAAACGTTGAAGTAAATATCGAGGGCTTATAGCGCTGAAGACAGTATGAATTAATAATAACTTCTCAAGCTAACCCGCACAAAAAAGCTGCACAAACTGTACAGAGAACGAAAGAGCACTGACAACCACTCGCGCAGCCCTGAGCCATGCGTAATGCCCTTGTTACAGCTTGATAAGAGCAAACCGAAAGGGTGAGCAATACCGGGTTTTGGGCTACTTTAGCCGACTTTAATTCTATCGATATGTTCCACTGTCGATGGGAGAGGGATGCGAAAATTTTCCGCTGTCGACTATCCCTCTCATTAAACTGATGGTGTCCTGCGGTATGTCAATCTTTAGTGCGCGTTTTCGTTTGCCGCTCTTACAGCGTCGGTATATGGCGCTTTCTTTGAGCATACTCGGATCGCTTCACACCGGATTTACTACGGCAGAGTAGTTAGTTTATCTGCAGTATCTACGGTCAGTTTATTTTGGGCTTCCTCTCACACTTTTCTTCCTAGTGAAATCCTATCGTCTAGCTGGTTGCACAAAAGTGGGCGCCTTTATTCTCTTTTCTTGTGCTTATACAGCGGCTTTTTTTGTGCGTGCGACCAGTCCAGTCTATGTGAAAAACTGGCATCTAATCTGTTTTGTTATTTGATGCCTCCTCTTATGTTCCTCTAGGCATGCCAAACTCCGCCAACAAATCTGCAGAGCGAGAAGATAGTGATTGGCCTCAAGACTCCACAGGCGTCTCAGACATTACACAAAACCATTTTGCAATCGTACGACACTCTGGACTTCATGAAAGAAAAGGTTTGTTTTCTTGTAAAGCGCCAGCACTTCTAGCCCACGTTCCCCGGTATACGCCTAGTAGTAGTCTCTGTCAACATCGAGTGCACGCGATCAGGTGGCCATCCGGTGAGCGTAACACGTGCCTTGCGCTAACTTCATGTTTCGCGTTGTCGCAAGACAGCTGCAAACACCTTCAAGCGTATCTGTAGTAAAGAATCTCACATGACTGCATGACGCATGATCCTGTCTGCCTACGCATTAGCAGCCGCCGGGGTTATGGTAAAGCCGCTAACGGCAACTTGGGAATTGATGCAGGAGGGGGGGGGGGGGGGGGGGGTCTTTGCGGGACGATCATGGATGCCGGTGGGACGTGCTGTTAGCATCGCACATACGCGAAAGGCCCTCGTCACGAACGCGCGACGAGTCAGATAGGCGACAAAAGGTCACGCGACGCTTCTAGCAGACGCATTGGACGACAAGGAGCTCTATTTGGTACAAACACACCTCTCACACCTACAGCACTCATTTTAGCAATCACCAAAGAAATACAATCATTAACACTCGACTCAAGCACCACCAAATCAAACTTATGTAATGTTTAAGCACAATGCGGACCAGCCACCGCACATAATCTGCAATGCCATGGTTGCAATTCCTTCTAAATTTTTATCATACCCTTTTGCTCGATACCATTACCAATAGCTGGCTGCAGGCAGATTGAACGTAATCATAACTGATAATTATAATTCACCAGCATTAGCTGGTAGGCGATAATGGTTATGCATACAATTACGCGGCTCGTGCCAGATGCCCCACCAGGATTCCTTCCCTGTTCCCTGCACTGCTTACCATGGTCCACGCTCGGCTGGAGATGAATGAACTACAAGAACTTGCACGTGACTTTTACCGGAAGCTAATTTCTGTTCGAATTGGGAAAGCTAGTTCAAGGCAAAATAGAGGCTTGTAATAAGGGAGCAATTACTCATTGGCATCCACCCAAGCGCAGACAAACAGCTTTCTGTATAGCTTTCTGTATTAAAAGCTGTACAGCTTTCCTTTGTAGCCGTATGGCTGCACTTCGGTGGATGCAAATGAGTAATTGCTCCCTTGTTACAAATCTGCTCCAGCTTGGGGGGATTCCACTAAACATCTGACAAAACATAGGCTGCGTTCGCGGGGCGGTCAGGTGATTCAAGTTCCTGACAGCTATCATTTAACCCCTCTTGGCTACTTCGCTGAGTTTCTGTGAATGTGGGATACCCATTCGTTCAAGAGCTGCTGGAGAGCCATTTTTGTGGTTCAGGTCATGTTCCACTGAACCCAACATAGTCGTTGCAAAAATTAATCCTGTCCTTGATGTCTCTTTTGATTCCGAAGAAAGGAGAGAGCTGCTTAATCAGTAGGCAGCTCATCGTTTCATTAATTTTTCGGCACGCCTTCGTAACTCATCCTGCCTTGACGTCTCCTTCCAGGCCATGTACGTCATGAACACGCCGAACAGGCGGGAAAACTTCACGTGGTTTCTTTTCAACGTGCACCTGACGGACTTTACCGGGCGCTGTCTTACTCAAGGCCCCTTCGAAAGAGTGAAGGGATTCAGGGATTTCTATCACGCAGAATGGCACTCGACTATAAGAGGATAAAAAAGACAGCTGCCAATCACTGGGCCAGTACAGCCTGCAGTTGTGTACACGGCGTACCCTATAAGCCAGGCAATACAGTGATTGTCTCTGGTTCTCTGAAGGACTTGTATTTTGAAAGTGTACAGAATAGAACGCGTGCAGTAACAAGCATACGCTTACCATGAGTAGGTACCTTTTTTGCATATTTGAAAGTGTATTGTTGCGTGTTCGATGTTTATAGCCCTTGTCTCGGAAGTGCGCGCCAGCTGGAAATCTCCGGATTTCAGCACACATTAAGGAATCTCAGCCCTATTAGAGCAGCTCTAAATGCCGATAGGCTGCTTTAGAAGGTGAACCCCATAAAAAAAAAGAACCATATACCGTCACGTCTGCCATTAGCAGAACAGCGCGCAAGTGCGCCGAAGCAAGCGAAACTACACTCCGAAAAAAATTGCCGAAAGAAATTTCGAACTCAGACTTACGAATAGTTGTGCAAAGGCAAAGTGCAAGCTCCTATAGTTTAGCCAACTTTGATAAATGGCGCCACAGACCGTCGAAAAATGTCGATTAATGTCTTCATTTAATATATCAGGCAGAAGTTTAGGCGACGTAACTAGATTGTATTTCCACCTTATTTTTCGTCCAACTTCCCCAGTTGCGCTTCTCACCGGGCAAAGTAAGTCGAGAGTTCAAAGTAGCGCCTGACGACACTGACGACAGACTAAGCCTCCCGCACCTTCTAAGAAGGCGCCTGGAGCGTCTGGAAATACTTCCATTCACTGGCTTACGCTCTACGAGAAACTATCTCAACAGTGTGTATACCACCCAAGTAACCACTACCGCGGCCGCCAGCCCCATTTTAACATGCGCAGATGGCTTCGATAGACAAGGTGAAGGCCAATGCGACTTCACACGGCACTTGGGGACTGCCTCCGCATGCGCAGGTACTGCTGGAGGCCGTGGTGTACGCTAAAGCTTTAAAGCTTTCCTTATTCTCCGCTTCGTATTACCAGGCATTACCAGAGAAATAGCCATGAATTACGGTCGCGAAGGCGCTTTTGGAACATATATACAATGGAGCGTAGGAGGTAACAAAGCCACCACCGCAGCTTCGTTGATGTCGCAGGTAATGGGTTCGGATCCCGCCAGCTGCATGCGGTTGACTTTATTGCATGTAATTTCATTAACATCTATTTAAGCGGTAACGAAACAATTTTCCTTCCTATTATGCACCACCTAAAAAGTAATTTGCATCTGCCTGTGCTGTCAATGGTTTCATTGACTGCTCGTGTTTTACGTATGTGTATCCTAACAAGCCGCTTATTATCTTACCGATATCAACCCGGGGCTGAAGAGTAAGCAATTCCTTTACAGAAAGTAACACTAACGATTTGTTGCCCGAAAAGTAAGCACAAATTGCCCAATCCTTGTTCAATATTGGTGTATTGTCTCCCACTGAGGAAAACAATTGGACCTCCTTAAGTACCGAGGTCAGTAAATCGAGAACAATTTCCTAAATTAAAAAGAATAAAAATCTACGGTCACTAGCTTTACAGTTCAGCCTCGAATGCAACGGAAGAGAACGTATCGTTGTTGCTTAACATGAAAACTATAGTGCTCATTTCACATAAGCGACGAGGGGGAGGTTTACGCACTCATAGACTTATTACATCCAGTCATACACTTATTATTTCTTCAGAACAGCAGTCGGGGTAATCGAGCAGACTAATCTGCGGTGAGCGGCAGCAATGTTCCCAACTCCGAATGCCGTAACCCGTCTTTTACAGCAAGCCGGAGCAAAACTTCGTTAAAAAAAAAAAAAAACAGCAAGACCCGTTTAAATACGCGGACCTACAAACGGGACTATCCTTTAGAACGCGACACAGATCTACAAATGCTTGCCCGTAGAGACCTGCAAAGTGTTTTGCTTTTATTTCTTTCGTCGTCTCCAGCAGCCTAAGCGCGAAACAAACGAAAGAAAAGAAAAGCAAAAGAAAAACCCGCCTAGTGGGTGTCGCTTATCGGCAGCGCGACGACCCAGACCTTCACCGAGTTGGCGCAGCATTCCTTTTTATTTTTCACCCTTAGCCGCCGCGTGCTTAGCCGTGCCACCCGACGCCTGCAACTTGTTTGGAGCCACGCTGGCTGGGTTTTCGAAAGGGGTGGCCGCAGACCACTTCCGCTAAGCGAAAAAAACAAGATCTGCGGTCGTTTTGCTGGAATAAGAAATAATAAAACAAGACGAGAAAGATGTAGGACCTTGCCTGGAAGCTACTGCAGTGTGCCTCTAGACACATGGTGGCCTGGCCTCTCTTCTCTGTCTGCATATTTCTTATATTTCGCTGCCTACTTCGTTCTTGTTCACGTCTTCCGTATGTTGGTCAACAAGACACGTGGATGGCACCGAGAAACGCCCCTCTTCCTCTTGCGGTAACCCTTTCTTGTGCAAGACTGACGCGGATGTAGGAACGGCAGAGCAGTAGATGTTGGGGCCCTTTCGGACTGAGCGTAGCCCCGTCTCTGAACGTGGGCATACCGACCGACGAGGCACCGTGACTCGATATTACGGCTTCTTTTTGCCGGTTACCCTGTGCGTTTAGTTTTGCTAATTGCGCAACAGCCTTTGTAATACGAAAGAGGAAATACCTTATACCGAAACTAGACAACGCGAGTTGAGCTACGAACGTGGAACAGCGGCACGTGCAAAGAGGTAAGATCGGTGAGTGACCTTGCATATCAGAATTGCGCGAAAGAAAAAAAAATGCGCGCCGTGTCACGTGCCCATGAAAGTTTTATCAGATCTGAAATGGTGCGTGGAGAACTCTAAAGAAAGCTGTCCTTTTTTTTCGCGGTGATGATTTCGACATGCAGTCTGATTTGTGTCTTATCCTTCGTTACAAACTGCCTGCCCCTGACGTGCATGCCTCTACCTACTCTTAAAAGCGCCTTTTTTAGTAATTTTTTTCGCCATTAAAATCTGCTCTTTTGTTTCTGTAGACGTTTCTGTATCATTATTTTTCACAATAGTCACAAATGCTGAGTTGGTGTCATCTTCATTTCTTGTATGTATTTATTGTTGGTTTGAAATATGGTTTTCGCTTCATTTCGTGGTAGACAACAGTCACGTGGCCTGTTTCTTTTATTTGTTCTCCGCCTTTTATGAAGTTACTTCCGAAAGAAAGCCACAGAAGGAGCACTTGTCGGAAGCGATTCTAGAACTTATCTCCTAACTTAAAGGGCACCATGAATCTTGGTACTCCGATGTTATAATAGACAACGGCGTTAATCATGGTCGTCTTTATTGGTACTTGATATTTGTGTGGTTTAGATTATAGGGTTTAACCTCCCAAAGCGACTCAGGCTGTAAGACACGCCATAATGAAGGGCTCCGAAAAATTTCGACACACCTGGTGTTCTTTAATGTCCACTCATATCAAACAGTACAGAGGCATCTAGAAGTTGGCTTCCATCGAAATGCGACCGCCACGGCCAGGGTTGAGCACGCGTCTTTCCGTCAACAGCTGAGCATTCTAACCGCTGAGCCACCACGGTAGCAAGAATTTGAAATTGCCATCAAGCTGATCCCTCAATGCAAATTTGTTACTTTGAATTTCTGTCCAGTACTTCTTGTAAGAATATCTGCTGGAAAGCCATGGCAGCATATTCACTTTTTTTAAGCACATACGTTCCAAAAGGTAAAGTGGTGCTTCACGCTAAAGTTATATGTGGTGTCAGTATTCGTAACTGACACCACCTACATAACCGAACGTTACATTAAAAGAGGAATAATGACAGTGAATTGAAACATCTTTGTATGCACAGTATTGCTGTAGTTAAACAAAATTTATATCTGAGACTGTATACTTGACTCAGAAGTTATCCAGAAGGTCTAAAAAGGCCGCCGCGGTGGCTGAGTGGTTATGGCGCTCGGCTGCTGTCCCGAAAGACGCGGGTTCAATCCCGGCAGCGGCGGTCGAATTTCGATGGCGGCGAAATTATATAAGCCCGTGTACTGTGCGGTGTCAGTGCGCGCTAAAGAACCCTAGGTGGTCGAAATTTCCGGAGTCTTTCACTACGGCGTCTCTCATAGCCTGAGTCGCTTTGGGACGTTAAACCTCCCATAAACCAAACCAGAACGTCTAAACATCGCAGAAAAACGATTTTGGACGCAGCGTTACTCTGCGACGTTTCGCGATACATGTGCATAGGTAACTGTCGTACTGTGTACTGACATCTAGCGCGACACGACCGTCTCACAGGTTTTATAATGATGATAATAATTTTCTTTTATGGCGCAAGGGCATCTGTGGCCAAAAAGCGTCCTGGCACAAGGTATTTATTCTTTACTGAAGGTGGGGTCAATGACTCATTTCCCAAGCATTTCACCATAAATAAGCCGAGCACAAGACCAGGGGAAAGCTTGTACCTATTGTATCACCGGTAGGTACCCGGAGGCACTGGGGATCGAACCCCGCACCTCACGCATGCGAGGCGGATTATCAGACCACTAGGCCGCCGCTGCGGTGCTCTCACAGGTTTTAAGCGGAAAGTAAATCTCAAGTGTGACTTTTACAGGTTGGCCAGGCGCCTTGGAGATGTCTCGCAGTGACATCCACTCGTGGGCAACGAGCTCCAGGCTCGTTCTCCTGTGTACAATGCTGCTTGCAACGTGCCACGTTCCCGCAACCGAAGCGCACGGAAGGCTCATCGAGCCACCTGCGAGGAACGCCATGTGGCGCATGAACTACGACACGCCGCGAAACTTCGAGGACTCGGAACTTTTTTGCGGTGGTATCAAGGTGAGTAAGAAGGTCACCGACGAAAAAAAAATTGTATTATTAGTAGCATTATAGCAAGAAATGTTTATTCTACAAGAGTGTCATCACATAGGCTCCAATCTGATTCCGATGTACTCCGCGACAACTTCTTGGCAATGGTAGCAAAGAAGCCAAAGGTTCAGTGCAGAAACAGGTCCTTTCCTTCTACGCAGCGGGATACAGTCTTTGAAAGCTATGGATCTGGGCTTGTTTGGCAAAACTTGTTCGATATAAAGCGGGCAGAAAGACACGAAAGACACGAATATCAGTAGCCTTCACTCGTCCGTGTCTTAAAGAATGTTTTATGTCGATATGGTCAATACAGTTCCTGGGTGCAGTAAACAGCTTCGTCTTAAAACATAATTTACTGTTAACAACCATTATGCAAGGCATATTCGTGTCGTAACATGCACCTTTTTCATCTTTGGAGCGTCACAGGGAAAGCGCATTTCTTGATTAAAAAATTTAGAGGGGCAGCTTTGCTTGTACAAATCTACCTTGGATTGTGATAGCTATACGCCAATAGAAATGTGAAGCTACTGCACCACGCGCAACGCTCTAAGCGGCCGTGCTTCAACCAAGCTATTGTCGGAGGGACCAATATTTAAAACACTGCTCCTTTACCTTTCTCTTCATTATCAAAAAAAAAGGAAGAAATTGTCCCGAAGTATAGTCCGCATCTCATATTTAGCTGCCGCTGTGCATCTCACGTCTTCTTACCAGAGGGTGAGGATATACCCAGTTTTGCCTATGTGGAACGATTACCGCGTTTTAATAAGAAATAGAATGCTTTCATTAAAAACAATGCATTTATACGCTAGAAAAGGAAAAAAAGTGAGATAGATGTGTATTCGCCATCAGCCGTTTCTACAAGAAGGCTGTGTCACTGACTTTCTTTACTGTGCCGAACTCCAATGCTAGCTTACACCACCTTTAATCTATAATGAACAATGAAGAACTCAATAATGGTCTTTACGTCACCATAAACGTCACGACCTTCAATGCGACAGCAAGGCAAGATATTCCATTTTCAACGGCAACTGCAAATTGCTCTAATGAATGCACCATATGCTGCCGGAAGAAAGCAAAATAAAAATGACAAAATAGGAAAAGAGTTTAATTTCACTGACAGAAAAAAGTTGATGAAGACGTCCTCAGCGTCTCTTGCAGTTCACATGCCTCAATTGTTAAAACTGAAGTACGCTTGTATCGATAGATTATCGCATTCTAAGCACAATGCGGCGCATTTAATAAAAGAGAAGCTTTTAGTAGCTAGAAAACTTACCGTCTAGCCCGTGCTGCACCTCAACTACAACACCGCAGGAATGCATGAAATTGAAATGAAACTTGGTTCTTGGGGAAAGGAAATGGCGCAGTATCTGTCTCATATATCGTTGGACACCCGAACCGCGCCGTAAGAGAAGGGATAAAGGAGGGAAGTGAAAGAAGAAAGGAAGAAAGAGGTGCCGTAGTGGAGGAATAATTTCGACCACCTGAGGATCTTTAACATGCACTGACATCGCACAGCATGCGGGCGCCTTAGCGTTTCGCCTCCATCGAAGCGCAGCCGTCGCGGTCGGGCTCGAACCCGGGAACTCCGGATGCATGCGCGCTGGGCCGCGTTTGGTGCTGCGCATAGACACCGATCGTTATCGGTGAAGAAACCTTGACGCATTCGTTTAGTTGCGCTTGAATTTCGTGCCGTCGGCCTCAACGGCGAATAAACGCTGAACCTCAGCTTTGAGCAAAACCTGCATGTACGCTGCTCAAGTTTGCTCTAGGCCCGAGCGTTCAAGGGTGTCGTGAAGGTTAGGCAAGAATATTTCTGGAGACGCTACTCTAGGAGATATTTGTCGCTTCTCGACTCTTGCCGGCTGCTTGTGAAGGCGATCCTGTTGTCGCCACTTGGCTACAGAATATCTGTCCCAAGGTTGTTTCATCCCTGAACTTCGTGGCAGTGGGTAAAGTTTTCCCCAAATCCTCATTTCACCATTTTTGTTTCACCAATCTAGACCTTTTTTATGATTTTCATTAATCTATGCGGCCAATTACCTTTAGTTGTGGTTCATAGAGCGTTTACACCGCATAGCTCAGTTTCTGGCTTCTGCGCTATACGTTTCTGCCTTGAAGGCGTCGTATCTCAACACGCACCACATACCATTAATTTCTGCGAGTTGAAATGTAGCCTCGAATTCTGTACAGATCAGACGGAGGGATTGTCGAGCTGTATAATCCATCATACGCGACTCCGGCTGCGTTCCCAAGGGGTGTAGGCTCAAAAGCCGGAGAAACAAATAATACTTTTCGGTGTATTTGATTTCCCGGCAGTTTTTTCACCGGTGCGGACGGACGGGCGGCAAAATAATTGAATACGGTGAGGCGAAAATGCAGATATTGAAAGCATTTCTGCATTAAAAGGTGAAAACATGAAACACGTGCATAGCCACCACCAGCAGTTTCAGCATGCAAACAGGAATGACTTGAGGACCGTTTCTTGCGTAAGCGTTAAAAAAGCTGGGCTACACATTCATTCACTTGCAAACGCTCATTATAGAGCCCGTTAACCCCTTAACATATAGAGTTTGAATGTAGCGGCGGAATTTGTTGTATTTTTTGTATTTTTACATACTTCTTCATAAAAAAGGGGTCTTTTGGAGCCGAACCAACATCACAAAGTACATAAAGGAGCATGAAATTGATGTTTTCTAAGAACAAAAATTTGATCGCGTTGCCTTCAGAGCGCCTTCAAGAGTATTGGAAACAATGGGTAATCGTCTGTGACACAGGTTCAGTGGGAGGACAACGGCGGCAAGTGTGGCGTGTGTGGCGACAACTACGCGCTGCCCCGTCCGAGACGCCACGAGACTGGCAACGTGTTCGCGCGCAATGTTACCGTGCGCCACTACGCGCCCGGCTCCCTCGTCGACCTGGTGGTGGACGTGGAGACCAACCACCTGGGCCACTTCGAGTTCGCCCTCTGTCCCCGGCACTCGTGGGAGGAGGCCGAGACCGAGGAGTGCTTCGAGGGAAACCTGCTGCCCGTGGTGACCGCCACTGGACCCACGCGCAAGGTAAGGCCATAATGAAAAAATGGCGCAGCATTGTAAAAAGCTGCACTAACATTCATCCGCTATTGATCGATACGAATTATACAGCCGTTAATGACAGTGAGAAGCAAGCCCTGCCTGTGTGTGTGCATTGTCCGTTCACTAAGCCCTATGCGTATTCAGCTTTAAAACGCGTAACGAGATAGCAGCTACAGAGAAACCAATGCTGCGTAGCTAATAGCTACGCCACTGAATGTCTCAATACTCTGAGAGAATATTTAGGTGTCCCAACAGTGCGGCATATGCTGTATAAAGTTGTTGCCTCTAAAGCTGGTGTTGTTCCACCCCTTCCTGCACCACTGCTTTTCTGGATATGTACAATCTTGGTCAAAAGTCTTAAAGCCAAAGGCATTTCGCTTCAGCCGCATAACAGAGCCATTATGGCAATATTAAAGACCGAATGCCCTTGAAATGCTAAGAGAAGGCTTCTTCTTGTGGTAGAGAAGTTTCCTGCTATACTTGTGTTAAGAATTATCCGCTACACGGAGAATTCTAGGAACATTCATTTCGCAGCAGATGAACACTTTGGTTTTGAGACTTTTGACCAAGACTGTACCTGTGTAGAGACTTTAGG
This sequence comes from Amblyomma americanum, assembly GCA_030143305.2. Classification (NCBI taxonomy): domain Eukaryota; kingdom Metazoa; phylum Arthropoda; class Arachnida; order Ixodida; family Ixodidae; genus Amblyomma; species Amblyomma americanum. The sequence continues at coordinate 188,539 of JARKHS020005139.1, read as the reverse complement.
CAATTTAGGATCAAGAGCCTGTAATCAAGAAACAAACAACAGCTGCTGCGAGCGACAAGGTTGGACATTTAGGAGCAAGCCCTTGCTTCAGGCGCGAGGAGGACGGTTCGAAGTCCCCAGCCCAAATGCCAAGCTCTCTGCAGCAGAGAAGTTTCTTCATAAGCTCCTATCAGTGCTCCGATCCTGCGCAAGCCGCTACTTTGTTATAACGGTAACTTTCCCGAGGTCGTCACCCGCATCCTGAGTATATGCTTAGAGACACCAATATATCACCAGTCGTCACTTTCGTGCACTATATTTCATCATTTGTCCGTGAGTTGTACAACGCGAGTATTTCGAATTCGAATTCGCTCTTCGCCTTCTTGCCTTTTATTGTTCCGTCTCTAATTTCTGTTTTTCCATCCTTCAGTTCACGGTGCGTGACCGTGTGACCACCGTGCCGTTGTGTTGCTATGACGAGGTTAAAGTTGAGTATCGAAGATAAACTGTGCGAGCTGCCCCGGACATTTCTGTTATAATTAATAAAAAATTCTTCCTTACGAGCCCACGTTTTCCGCGCTGTTCACTGCAGAAGTCCTTCTTCTACTCTGACGATCCACCGACCCGATACCGGCTACCGACGGCCGCCAACGGACTTTACATGATCCAAGTGCAACTGCCGGAGAAGCTTATCTGCGAGTACTGCGTCCTGCGGTGGCACTGGAGATCTGGTAAGCAGCCAAATCCTATTTCCGCTGTTCAGAAAATTAGTAACACCCCATTTTTTTGCGATATGTTATCCCCCCCCCCCCCTCCCTACAAATGAAAAACGAGGTATGAATTGTTCTTCTTAGCCCTTCAACCGCCAAACCCGAGCTGGGCTCGTCGTGGAAGGTGGAACCAGTATCCCAAATGACGAGTCACACTCGTCCGGCCCGATGCTGTGCTGCTCCCAAAGACAAAGGCGGGTTACGGCCGGAAATTGCGTAGTTTGCGAGTTTCAACACAAAAGAGCAGTATTTGTCCACAAAAAAATCGCGTATAGTGCCCTTAGCGCCTGTTTTAAACTTGACAACAGTCGTTCCATGGTGGCGCGACGCACACATGGACAATGCCAGTGGCGGCGATGTCCCGATAAAAAGAGCTACTTTTCGGAGCAGTTAATTTGTTTCTGGCAGCGACTCTGACGTTGTTTGCCATCTGGAAACAGCTTCAGGTGACGTCGAGAGCAACGGCGACGTCGACGACAGTGAGGCAGTGGGTGTGCACGTGAACTACTATAATGATTTTTGAGGCAAACAACAACTACTACTAATGAGGAAACCTTAATTGTTTTAGGGCGAAACAACGTCTCTGCACCTTGCATTGTGTTATAGCGTGCAGGATCAGACAGAAACAGTGAATTTTTGTACGTTGTGCCCAGCTCTATAGAGAGCACTGAGGGAAAGCAGCCCTGAAGGGCAGCTTAATCTTTTAAAAAATTTTGCGTGGATTCTAATAAAAAATAATAAGTTATATTTTCAGAATCCGAAGTACAAGCAATAAATTATGACACTTAAAGAAAAGTGGAGGTTTTGGTACGTTTTCAGGAATTTGTTTCGGCGACTAAAAGTTTAATGTGCTACCGTAGAACTGAAATTATAAACGAAGAACATCAACAACAGATATTCAAGCGGGGCTGTTGCTGAGTATCAAAGTGAGGTGGCAGAGAGAGGGGAAGTGTCAGTTTTGATCATTATGGTAGGTACCTGCTCAGCCAAAGTCAGCGCAATACATTTATTAACCTTTCATTTCTTTTCGCCATTTATTTATGCTTTCTGGAGACTAGAGAGACGTAACGTTCTAAGAGCTAAAGCTAGCGAGCAAAGATACCGATACTAATATGCTCTTGAAAGCGAGAAGAGTAGAGGAAAGTTAATGCATCATGCAGCGCGTAAGGACTCCTTTTGCAGGGATATTCATGCTCGCATCAATGCAATGCGTATCACATGCAGTGCGTGCCTCTCCAACGTGTATATGCCCACATAACGGTGTCATGCAGATGGAGGAACATCCAAAATAATGCTAATTTATCCAAGCCAGAATTGTACTTTATTGAAAGAAAAACGTATAGTCACTGTTGACTGCCGAATGTTCGTTTGTCGAATTGAGAGGTATTTCCAGGTGTGAAATAGTTTTATGGCTTATCGCCAGTAATTGCCTAGGCTATTTTATTAAACTATATGCGCATGTGGCTACCAATAACAAAAGTAATGAGCCCGTTAAGCTTTTTTCAAAATAACCGGACGCGGTGGACGCTCAAGTTAATCGTTGCGCTGCTTATCTGAATGTCATGGTACCGAATCCGGACATCGGTGGCCGAATTTCCATACATGTAAAATGCAAAAACTCCTGTTATGTGCGCGCCGTCAGGGCAAGCAGAGGAATCCGATCCGGCCTAAATTAGTTTTAAATTATTAGCTCATTCTTGCTTTGGAGCATTAACACAATGCATATCACCTCTCGCGTACATACCTGTAATGTTCTTGAACTCTTGCTCCAAGCTTAGTTACCGTTAGAAGATTTAACCTGTCGCTTCTTCCACTTCGATCGTGGTGTTTTTTGTTGATTCCTCTTTAACGCCTAACTTTACTCACAAAGCGTGACCACACCCGTAGTAGGTAAACCTATGATCGTTTATCCCAGCTGCTTCCGCAAGTCATTTTCAATGTATGCGCTTGGCTTTTTACGCAATAGCGTAAGGAGCTCGTCCTGCTGTAAACCTGGCGTCGGCTGTCGTCCTGCTTTAGTTCGAAAAATATTCCAGAATGTCGAAAAATAAGAATACAGAACTAATTCAATAAAATAAAAGAGCCGGCGTTTGGGTTTGAGCCCACGCTTTCTTCGTGCCAAGCGGGCACGCCACGCATAGGCTACTAGGTTAGATTTCTTGCTTTATTGCATGGAAATAGTGCCGAGAAGAAAAATCTAAGCATGCTTACGCCACAAAAGACCAGGCCGCCATACCCCTGCACGACCGCACCTTCCAAAACATCAAAATTTTGGGAGGCACACACATGCATCGAGATATGGGAGCCAGCTAGGCGGCACTTACAGGGTAGCATATACTCCCCGCACCAAAGCGCATTGTTCACGAAACAAAGATTTCGAGGACCGTGGTGATTCGGCGTGGCGGTCCATCATGCGGCTCTTCCAAAGACTAAATAAATAGTCCCAGCAACATAAACCAACATAAGTCGACTAGGTTAGAGGGGTACCAAGTCAAACTGAAGTGGTGTGCATGACTTAGTAACGTGTGTAATAGTAATTACAAAATAAGACAGATTATAAATACGCTAAGTAGGCATCAGGATTTGCACAGAATGAAAGTCGCTGTTACGGTGCTTTCCTGTACTGAAAGCCAAGGTGTTCATGTGTATGAGTATGCAGAGGCGTAGGATGTCGTACTGTGTAACCTAGATAGTGATTGGTGATTGGTAATCGATTATTGTGGTTTTTGATTGGTAATCCGTAATGTTATGATCCATAGCGCAGCAACAAAACAGGGGACCCCCCCTGTCCCCTGTTTGTCCCCCGTTTTGTTGCTGCGCTATGGATCATAACGCATAGCCACTAGCCCGAACCATCACCTTGTTAAGTTATATCCGTAATGTGATAGGTGACTTTGATTGTAATCGATGACCGTGATCGGTAATGAGATTGTTGATATGTAATCGCGGAGAAATGAGGAATAAAAGGAATAAAAAGTGTAAAAACGGAACAGAAGGTTCTATCGCCTCGAGTGTTAAGGCGAAGCTTGAGGGCCCTCCTAATATTTTCCCTCCAAGGTGGATTTTTCTTATTTCCGAATGATCTGGTAGTGAAGCGACGTTGTTTTTCTTCTGTGCAGCGAACAACTGGGGTGACTGCGGTGACGGCAAGATGGCACTGGGCTGTGGGCCCCAGGAGACCTATCGCAACTGCGCCGACGTGGCCATCGTACCAAGCTTCGGTCTTCGGGGACCTCTGGGCGCCAACGCCGTTCCCAAGCGATACGGACCCATCAAGCCGAAAAAAATCAACACTATCTAGATAAAGAGGACGGGTTTTATCATCAAACTTACAAACATGCGCTATTTATTTGCTTTCCCCTTGTCGGTGTCCTAAAAGATATCAAATAAATACGAGAACTATTGTCAACTACAAGTTCAAAATGACTGCTCCATGTTGATACTTATCGTGAAGCCCTCTCATGATCTGGCGCCCATTATGTAAAGATTCACTTCATTTCATTGAGTCCTCTGCATTCGTCGATGCTCTCAAAGACGTAGAACATGGATGAAACACCTGACTGAGGAATGGGGCCGTGATGCGACTGTGACAAAGTCACACCTATGATTCCACTTATTTACATACATGCGTCGCGTTGTAATGCGTTACTGGCCAACCAGTGTCCACGCCGACAACTCCACAGCACGATGAGCAATATGACATGCCTAACGGAGTTTAATAGCTGAAGCAGGACACGTGCTGCTCAACCTGACGGAATGTGGCGGCAGTACTACTGGTAGCGGTTGCTCCGCGGCCAGAATGGCCGTTTGCGTCATTGGTAATTTGATCCGACAATTAACATTTGGTTGTTTTCCTGAACACTGACGTCAAAACAAAATGAAATAAAAATTCGGGCGGCACTTAAGCTGCGATTTAAGGGTATGGCTCAACAGCGTTAGTGAGTGCTTTCAGCGTCCTGGTGTTCTTTTTGCATATCGCTTCCCTGACACGGACACTATCGGAGAAAACAAACAAGCTTAGACCTCCCTTTCACCAAGTCCAACGAGCGTGCCGCGATAGGCAAGGCTTAGCGTGTCTTACTAATCGCCAAAGTTCGATTCCCATCTTATGTTCACAATTTTATTTTCAGCACATTTGACTTTCTTTCATGTCATAATGAGATTGGAGTCATGTTGCAATCTTATAATCGCCACTTATCTAATGTTTTATTTACTTTTTGATTCCGTAGCTCCACGTGTGAAGTAATCACCCTCCCGACCAATCCGGATTTTCTTGTCGACGACGCTAGGTTCTCTCCTGAAGGGAACTCTTAACGCTCTCTCGTTAAGACGCAATGAGTCGCAATGAAATATGGCCCCGGGACATGATTTCCGGCCAGTTACTACAAGTTCTGTGGAATGCGGCAATGCAGGCTGGGCTAAAAGGCGGCCAGGCCGATCCAAAGAATGGCACCTAGTCGAGGCGAAGCGGTCTATTTCATCCACTTGCCGTAAATGAGGAAAGGGAGAAGAGCATTGAGGAGCATTCATTGTAAGGGAAGCTAGCGGCAATAGTTACTCCTCATATCACGCAATCGCCTTTGAACTCTAGGGGCCTTACGGCGTCATTAACCTTTTAAACGGCGCACTATAGGAAGCAACGTTTTTAAGAAGAAAATTCCTAGTGACAATTGCTTCCTTTGTCGAAAGCAGGGAAAACAAAATGTTGCCCCATTTAAATTAACAACGCATGTTTTTCTCCATGTTCCATTTTTAGAATTTTGGCAGCTCCTATATACATAATGGTAATGCGGTCGGAATCAGCTTTTATTGTTTGTGCAGTGCAAATGTCTTCAGTTGCTGTCTGAAGACAATCTTATAACTGCCTGCAATGCTTTCAGACATCAGATAAAAAGCATCATGCTTTAATGATTTTTTTTTCGTTTCGCCTTGCGAGCTGTATTGCACACAGCACTTCGGAAACCATGGTAGGCATATAAGCATTTCTTCCACAATGGCTCTTACAGCATATCCATCATACACACATCCCATAACGATCCACGCATGGCTCCATTTCACGATCATGTGACCACCCTCTCTTCCTGTCCCGCACTCCCGCACTCAAAGACATCGCTAATGAAAATGTGCTTCCTAATTGCTAGGCCTTAGTAATGTTTCATTCCTGAAAATAAACTAACGCCTCCCCTTTTTTCGACACCATCAAAGGCTCCTATCATTTCCTTGGTGCAGTGGTGCGATCGATATTAAAAACAAGCGACGCCATTAGAGAACACAACACGACAAAAAGCATGCGTCCAAACAGCGCACAAAAAAGAACACAGTGGCAAAACTGCATGGAAATAGAACAGCCCACGTCAAAACAGCAGGTTAGAAAAAAACAGCTCAGCGATAAAAAAGCATACGGAACAAGCATCAGGACGACACAACAGCACTAGAAAAAAAAACAGCGCAACAGCCCAAAACAGAGCAGCGCATTACGGTGCAGGGCTGCGGGAGGGGTAAATTATATTCATGACTGCAAACTGTAAAACACAACATATACCGCAGTAACCTTTGGAGATAACGAGTGCTCGTTTCGTTGATTCATTAAGAAAATGAGTAGGCTAATATTGAGCAGCAAAAAATTAATTCCATTGTTTTTTTGCAATATCAAATCTCTGCACTATTTCTGGTAGTTAGAAAAACGAACACTGAAGGACAGACGGGAAATGAAAAGAGGGGCTCATTATGACATACATAATAATATTGTTTATTTGCACCAAGTACAGTTTACAAGAAAGCTAACAGTCAACGAAATGAAGGAGCATAGGTGATGTGTTTTTTTTCTTCTCTCTAATTAGTGGTGTTCATCTTTGGGAGATTAATAAGGTAACTATTTTTTCAAGCTAACTTATTGGTAACAATGTTTAAGGATAATTGATTAGAAAGCAGTACAAAAACAAACCATATGCCACCAGTGGGATGCGGACCCACTACCTCCGAATTTCACGTCCAGTGCTCTGCAAACAGAGCCACTGCGACGGCGTCAGAGGTATTTCTGTGTAGCTTACCTGAACCATGAGAGTCTTCACCAGCGCCACTCCCGTCCATAGCGGCGGACGTAGTACGTCCTGTTTTACCGCGAGTGCGACGTTAAAATGTGACCGAACGGTGATGGCGGAAGCTTTGCGAGAACCCTTTTATGCTACCTTTGGCATGTAGACAGCCTGAATCGAGGCCCTCGCTATTCATTTAGCAGACAAGGGAGCTCACTAACAAACGAATCTTTTAATTCGTAACGTAAGTTATATATGATCTTAAATTACGTGAACTATCCGGAAATATTTCATTAAATATTTAGTAAGCCTCTAATCTACATAGTGACGTGATCGTTGACTGCATGTTAACAAAATGATTCATCCGCTTGGTGAAAGCCAGTACTTCGCAGCCGCACGGCGCTCTCATCCACTTGGCATTGCTTTTTGCTGGTGGAAGAAAGTTTTGAAATTTTTCACTCGTTCGAAAGGATTCGAAAGACACTGTCCGCTGAAGTCTGTCAGGTGCACGTTCAGGAGGAGCCAAGTAAATTGGTCCCGAACAAAGGATGAATTCATGACATCCATGGCCTGAAAGCAGAGATAAAAAAACAATCAGTCAGTCAGTCGGCAGTATTTATGAAATAAATAAATAAATAAATGACACTCCAGCAGCAAAAGAAACGTTTATTTACTGATAGATTGCATTTAAAATTTTCGCGGCCTCAATTCCACTTGTCTTGACTAACTGGCCAATAGGGGATGTCGTGGTCAAATCACAACCGTTTTGCCTGATCCCTCTATTGTCTCTGTTTGTAATTCGGGTTTTGACACCTCAGAAATGTTTGATAAATATGTATAAAAGTTAGCACAAATTGCATTCACCCGTTCTCTAAGTTTTCAGTCAGCCGCTGGCCTTACTAGTAGATGTTTGCGCGCATGTTGCTAGCAGCTTCTCCTCCTAATCTGGTTGCAAAAATGGGCAGATGCCAAAAGTTATCCTCCTGGTGCTTGCTTTCGCTCGTACAACGAAGTCCTCGGCAATCATTACAAGAACAAAGTACGGCGACTTTAAATCAGTCTTGCAGATCGTGAAGAATAACGGCATGCTGTTCATTGTTTGCAAATATAATTAAACGCCATTTTCTTTGTGCTCAAATGTAACATTGACGTCTTTGCCTTCTAACGTGCCGGTCTGGATCAATTTTGTGCTGGGCCTAAACAGGCATCTGTAATTTTGCGGCCACTTACGCAAAGCTACTCTACAGTAGCGCTGTCTAGCGTGATGTTGTGATGAGCCTTAATTTTCTTATCAGTCACTGCCATTATAGCCTTCTTGCAGAGGTTGGCAGAGGCCTCTTAAGTAGGAAAATAATTTCTAGCATCAGCCACAAGAAGCGCTCCTTCCGCAGAAAGTATCATTGTTGTAGATCGTAGATGCTAGTGTTACATGGTAGACACAAATGTTTGCTTTCAAGTTACTACGTCGGCGAATAGTTCTCCAAGATGAAAGTAAACCACCCCTACCTTTTCAACCATCGTTTGTAACGAGTCGAAGACGTAAAAGTATGTCTTCCCTTCAATGTCAGAGATGCCTGCCATAGTTTTCTCCGGCTGGATTTCCATCGAGGTGCCCTCACAAGACTGCAAAACCAAATAATCATTATGAGAACGCTCAGCTTGCTAATGCTAATGGTTGATGACTGATACAAGAGAATGAGTGCTGAGGTCCATAGAGTGATGATTGCAAGGTTACGCTGTGTAAGGCAAGCTTCATCTTTGCGCAGACTTTCGACTCTGCAAGGCTAAAATGCTAAGTTCCTTGACACTTTTTTGCAATGACTTCGGTAGGCATTTACTGCCAGCCGCTGTGAGGAGGCTTTAATGTCAATGGGAACTTCCCAATGAAGTGTGAGTGAATTGCCGCGTGCCACACGTGGTAGTGACAATTAATCACTGGTCGCGAGAGGATGCTCAGAAAGAGCAACCTTGTCTGCCCAAGCCCCACCTTTGGCAGCACCTACCATCGTAGGGTAGTGGCCCATCGCTTGATTGGCACACCACTGCGCCAGTAGTGGTACACTCTAAACAAAAATAATTACAAATGGAGTAGTTTGTCCTTTAGCGAGCCCCTTTTATTAGAGAGAGTGCGTTAGAGGAAAGCTTACGCACTTTTCACTCCCATATAGGTATACTCGTGCTTATAGTGTACGAGGACTCACTACTATGTATGAACGTAAATTCGATATTGCCAGTTCCGTACATATTAGAACTAACGATTTAATGCTATTGCATGACACCTTTAAGGCGGAGCCTAAGTGTCTCCCACATTTTTTTCTTTCTGGTTTGGGCATATGGCCGAGTGGCTCATTAGTTGTGGACTTCCGCATCTACCATGAGAGCGCTGCACAGAGCCGTAACCCCAAACCCCACAGCAGTTTTTGGCCAACGCATGAGATGTTAACTCGGAAATAACGACAGCGATGCCCACGCGCAGCAGACCTTAAGCTGCCACACTTGACCACTTTACCCAGCTGCATCCGCGTTCACTGGGCCCGACAGTCGTCGCTATTATTTAATTTCACTGTCGACAGTGTATTTATTGAACCGAAAAGCTTCACTATGCTAGGTAAAGCATTCGACACGTAGGCCGGAGAATGACCTTGAACGATCTTCAGCCCAACTACGTTATCCTTGTATAACAATATCTGGTACAGTTATGGTGTCGAATCCTTACCCCTGATTTTGACCCATGACTTTAAGTTCGCCTTAGACATTAAATGACCTTTTGGATGACCTTTGACCTTAAGAACACCCGATGGGGTAGTGTGTGGCCGCGTGATGACATTCGATGGGAGTGTCGTACTAAGACCATGTGATCCCACGTCATAGCCACGTGGTCGTGTGGGTATATATAAAACGGCTGTCGCGAGCGTGCAGCGGAGATGCCATGGACGAGCCTCAGACGCTTAGCAAGCGTCCTTGCTTTTCACTGAATTCCGGGGTTAGCCAAGTTAAGCCACTGCCACTTATTTTTACCGTGGTTCTTGGTTGTCCCTCGATCAGTATACCGGCGTCAAACGAAATTTGAACAGTAGAGCGCGTGGCCATAGAGCTAGTTTACTATACGTCTGCCCGTCGCATTCAGAGGTAGGTGCGCTCTTCTGTTCGCGAAAAATTTGTTTCTGTTGCAACCGGAGCGCCACATTCACACTTTACACCAATCTCAACTTGCTCAGGGCGATTTCGCTGGGGGTCCTGGCACACGCGGGTGAAGCGCCCACTCTTATCTCCCTGGCCACAGCCCTTGCATTTAGCTTACACCATCTGCGTGCGTGTTATCAGCGTCTGGTTGCAATGCACCCAGATAAAAAAGAACGATCGGGTTGCGGTCAGTGAGCAACGCGACACTTCCTGAATCGCTTGTTTCTGGTAGTGACCACAGCGTTATCGCCTCCAGACAAGGTCAAATGCCCTACAAGCGATAGAAGATCGATGCGTCAGCGTACGACCCGAAAAGAAAGCGCGAATCGTTTCTCTTTCCCGTCACGGTGTGCAGCAAACGTCATTAAAAAGAAACACGTAGTCGACTCTGTACTATCGCTAGAATTTTCTAGACATTCTGCGGTGAGGGACGGCTCGGAAAGTTGCCCCTTGGGCACAGCTAGCGGGTTGCCGGCAAAGATCAAGACCTACTTACTGTGGTCGCTGCAGCCGACACACCCAATATTACGGCTCGTGAGGTAGAGGACACTTTTCAGTTGTGTGCCAGCACGTCAACCGGTAGACGCCGTCTACACGAAGCTTAGATGCGAAACTAGTGCCGTCGCAGAAGCGAATAGACAAGCAAGGCTTATGTTTGCACGAGGCCATGCATCGTAGACTACGGAGAAGTGACGCTGCGTGACGTTCTCTACCGAGTCAACGTTTCCAACTCAGTGGGACCAGCGTCAGCGAATTTGGAGAGCCGACAACACCAGGTGTGCCTTAATTTCCTGCCGTATGTGCATGCCCACCTGCCGTATTTTAGGTAGGATTGCTTTACTGTAATGCCCATCATACTAAGTAGAAGAGACCTTTGTTATTTTTTTTTGATTCATGCAACCAGTCGACCTTAATTTGTTCACAGCGCAACAATACGCTGATAACACTCCGAGAGTTGAAGATAAAGCCTCGCAGGCCAGGGAGCTACGAGCGCCCGCTTCACCGAAGCGATCCACAGCAGTAGCCGACAGTGAAACAGCGCTGCGCACGTTGAGATCGGTGGAATTATTACACGAGGCACTCCAGTGACAAGGGTAGGAAACGAGCGTCAAAGAAAACAAAATCAATACTATCACAAATCGGATGAGCGCGCCTATATTTGATGACGGCAGGCAGACGGAGTGAAATCGACCTTTGGTCCCGCGCCCCGCTGTTCGCATTTCGTTTGACACTGATAGTACTGGTATATCACTGAAACAGTGCTTTAGCACCCAGATCTTGGCCCGAAAAGTAATTTTTGGAGTTATTGAAATGCACCTCACGTATAGTTTTCTATCGCCGTTCTATAAAGCCCTAAACTTCTAAATTAAGATTACCTGCAACCTTTTCCACCCGAGAATATCCTCCAAATCTACTTCTCTTTTCAGCCTGTTAGCATGTCTGAAATAGCAGCCATGATGACCGACACCGCTGCAATTTTTTGCTACGCAAAACAAAACTTGCTCCTGGATTTAGCTCTTGAAATATCTACTCCTTCATGCACACCACTTAAAAAAAAGTAAGGCGTGTTTGGGGATCTGTCTTTTTTATTAAAACCGAATTAGAGAATAGAAAGTCCTATTACATTATCGTAATAAAATATTAGGACAATGCAGTGGGGCATAGTACATAGCAGTAGTTTATAATAACTAATTAATAATAAGCTTAGTATGTAATAACCACAGTCGCACATCTGTGCACAAAACGTATACTAGTTAAAACTCATATTACGATCATGATTAGCCCACACTGATCCTATCATGACAGAAAGGTGGCCATAAATGCCTCTCCGCCTGCAGCTCACAACCATGTCGAGACAAAAGCAGACAAGACAGCCGTACCTGGCTCATTTCGGCGAGCAAGGCTCCCACGCAAGGTCTGTAGATCGCTTCCGACACTGTCATGTCGTTCACGCATACTGTAGCTAACGACGCCCATTTGAAAGGTGAAGGCGGATATTACATCTGGACTTCTGACGGCTGCCATAGCCACAGCCAGGGCCATCTCCTGAGGATTGTAATAAAAAAAAAACATGTTAAAGAGGAAATTCTTTGAGAGCGGTCGATGTAGAGACGGATATTTTCAGCACAGTGTTCCCCGTAGTCCTACTGGGTACGACTGTACCTTATTCCTTTCATGAACTCATGCTGTTTTTTTCAACCACAAATGTATTACATGATGCACGTAGAATCGCGTTTATCTATGCTCTGCATACGTAGACTTCCTGTTGTACTTGTTTTTCTCTTTTTGTTTGATGTCAAACGCCAGCAACAGTCAATGCTGCTCTGCAGAGAGTAAGTCACAACCTCTCAAGCTGTTTATACAGGTTTTTTTTTCTAATTTCCTGCCAACACCTAGTTGCATAAAAATTCTTACGAACCTTTATACGGAACGACATCCAGTCATCATCATCATCGTCGCCATCATCATCAGTCTGACTACGCCCGCTGCAGGGCAAATGCCCCTCCTATATATATCCAATTAACCCTGCCCTTTGCCAGATGCGGCCACCCTATCCCCGAAAACTTCGTAATCTCATCCGCCCACCTAACTTTTTGCCGCCCGCTGCTACGCTTGCCTAATCTTGGCATCCAGTCTGTTAACCATCGTAAATCTTGCGTTCTCTTTACACGCCATGCCGAAGCCCCTTTCGTCCTCTTGATTTCGACTGAGATGTCATTAGCACACTTTTCTTCCTTGACCCATTCGGCTCTCTTCCTCTCTCTTTACGTTCGTCTGTCATATTCTGTTCCATAGCTCACTGCGTTGTTCTTAACTAGAGCTACACCTTTTTCGTTAACCTCCACGGCAGATGTCATCCACCACCGGTGTTACTACGCCTCTGAAACAATCCTTTATATTTGGAAGCAGCATATTTTTAAACATCAGTTGTAGGCTCCGCTGACAACCTCGTAGAGCGTTGCATGCTCATTGGCTGCGTCAAACGAACTAAACCAAAAGGCCGCCAACGTGCGCTTGAAGTCGGCGATCGCACTCCGCCTAGGTATCGCAGCCTCGCTTCCTCGAAGCTTCAGCAGCACCATCCTCTGGGTCTTCCGCTCCTGCCGCTAGGTGTATCTCGAGGGTGACATTGCGCGGCACCCTCTGTTGATCGGCTCTTTCAAACTAGTCCCCCTAATTAAGCGTGCTTCTTTTCATTGCGTAGAGCTCGAATCGGCTCGAGGGACCTGTGATTTCCGATGTATTTATATATTTGACACAAAAATTCAATACGTACAAATGGATTGTCTGAGTTAGAACTAACGAGACCTAGCGCTATATGAAATTCTCAAGAATCGACAGCGACGCCTAATGAGCTGCAATGCTAACACGAACTTACGAATGTGGGCGGGATCGGATCGGAACTTTGCCAGGCGCTGGCCGGCACGGCGATGCATTCCTGCTCGTTTGGCACGCCCATAGCGGCGGTGAGTAACACAATGATGTCAGCGTCGGTCACCCTGCGAGGTTAACGGCGTGCAGAGTGAGATCGATGCAGAGGTTCGAACGCAGCATCCTCAGCGTGCGCGACAGGTGCTGCGACTCGGAGCATTCGGAATCAAAGTGGGCTATCGCTGTCAAGGAGTGGTGGAAGGGGAAGCACAGGTATTGTATAGTAGAAGCTATAGCAGCCAGTGCGCACAGCAACATCATAAAGGCATGCAGGAAGTTTACAGCCGTAGTTTGCGCCGCTTCTAGAATTGTGAAAATCTTCCAGATATCAGCTCTCTAGTGGGATTGTTGTCCTGTAGACCAGGTCACGCCCAGAATGTGGGCTGCAATCACAATGGGCTGTTTAGAGGGAGCATTGTTAAGCTGAACTTTTGAGCACAATGGTGAAGGTGGTGTGCGGAACCGATGTTGCTATAGCTTCATCGAAACAAAGGTGTAAAACTGGCGTTCTTTCTTTTCAATTACAAATTTAAAAGCTTTTCTTTTACATGGACTTGCAGGGACATGAGAAGGCAAAATCCTACCTGCAGAAGGAGCAGATGCTCCTGCCATCATTGTATTGGGAAAGCTGCTGTTGCAGTATTGAAATCGGTAGCCTAACACCAGATCTAAGAAGACATAAGAATGCAGACCCTAATAGAATAAGAGAAACCCTGTAGATCGCTCAACTGAGGGGCACATTGCAAAAGAGAGCAGTCACACTATCAATTGCCCTGAACGGAATCCGCAAGATATAAAATAAGCCCTGCATATACCATTCAAATATTGCAAAAAAAAGGCATTCACTACAACCTACGTGCTCCTTCAGGCACTGTTGCATTAAGTTAGCTTCGGCGCTCTTTGCCCAGGGTGATTTGCTCTTGATTGGTTTAATGCTCTGAGGGCTTTCTTGGGAGAGGCTTGCGCTAAAATTTTGTTTCTATTCCCCTTAATAAGAGGGCATTAAACTGGTGAATAAGGCATTGACGAACCAAGGCGTGGCGAGGCTCGGAAAGGAATTCCACCACCTGGCGAAAAAACTAAATGCGCAAAGAATAACTATTGCGTAGCAAATTAACACATATGAGTAATATAACTTTAAGTCGTCTAAAAAAATTACTAACAATTAACAATAGGCCGGGCGGTATCGTACCTAGAGAAGGTGCGTATGATAACGGGACGCTGTGGGAAAATCGAAGCTGGCCTGAGTCTTACGCGCTCCGACAACGACGCTACTCTCCCTGAAATGGAGGTATTATAAGCTTCAAAAATACAAAAAAATCATTACAGTTGTGGCCATCAGCGGTCAATTTTGCTGGTAAACAGACTGCGTCTGCATGCTTTTCTGAGCCCTGTATCCCAGAGCTTTGGCTACATTGCCAGTTTCTTGAAAAGTGTTGGCCTGAGAGCTGATTGTTATTACGAGGTGCTGATTATGATGCTAGCAATTAGAAAATGCACACTGCTGGACTGTTGCGCGCGTTCTCGACCTTGCGTTTTCGAAGCCATATCTATTTTGGACCTTTTTCAGTTAAAAGGCGTGCTTGCTAGCATTAAATTGTAGCACATGCAGCCGCTACATCTTCGAAAAGCAAAGAAACTACCGAACGGGCAGCACAACGAACCCTACCGTGCTCAACAGCGACTATCTGAGGATAGTTTAAACTCAACTGGGCTTTCAGTTGCTGTACCGCAACACTCACAAGAGCATTCCCGTGATTGTGTCTTCGATGCTCTTCCACGAGTCTGGCTGGAGGTAGTAGAAAGTGCCAACGCCCATAATTATTTTTCTTGTTTGGTCGCCTCCTCTTATACTGTGAAGAGCCTGAAAATAAAAAGGAATCGTTTATAACAAAATCAAACTATTCAAATCCGCTTCCCCCAAAAATCGCAAGAAAGCTTTCGCGCTCCACGTGTAAAAACGTGAAAATACTTTTTACATCTTAATGACGGCGCTTCCTCCCTTCGACTTCCAATTTGAGCGCCGCTTTTCTGCTAGCTTTGGCAGTGTGCGTTTTTGAAGCGAAATGCTTCACCACCCTAGGCAAAGCAGCCACCGCGTAGTACGAAGAATGACCTTGAACGACCTTCATGCAGCCCAACCATGTTAGCCGTGTATGAGCATATGTGGTAAAGTTATGGTGCCGAACCCTTGACCCCTGACCTTGACCCATGGCTTTTAATTGACCTTTGATCTTTGACCTTTGGCATTGGGTGACCTTTGGATTGACCTTTGACCTTGACCTTAAGAACATCCGATGGGGGTGATGTGAAGCCCCGTGATCACATCCGATGGGGGTGTGGTAAGACCATGTGATAACACGTCATAGCCACGTGGTCATGTAGGTATACCTATGTAGAACGGCTGTCGCGAGCGCGTAGCAGAACTGCCATGGACGAGCCTCAGACGCTAGCAAGCGTGCTTGCTTTCCGCTGAATTCCAGGGTTAGCCAATTTCAAAAATTAGAGCGCTGTAAACGGGGACTTCAAGGGTAGAAAACACAGGACGCGTTGTAATTTTTCAAATATGTATCACCAACTCGCCCGCCTTGCTATCGTATTGAGGTTTAGCCAAGTTAAGCCACTGCCAATTTTTCGTTGCCAAGGAACATTGAGAACCTTGTCTAATATGTGATTGTGGTGTGTTAATTTCAGGGTGTGTATTTAACTAAATGTTTGTCATAAGGCGTTGTTGCATGTCTGGGAAGGCCTTCAGATATGTTACACAAAGCTTGTAGAACGGGCATAGAGAAAAACTGTTCCACCTCCACCTACAATACGGTTCTTTTAAGAGACGCCCAATGTTGAGAAAAGTGCGTTTATTTACACTGAGAAAGGCGGTTTTATCCAGGTACGGTGAGAGTAATTATAGATACTTTCACGCGAGCTTGTTTAGTGTTTATAAATCAAATGTTGCACGTGAATATGGTTTACCCGTCATGTTATGAAAACGCTGCAAGAAACTCTTGGCCAAATTTGTTTTCATACCCAACAGTTCTGGACAAAAGCACTTTTGAGCGGAAAATCGTTTAGGAACCCAATTTTTTTCATATAATGTAAGATTTCACTGTAACACTCAGTATATCCACATATCACACGACGGCAGTCGTGCATTTTTTTCTATTAATGTTTTTGCTGTCTTCAAATGCGTTTCCCACTGGTTTTCTATGGAATTTTTAAATTTTCCATGCGATCGATGGAAGCGCTTTAAAACGACGATTTTGATATACTATGCCAGAAGAATGGACCATTACCTTCAACATTTGCATAACAGTATCTTACAGTTTTCCAATTTTCAAAATTTTTGGCTGGGAATTTTGGAAATGAGTGCTCTTTTCGATAATATTTCGACAATGCGAAGAGCTTGATGAGATCATAATCCGCAATGATTGTTCTGTATATGGTGTTGTAAATTCAGACCAGTTCACTTCTGGAATCGGAGGCCTCAAGAACGAAGAGGCGTGCAGCGCACCATCTGAACCTTTTGAACATTCCTTCAAGACAACCCTCCTGAACCAGCAATTACTGAGCACTGGAATTTACGACCTTCAATATATAATCAATTGATTTTCAGTTGCCTGCCCAGCAATAAAATCCTGTAATCACACTGACAATTTTCTTTTTATTTCTCACTTCATTTACTTTCTATGAGCTTAAGCCCGTTATACATAGGTGGTACAAACTGGGGCACTTTATTTCAATTCGTTTTCGTAAATGACCAGCATACTAAATGAATTTGTATCGCATGTACTAGTCATCTTCATTTTCTCCCTTCATTCCCAAGATGTTCTTGCATAACACTTGTACTCAAAAGTGTCCTCTATTTATGCGCGCAAAGATATATTGCAACTGTCAAGAGTTGCTGGTCGGCTAACACGAAACACAAAAGAAGGATTGGCGAGGGAGAAGCGTCGAAACAAAATCAACACTTTGTGTTCATGAAAAGCGCACAAGCACGCCCGGCAAACTCCCTAAAAAGTGTTTCAAATGCCCACAACACTGAAATGAAGCTAAATTTGAATAAAACGCCTTATAAATGTCTGCATTAAAAATAATTGCCCAGGGAACATCTCACATCGCCGCTTGAGGGTGATGTGCAAACAAACACATTCTTTTTAAGCAACTAGGGAACAACAAGTCAGGCTATGTGGAGTAACGCCGGTGATTAGTATGTAATGCGGAGTCAATGTAAATAAACCTTGCATCCATGGCATTTATTACCGCCTTGCTACTGGCTTTCGAAGGGAATATTTTATTAGATAGGTGAAAGCTCAGTATATGTCCACAAATGACCATGGAAGAATTCGGCACATCTGTGACAAGTTGTATAGCCGTTATCTTAATGTTTCCTTAACCGAATTACATCTGTATAGAATTAATTTTTCGGTACAGTGATACACAGAGTCAGCTCCAGTAGCCAGCTGCAACTGTGAGCAATGATGTTTGTCTGCACATGGCTTAAGCCTACTGTAGACTTGCGCACACAGCACGCTACGGAAAGCTGTCTCCAGGAAGCCTTCTTTTTGGGATAATCCTTTGAGATGTTTGGTGTAAGAAAGTTCAAGATGCATAATGTTTATTGCTGTCCTGCTCTCTTTTTGTTTAGTTCCAATGTCATTGCCCCAATAGTTGCGGTATATGGTGATGCTCTTTGGGCCTCTCGTTCGTACTCGCGACCTGTCCTCACAGCAGTCAGTTATGCGCTCGAGCGAGGCCACTTCGAAACTTTCAGATTTCGCCCCCACTTGTATTCTTCGTGGCAGGTCGCGGTTCGTATGTGTTTCCCCGCACAGAGCAAAGTGATTTCTGTATGCGTTTGCATGTATCCGTCTACGCTCCTTCGCTATTTTTGTGGCTAAGAGCCTTATTTTGAACGCTTGGACTTGAAAGCATTTCCCTAATGTAGTTTCAGCACTCTCCACTTTTGGCTGAGCCTTGTCCATACTTTCGATTTATAGCTAGGTCATTTCCTATGCGCTGCGCTATAAGCAGAGTCAAATGGAGGCTCAGTTTATTATTGAAGGCATACAGGGAGGCATATTTTTAGATTAAAATGATTTACATTCTTTTCGACTCCCTCACAGCCATGGCGAAGTAGCTCGTCAGCGTAAAATCGGCCAGTGTACTATCTAACGATGACTATTAACGCTTTCCACTAGTGCGTTTAGGCTGCAGACATTGCTTGAGTTTCTTAACCTCAGCGTGGTTGACTCAGCCTACTGACTGAGTGAGGTTTGTGGAATAGTGGACCTCCATTTTCTGAGCCAGACAAACTTTACCTTACCTAGTAAAAGCAATGAAAATCTTACAAATTCTCCTGAAGTCTTTCAAGCTTCTAAACTGCCCATAAAAACAAAAAGAAATTGCGATCGCTGGTAAATACAAATAGAACAACAAACATCTAACCGACTGAGGCCGTGGTCGCATCTCCGCATTAGGCCGCTGTAGGAGCACTACACCGCGGCGGTGATAGATGGAATTACCAGTGGCGGTGGAGCCGCGTGCTGCACTGTCCAGATTCTGAGAAAGGGCCCCGGGAAAAGTAGGCGCTAAATGTTTGGCTTACGTTGAGGACATCGGGCAGCGTCAAAGCTAGGAGCGCCAGTCGTCTGGTATCTCCGTAGATGTTCATTATGGCCATGTGCTTCATCGACGGCGGTAGGCCGCGCAGATTCTCCAGCGTTGTCTGGTTCTCAAAGACTTCCTTGTCTGCGTATCTGCGGAGCCAATAAAGGATGCGCTGGTCGGTGGAGTCAGCACTCCAAGAGCGCGCGCGGCGCAGCAATGGGTGCGGCTACTGCCAGGGAGGGCAGTCGACGCAGTATGTACGGTAAGCGCGAGCGGAGCTGTGAACTTAACACAGATGCCAATGGCGGATGATGATGGAGATGTTGGCGAATTACGTGATGTGTCTGCTTTGAAGGTACACTAAAACGCGCAATCTTATTTCAACGATCCCTCAATGTGACTCGATGGTACGCAAGTTGATATTATAAATAATAGGTGAGGGGCTTATATACAACTTTCTGCTAAAAACGTATAGCACTGGCAGTTTGCCAAAGCACAGGACTTCTATGGGAGCCAAGAGCCCACAAATATGGCGTGGAAGAAGCCGCTTTGGGTTTTGGGTTCAGGTTTGGGCTTCGCCGTAGCAAGAGTTCGTATGGCCGTCCGTCGCTTCTGCTGAGACGGTAAGAGTAGCACTGTTCGGCATAGTGCCGGCGTGGGAGTGTGAGAGAAAGGCTGAGGTCTCCACTCTTCAGAAGAACCCATTCACTCACACTCCACCATTCCACTATTGAGTGGTACCCATCGCCCAGTACCCATCCAACCCCACCCTGCAGAAGCCTCCTCTAAGCGAAGCAAAGGCTTCGTTGCCCCAAACTCGTCCCTTTAGCAGCCTCCACGCACCAGAAGCCTATCAGTGGAGCCCTCCACCCATCCTCGTATCCGCCTAGAGTATCCAACCACCCCCCCCCCCTCCAGAGGCGTTTACCGGCCACAGCAAATGCTTCACGCTACACACTAGAAGCTTATGAGAGGGACTCACCACCAACCCGCACAAAAAGAGTTCTACACTCCACCTACCTCCTTCCTTCAGCTAAATGGTTATCGGGAATAGGCAAGTTCGCAGCAGAGTTTTGCAACAGTTATGATCAATCAGTTCCGTCTGATGCATCTAACGCTACAAAAATCGCATCTCCATCTTAACGTGCCCGCATAGAAAGTGTAGGAAACGTTATAATGAACTCGCGTTGAATTGAGCTTACTTAATTGCACAACTTGCTTCGGAAGCCAGCTCAATAGTTTTAAACCATTCACAACACTTACCGCGAATCGAATGATAGCCCACAAGAGGTGTTCGCGTATCCATCGCAGACGGATATGAAGGCTGTGTAGCTGTCGTTGTTTAAGGAGGTGACCGTACTGCTGTTGTCGACCCTCACGTGCGTGTAGATGAGCAAGTCGCACAGGCCGTCGGCCGGATACACGTGTTCCACCGTGGCCGTGTGGTCCACCGAGCACAGCAGCGGAGGAGGCTGAGTTGTCGTCGTCGCAATCGTGGCTATGTCGCCAGTGATCATGCACGCATGCGAAATGAGGAATTTTCATTATTCTTTCTCATCCTTGGTGGCACACACTGGCTTAAAGTAGTTTAGACACCAAATTTTGGTGGCATGCCTTCTTCTCTACAATAATGCGGAAGACACTACTATGCGCTAACCATCACATGGTATTCGCCTATGCCCGCAAAATAATTTATAAATTTATAAACAACTTTTATATCACTCTGTTTCGATTTCCGTTTCAACAACCACGCGATACATGTGACGTCAAAGTACGCCAATAGTTCAATCTGAGGAATGAAACTACTATTTTATAATCACTACTTATACATTCCCTGTCGTCCCGGCTTTTCAGGCAGGGTGGGTTTAGCATTTTGGTGAACTTAAAGAGAAAATAGCGATTATATCGCAGTCTTTTATCAATCCAACGTGATCTAAAAGAACACGTTGACGTCACAGCAATCATTCTGCTATTCAAACCGAAACAGCACGAGGAGAAAATTCTATTATAAATTATGTACCTGTCGTAAGAGAATACTACGTGTTAATCTATGTATAATAATTCTTTACGCATACTTGCAAAGACGAAAAAAACACTCACCCAAATGTAGGTGTCAATACTCCTTCAAAAATGTGAGCACGAAAACAGATGAAAAGTTAACCGACAAAGTGGAAAGCATGAACAACGCCTATCTCCCGTCGTGGGTATGTGCCATGTCATTAAGGCAACAACAGCAACCTTGGACAAAGCAGCTAGCTGCCCTGCTCCTGTAACCTTGTGACATGACCCCTGACCATCAGTGGGCAACTCAAGAGGTTTCAGAATTTTACGAGTTTAAAGCGGTCGAATGTGTGAAACTTGCAGGTAAAGCATGCGAAGTCTTTTTGTGCTAAGATTTCAAATGGTGACGTAATCGCAGAATAAAGCTGCGTCGGCGTTGAGGCTTCTCCACAGTGCGCAGCGAAGGGCAGAGGCCACAATGAAGACGCAACGTTCGGCCGCGCTGCGTTTCCACGGAGGAGACGATAGTTTCAAGGCAGAAAACCAACGCCGTCTAAAGTGAAGCCCGCGAACCATTGTTTGGCGGTGTTGGGAAACGCACGGCAGCTCGGGGGTGAAGGCAGCTGACGTCTGAAATTCCCGCAACAGCGACGTCCTTGCGAGATTCCTCACACGCTTCTACAACGCAGAGAGGAGAAACGTAAATATCGTCGCAGTTTTAACCGGCGATTACGTCATTATTTTAAATGCTAGTACAAAACTACTTGGCATGCTTTACCTACCGAACCTTCACACATTTCAATTCTTGAAGAACCTCAAATTCTAAAAAAAACGATTTTACCTTCACTTTAACTGATTTTTCATTGCGGGTCCCTCAGGGCGACTAAATGAGGATGATCGGGGGCACTTCCAAATGATTTCTCCACTGAAGTGTATCAGTAATAGTTTTTCACAAGTTTTTAGCGTCTACTGGAAAAAATGTACCCCGGTCATTTAACCCCGAGTGCAGGTTCTGTGGCGAAACAGGCACATATGATCACATACTATGGCAATGTAAAGAAGAACCTCCAGCGGAGGATGAAGTACAGATTCTTTCCCTTGAGAAATGGGAGGCCGTTCTAGTTATGCAGCTCGGATCCGGGAATTCAAGCCTTGGCAACCGAGTGGGCCGCTAAGGTCGCCGCTAGCCATGGGCTGCAGGCCATCTAGCGCGGACCTCATGCGTCTGCATTTCGACAGAATAAACGTTTTCCAACCTAGTAGAGTGTATTAGTACCCTCAAGTGTTGTCTCGTGTAACTTCGTCGTTTACAATGCGCACCTGGATTCTCTGTACGCTTCAGTTGAAGCCTAGTTGTTTCGAAAGCCTGATGCTTCCAAAACAACTACCGCGCATACGCGTTGTAACGTAATATCGAACGCGGTCCACATAGAACCATCACTGCCCATGAGCTGCAGTCTTCTAGAAGGAATTTCCAGACGATGCTTGCAAAGCTAAAGCACCGCAATAGGCACGCATCCGAAAGAAATAGCACAACTATCGTATGTAACACTCACATGTTGTAAGCTGATTTCTAAACATTGGCTCCAAGTCAGAAAAAAAACAATTAAGTGTTAATCAGTGAAATCATTTTAAAGAAGTGAGCAGCTTGTGCACCCAGGACGACTCGTTGTGCTGACGCCTTTATGTTTTGCGCAGTTTTAACGTGGTCAGTTATACCAAGGCGAAAGTCAATACGCAGCCGACACTGGGGTCGCCCTGAGTCTCCAACTTTTCTTTAATTAAACCTTACTTTTTTTTTCTTAAAGACAATTGTCAAGTCGCAAGCGTTGTAAAAACCACTGCGTCAGCCTGGCACTAATTTTCACAAACTTAGCTATGTCGCCGAATCTCAGCTGAGTAAACACACTGCAATCTTTTACAAGTCACTTTCCTGAATAACTGTAAACCCTCATGCCTTCTCTTTCTGTTTTTAATTAACAACAAAGTTGCTTGCGTAAAAACCTGTCTACTAAGAACTTTACTACTTGTTTTACTTCTAGGAGGCTGGGACTGTTCAAGCCGGTCCACCATTTTTTTTATTTGATTGATTTGTTTCCACAAGCAAGCACGTAAAAGGTTGCGGTGAAAAACAAGGGGAAAATGCTGCAAAGAAGGCAGCTTGATTGGCCCCAAGTTCTGTTTAATATGGCAGCAGCAGGGCAGGAAGAAAGTTGTTAAACAAAAAAAAAAGAAAAACTGTTACTCACATGTAGTTGGGGTCGTCATCGGTGCCATTGTGACGGGGGTCGGAGAACTCGGAGCACTTGTACCTGGTGGCTTTGGTTTAGGACGATTCGCCGGAGGAGTCTGCATTAATGCCGTGGGATAAACGTGGGATAAAAGAAACGAATGTGCGCATCCTATGTGCCTAAAAAAGATTTATATTAAGTGGAACAGCGCAACCGGGCTACTGACAGAAATAACAAGGAAACAAGTCAGAGCAGCGGTGTTTCTTTGTTCTTTCTATCTGTCTTATTGCGCTGCTCCACCACACATGCAGCTATAGAAATCGCCCAAGTATCCATTGTACTGTATAGAAAAACGGCAAAAGAGTACGCAGTACCCAGTGATAGATCTTTTGCTGTACTACGTATGCAATGTTGCTTTCTGTTACTGAAATTGTTTTCATTACTATTTATATGTGCAGCACCCGGATCATGTTATCAAGAACAAGTGCCCAGGAATATGCCCTGTTGCGCCGTTCCCGCAACGCATAGTCCACCCACACTGCGTTGTCGCTATAAAAATGGCGATACGGATTATTCACCGATGGCAGAGCGTCCGCCATTTTGTTGCCTGTGTCGCACTGCGAAAGGCTGCAGGCGTGTATAATCGAACTATCGCCCTCTGCTCCAGCCTGCACTGCTGAAGCTACGCGCTGGACAATAAAATGGTGCCCGTGACGTCACGTGAATACCCACTATTGAGGTCATGTACATTATTGTTGACTTTAAAAAGCAAACCCTTGTGGGAACAATACATTTCATAATGACCAGTTTTGTTAAGCTTAAATAAGAAACTGGCATATGCTCCTCCACTCACTATACCTTGCTACTGAAGTGCATTAAATATGAAAATGTTCTGAATTATTTCTTTGGATAAAATGCAGGCAAATGCCCAGGCTGTGTTTCAAACAGTAAGCTTTTACAAGCCGAGAAACACCGTGGAGGTCACTGCTTAAGACCTGACGGCCTTTAACGGTTTCATACGGTCTTCTCTGTGCAGCTACAAAACTAAACCACGTGGCCCGAAGTCTTTCGGCAATGGCTGCGAGTGTAAGGAAAGACATTTCTTATGCAATCCTTACTCACAGTGGCACGGCGCCGTGGGAGAGGAGTAGGTGGAGGAACGGGGCCACTGTTTTCACCACTGCTAACACTCTCGTCGGCAGACCCAGCCTCCTCCTCGTTCTCGCTTTCAACTGGAATAAAAAAAAAGCCACCAGCCACAATTTGTCATCGGCGGTGCTTATCGAGGGTGGTTAGCTTCACTTTCAAGGGCTACCATTCGACATAGTGGCTAGCGCACAAGAAATACGCACACAGAGGGTATCCGGAACGGACAAGCGCTACACTTGCAACTGAATTTTAGTTCTGCAAGGACGTATCTATACAAAGAACTTACCTTCCATTCTCCTTTAATTGCGCCGCCGGGGCCGCCTTCAGTTGCAGTCGCGTCAAATTGTTATAAAGGAGCACCTAACAAACGTGACGTGTTACGAAAAGGCATGTGGGTGACTAAAACTGCCTTTTTGTCTGTGCCTTTTTGTAACACGTGACGTTCTTCAGCTGTTCCATTATCACACTTTAACGCGAGTGCAACTTTTTTTGTTTGTTTAAAGGAGCGAAATCTTCCTTAGGTCCGGGATACATGGAGAGTTTTGTCGGCGATTTTCGCCCGACGGCGCGCATTTGACGCCCGGCCTCGAAAAAAAACGCCCTTTACTGATCTTTAAAAAACAATGCTTAAAACTGTTATGCTGCGAAATCAGCAGGAAAAAATTTGAACGCTTATTGTTTACAATCAGAGGCACTACCATGCGTCAGCAATACAAGCAATTAAATCTAATTAGCAGGCTTCTGTCGCAAGTTCTACAAAGATAGCAGACCTTTTTTTGGGTTCACACTTCGGCAACGGGAAAATGAAACAGTCAGAGCGTATGAGACCTATAATTTATTCTGCCGCACACTAGCATCCCAAATATATGAGTAGTCCCGAAATGGCAGTCGTGGACACGGTAAAAAAAAGAAAACAGTTAGTCCGGTCTTTTCCTGTGCGCGTCGTTTATTTCACTTGTAACAATCAATTTGGGAAGCCAATGCCAACTAGCCCAACTAAACATTCGTAAATGTCAATTTAGCAGTGACACACATTGCTTTTATGCGTGAGTGCTAATGCTCCTTTTGTTACAGTGATCTTCTGTGCTCATATCTGGCGCTGATGTATTCATATCGTAAGTAGTAGACCAGGAAGCACCACTGGAGAAAGAACTAGTGAAGCACGCTCGAAACTCTCAGAGCTGCGAGACTCAAGGTGGGAAAACACGCTATTAAGAATAGGTATGGCTCATTCTAATCCGTATATCTGAAAGATCTCGATCATCATTTGTTTGAAATTGGATTTTAGCTTGAGTTTGCTGGCGTTACGGGAACTTTCATTATCATAGTTTTTCAAAGAAAAAGATTCATGGTGGCATTACAGCCTAATTTATTTAGTTTCTATTGTTGGAAGAGACCTCTAACTCCGCGTAAGTACACCAGGTTGTAAGTGAGCGCCCCAACCACAAACCGAAATCACGTAACCACGAGCTTTCTTTGCGCGAGCGGTAGCTTTGACTTCAGGTAGACAAAAAATTGCCAGACTATGTGTAGCGTAGAGACTACTCAGCACAGCTTTCTCGACACTTTCACACAAACAGCATGCAGTCTGATATGTCACTTATGTGCTGTAAAAAATTACTACGAGAATGCGTGAACTCACAATCCCCGGAGAAGCCAATCAGGAAGACGATTACGCCGACAAGTCCGGAAATGATGACGAACCCGCAGACGAACGAAAGGAACTTGTTCTCTCTGTAGAAAGCACGCGGGGAGGGGGGGGGGGTGGTTAAGATAAGAAATCCTAAAACCAATATAGAAGCACGGCCACTCCTTTATAGAGTGTTGCACGGCACAAAAACAACATTACCTTTCGTCACAGCCTTCCAAGACGCTTTAAGTTTAGTTTTGGACCTATTTCAGAGTGCGTGTACTGTTTATAGCACTGGCTGTCCACATAATCTTCATGATAGCGACAACAGTAAAAATAAATGCAGCCGCCGTTACGTAAGATGAAGTGCAATCTACGGATAAGTCAGCTTCTCATAATCCCATCATTTTTCCGTGCGCTTCACAGTAGCAAAGGACTGCAGTCGACTAATAGAGTTTAGACAAGGCTAGCAAAAAAATGCTTCAGTACACCGTGCACTGAAGTGTAGGAGAGAACGTTCATCAATGCCTTCTTTAATACTAATCCACTTAAAGCCGATTCCAGAATGCTCAACCTTGGCAGGACGTTTCAGTACTCAGCTGACAGCCCTTCCCCCTTTCCTTGTTGAGGTGCCTTGCTGTGTGCCTGAGCTGTATGATCATACTGGCTTACTGCAACCTGGAGATCTGTCTGGGCCAAACCTCGGACGCCCGCTCTCTTCTGCTGCTCGTACTGACATGTAAAGTACGTCCCATTTGGTGACTCCGATTTATCTTCTTGATAATCTTTGTAGCGTCTAGACACAAAACTGTGAAATAGATGCAGTAAAAAATGAAGTGTTAATAATATTATGATAGGCAATTAGGACCTATAGAAATCAATAAAACTCTGTTCTTCTAAGGTTAACGAAAGGAAATAGTGACACTTTTATTTCCCGCTCAATGCTGCAGCTTCAATCTGCTAAACTCGGCAATGATGCTAGTGAGAGTAACTAAATTTGAATGCTTCATTTCAGAGCTGGCATGGTAACAGAGTTCTCGTCCTGTGCTTATCGGTGTTGTTACCCCAGATCTTCTGTGAGGACAGCATTAAAGAGATGTGACATTGCTCGGAGCTGGCAGAGGTGGTTGTGCTGGGGAAGTGTTAGTTGTATATCAATCGTGCCTTCTAATTAATTCGTATTAATTTTGCGGGGACGAGTAACTCCGGACTCTCACGCTCTTCTCAGTGAAGGCTTCCAGGCCCTTAATAATAATGTGAGACTCGTGCAAAGTAGAACGTGGTATCATTACGGCTAAGTATATTTTACCCCACAAAAATGCGAGCCCCGCGATTCCAGTCGCGCCAACCGCATTTGAATCACAGCCTCGATCTTCCGCAACTTTGACGCGACTGAAATCGCACACAGGTTGAAACCTCGAATTTGGCGTTCTGCAGTAATTGTCTCTGATTTCGGTGGACACCTGAACCACACCGTAAGGGATAGAAGGAAAGTGTGAGTGAAAGAAGAAATAGGAGCCGTTGTGGAGGGTTCCGTAATAATTTTGACCACCTCGGGATCTTTGACGTGTGCTGACATTGCACAACACACGGACACCTTTGCGTTTAGTTTCCATTGAAACGCGGCCGCCGAGGTCGGGATCGAACTCGGGAAATCCTTTCTTCGAAAAGCAATATTTAAACAAACACTTTAGCTGTTGAGTTATATCACTGCGTGCGTTTTTTTCTTATACCGCAGACCTACTGGGCAAATGTGCGTCGATGAAACTGACAAACAGCACAATTTATGATTGAAACGGCTATGAATGCACGAGAGAAGCATTTGAGACCGCTGTTCTTAATCCTAAATTCGCTGATTTGCATTTATCCCGAGCCGCGACCATCCGCGTTCGCCGCCTGTATCGAGCGCCTCGCCCATACATTGTCGTCTTTGGGTGGGACACGTCGGAGTAGGACACTGTCTAAAGAACCCGAGCCTCGCGTTTGATGCAACCTTCATTGTCATCGCGCGGAACGAAAAGTGCTAAGGCGCCACCCAGCGCTTCGAAAAG
The DNA here is from genome assembly GCA_030143305.2 of Amblyomma americanum. Taxonomy (NCBI): domain Eukaryota; kingdom Metazoa; phylum Arthropoda; class Arachnida; order Ixodida; family Ixodidae; genus Amblyomma; species Amblyomma americanum. The sequence continues at coordinate 160,471 of JARKHS020005139.1, read as the reverse complement.
ATTTTGGGATGCTGTACGGAAGCGGGTGGCCAGAGCTCACATGAGTGCGGCGGATTGAGAACAGAGCTCGTAGCACTTGATAACGTCATGGAAACAATGAATAACTGCGCAAAAAGGACGGGACAAGAGAGAAGATTCTGGAGCCACAGTCTGCGCTTGTCTCGTGTGATTCTTCTCTCTTGTCCCGTCCTTTTTGCGCAGTTATTCATTGTTTCCGTAATGTCGTATCAACTAGCCCCTCACCGCACCCTTTTGATAACATCCTAAGATCAGTGTCCAGATAGTTCAGAAACAAAGATAGACATCGCTTACATCATTGTTACGTACGTATGGAAACTCCGAGAGAGAAGCATAGATTGTTCCCATGCACTGGTTTCCCTTCCCCCATCATTCTTAGGATATTTCGAGCCACTAGCGTCCTTGCTCCTCTGAAGCCACAGAGATGGTGAACCACGGAGGAGTGAAATTGTCTCTCACGCGGCATTGCGGGATTTAGTTCTAGAGGTTTGCGCGTAGCGGTGTTCGCGAAGAGTGTATAGTGAAGAGGGTGAAACACGCGAAGCGAAGCGATATAGGAGTGCAGAAGACCAGAGTTAGAATTTAGTGATTAAATTCCTAATGGTCGACAACTCTTAGTCGAACAAAACAACGATAGTTCAAAGATTACACACAGCGCAAATCTACCGTTGAGTTTGAAACAATAAACCACATAGTAAAGGTGGGGCCTGTGTCCTTGTGCCCCGTGACTTGGAGTTGTCATGGACCACCTTGTTGGGGGGGGGGGGGGGGGGTGTCCTAGCTTATTCGCTCTTTTTTCCATACGGCGCACACTTGCGGACTTCGGCAACCTGCCTACGTGCAGCGTCGGAGATGCGTTTCGAAGCTATGGACGGCGTGTTCATGCCGTGCGTCCATATGACCACGAAGGCTGCAGGAAACACAAGACTCGGAATCCTTAGGCCATGTATTACAACCATGCGTCCCTTCCGCTACCGACGAATGTCGGGTGAGGCGTGAGGCATGGCATGCGTGCACATGTAGTCGCTCGTCTCGCCTCCTTCCTCTAGTTTCCATAGCGCTTCAATTTGCGAAGGTGTGGTTCCTTAGCTTTGGCAGTGTTGTCGAAAGCAGCGACGTGAGGTCTCGGCGCATCTATCTCACATACAGATTTAGCTTTATAAAAATAAACTCAATAAGAAGATATGAAAGCAGGCATGTGCTTACTGTTGTTCTCCTTGTGCTGCAAAGAGATGTCAAAAGTAAATAATTGGTAATGAAAGAGTAATGTCCCCAAACCTAGCCAGTGTTATTGGCTTGTGAGAAGAGTCATTGATGTATACTCAAGCCATTGAGATTTGCGACTTCTTGCCTGTTAATTCAAAAAGAAAGTTGGCGACAAAGAAATGGTCTTGGTAAATGGTGGTGCAGCGTTCAGAAGACAGCCCGGGTAAATCCCTGCATCCTAGTCTGTATGCCACGACGCCTTGCACTAAATTCTATTCTCTACGGTACAAACATCATCTGTTTTTGAGCAGGAAAATGTTAACTTTATAGAGAAACCAAAAAAAAACGTATTCGTGAGAAGCAGGCAGTGAAAAAGTTGTGGTGTAGCGTTCGGACAGTTCTGGCATATTATATGGTAAAGTTTTCCCCCTTGTCTTGTACAGCACTATTTGGTGGCATAGTGGACCATGATGTGGAGCTCCGTGTATATGCGACGTTCAGAATGCGACGTTAAGTTTTACTCGCGCACACTAGCTGCAGGGCAGCTCCATGTGGCTCGCGATCACCTGACGCTGTGTGCAACTGGGAAATATAAAGGACCTTTTAGGATTACCTGCCTATAATCTGCTCATGCGTATAAGCCAGAAGTATTATCTCCTACGCCTGAGGCAAAAAACCACTCAGGCCTTCAACCGCGAGAGCTGCTGTCTGTACGTCACCCCTACTACCAGGGAATTCATAGATCTGCACAGCTCCAGGCACGAGCGTGTTCGCTGTCTTGAAGCAACATAGGGTGCGTGTAAAAGCCGAGTATGAGTTTATGAGTAGTTAATAGGGCAAGCGTGTAGCAGGTATAGTCGAACATGTAGTAGACACGCGGTCACTATCGCGAAGGAAAGATGAAGGAAATGGTGCAATTGACAGAGAAGAAAAAACAATAACCTGATATTTACCGTAGGTGTTGTCGATTTTTTTAGACTCAACTAACAACCCTGAAGATCGCGATATTTGTCCATATAAATGTTGCGATGGGTGTCAGAGCTTGTGGTTGATTTTTCTGGTGTGTCATGCGCCTCTTCTTCGTTGTAAATTTTTCTAGTGCGAACTATCCTCATTTAGCTCAGATTATGCTGTTGAAGGTGCAGTCGACTACAAAAGTACTCTGGACAGCGTGATCCGCAAGCGAAGCTTATAACTCCATTATTACCAGCCGGCTAGAGTCCATTATTGTGGAGGTAAAAGAACAGGATTAGCACTTAAACCTGCACAAGCGCGGGCTCTAACCAGCGGCTCATAATAGAGCTATTGACTTTGTCTGTGGATCACGCGGTGCAGAGGCTTTTGTTCTCGACTGTACTACACCTATAAACATTGCCTCACAGAGACTCAGGTGATAGTTCATTGATATTTACTTGTGCCGGGCATCGAAGCTGCGTTGAAGGAAATTTAATCATAGAAATAGCTACTTGAAATTGGTCTCTGAGGTGTATCTGCGAAAACGTTCCGAGCCAAGGACATACACGACTTCGAGAACCTTTACCAAAACGGAACTTCACAACGGCACTGAGAGACACAGTTGATGTGCTTCAGACCTAGTGTTAGTACTCTGTGTTTTGAGGGTACATCTTTGATTTCTTTATGAATTTTGGGACGTCCTGCCGCCCACGAGCCGTTGCTGGTTGACCGACAACTCCGGAAAATTCAAATTCAAGTTCTTTCATTTCCAAATCAACTACATAGATGCAGGGGCCGCATACTAAAGGCGAAACAAGCGGAGTGACGAGGCCCACGGCCTGGTACACTTCATCTAAGCTGACTTGGCAAGAATTTGTGTACCCTCGCAGTACGTTCAGACAAAAAAAGAAAGAAAAAATAGAGGGATTAAACAAGAGAAAAGGAAATAGAATGCACGAAAAAAATCGCCTGACACAGCACTTTTTAAATAACCAGGAAGAAGGAAAGGCATAATTTTTTCTCCGAAGCCCTTTTGGATACGTGGAACTTCTCTAGCAACTATACGAGCGGTACTTACGCGCTTTTTGTTTTGGTGCCAGATGAGAAACTGCGTTAAAGAAGACAATTTTAGAGAACGCCCATGTCATAATGCTTAAAAGGCATGATTTCATGAAGCTGAGGTGCTGGAGGTAAATTAAGGTCCCCAAAGAGATATGTTTACTACATCTTCATAGAGAATTTTTAATAGTACGCATTGCTTTTAACGCACATAGTATTTTGGTCTACAGGGTCGTCCTCTCATCCTACTAGCATTAGGTAGCGCCTGTGAAAAGGAAAATTGTGGTTAAAAGAAAAATGTTCGAGTCGTGACTCGAACCACTGCACCTGGTCGAGAGCCGGACGCGCAACTCCTCGGCCAATGAGGAATGAGGTTTACACGACCACGTCATACCGCATAACAATGCTATCGCCTTAGTCTCTTAAAGGCCAACTCCAGAGGTTTTCCGACATTTTGAGTTGACCACCAAATCACATTCCTTAGAGGCCCTTAGCTGCGTTAAAAAAATGGCTTATTTTTAAATGTCCAGTTGAAGTATTCAGAAAGGTCAGAAATCAGGAAACAGACACAGACAGACAGAACGTCCTATGACGCCACTGTCACCGACTTATCGTGCTAGCGTTGAATGGCTAAACTGGCGACTATAAGTGAGAGCTTGAGTAATTATTTGTCTGAAATGCACAAAAGCCAGCTCTAAATTTTGTACTTCAGTAAACAAAGAGTGAATATCGACGGCTGTGCATTCAGTGACGTCATATACGCAAGGTTTCCCGTAGAAATCTCTCCTATTGGGGCCACGAAGTGGGAAAGTTTAAAATAAATTTGTCGCTTCGAGCAAAAACCGCCGCTCTGCAAAGCTTGGCACCAAGGACCAAGTTTGATAATATTGGTTGAAGTCGTGGTTCCCGTCACTAAAACGCAGTATTTAACGTGGGACATCAACAAATTGTTCAAATTTTGTCTTTGGCATTTCTTGGCAAGTGAAACCAAATTTTTTAGTGCGCCACAGAAACGCGAAATGCTTGCTGTAACAAGATCTGTGCGCTTGCTCAAGGTCATTTCTTTCAGAAAAAAAAAGTCAAGGTATTTAACATGAGGCATAATTTCGAATTGAGATGCTCCATATTTTAAAAGAAAATATTTATTTTTCCTCGTTTTTTAGCCGATGCATCATAGCATTTGTTTTTGTTTTCCTATTTACGGCAAGAGAGTCAGCAGACCTTAATAATCAAAGCTATGATAATACAAGTCTGTCATTGCTAACTATGCATAGGTATCGGTGATCCCGGTCCGGATAACGCGAACAGGACTAATATTTTTTTATGTAAGAAGTGTCTGGTAAACCTGTGTAACTTTCCTTTCTATCCGGATGGCGGCTTTCGGGCCTATATCAGTGAGTACTTACTCCAGTGACTGATTTTAACTTGCTTGAAATTGCCAACGATCGCCAACTGCGCTTTTCTCCGAACTGGTAAAACTACGACACAGTAGCGCGTGCGCATTATTTTGGTTTCTGCTGCACATTATTTCGGTTCGGTTTCCGTTATTTCGGGTTCTGGTTCAGGTTCAGTGTGAAAGACATTTAACGTGTATGGCTTTGGACTCACCATCCCTCATCCGCACATCCCCATCAGGGATAAGTCGCTCCATGAAGGCATATGGCAAATGTGCTAAGCATAGTCCCTCTAAAAGATGAGCGTTTAAAATAGAGCGCCCACTTTCTATGCAGTGATAGGAACTGGGTGCCTTACCGGTAACTAGTGCATGCAGGTGCAACCACGTACCTGACACGCCAGACTGCATCATGAAGGCATCTTGGGCGGAAAATTCGACAGCTGCGGGGGAAAAGCACACATTGTTTAGAGCGGTGTAGACTACATCTGTGTCGGGCTTTTCCCGCCGTGAACAAGTTGTGCCAGTTAACACTTGATCTTGGTGCTGCTGATGTTTTACACTGGGACGGCCAAAGTAATGGGATGAGACAATCAGGAGGTATTTCCATACTTGCGGGATGCCTTCACATATGCACATTTACTTGTTAGCTCGAGCATCAGCTTCGATCACAGGGAGAGCAAATTAGGGCAGCGTAGTATACGATCGCTTCGTAAAGTTTTGACGCCGTCTTTCAACCCGATACCAGTCAGCTAGCCATCCCTGGTGGCTCAAGCACCAGCCAGTCCAGGAGGCTCGTCTGAGACCCTGCCTGATTTAGAAATTGCTTCTTGTGTTAAAGGGTAAAGGCTGACAGCTATAAGGGGTGATGGGAAAAAGGATGCAGTAACAATTCAAATCATGCATGATAGTGACAGCTCAGTCTGTTACTAGGACGAGGATGCGCTCTTCCGCCTTGCACCTTTTAACACACTGAGCTCTCACTAATATTGACCCTGAGTTCTCACTGCACCCATTTTGCCGTCGCATCTCATCGCTTCAATTTCGTTTTTTCTTCGGGTCTATGCTCACAGGAGTAAGTCACTCAACATTTTTTTTAAATATCTGATTTTGAAGTTGAAAGCCTTCACGGCAGAAATTGCCATTGCAGTTCTGCACGGAGGCCTCAGGTTCATATTTAGAAAGTCTTGGAGCTTAAAAATAGGAAGCATCTTAACGAGTCTTAACAATTCTCTTGCTGCCAGGCAAGACTGGATGCAGTTGTGCATGCGGAGTACCCTCGAAAGAGGGATCTTACGGTCGAGAAGGACAAGGGGAAGCGAAAGCGAATCAAAACTGGATTAAAGCTTACTCTGAGCCAGAAGTGCTGTGTTCACATTTTCTGATCCCTCCTGGCTTGCGAAGTCTGCAAGAAGAAATACCTGTCACACTTGAGAAACCGTGCATTCACTCAGCCAGGCAACGGTGTAACGACGAAGGCAGTCTGTACTCACCCATGGCTGGAATATCGCTACTGAGAACCAAAGCAGACAATGGAGAACCGAACAATAAAGCAGGGACGCAGAATTAGCATAGAGCTCACGCTCAGCTGCGCCGAAAAGAACGCAGGTATCATGGCCCGTGGCACGTGTTACACCAGCTCGTTCCTTGTTGATGATGATGATGATAATGATGATGATGTCTTCAGGCTGAATGGCACGTATTCTTACTGGTTGCTTGTTCCTTGTTCTTGTGCATGTTGCGCGTCTTTTATTTTGAGTGCGCCTTGCCAAGGAAAACGGTTGCAAACTGGCTTGCATCAGCGCTGTTTTATGGAATATGTCTTCAAGGGTAAAACAAGAACAGTGTTTTTTTTTTGTTATCGAGGTACGTGGCATAGAAACTTCAATATGAAAAAATAGTAGAGACCATTTCTTGTGGTTTAACGATGCAATAAAGTTAGCGAGACAGCACAAGATTAAAGGACTCATGTTTAGCGCGCAGAAGGCCTCAGAAAAACAAAACGAGATTTTAAAAAACCTACATTGCACTTTGCTCATTCGGTGGATCCTGCATTGCTGATCTTGTGCCGCAGTTAAGGCAAACAAACTTAATTCCTTTTTTAATTTTACCATATTTCTGTACTCTATATTTTGATTTCTTAAAGGCGTTTGATAAATTTTCCCGCAGATAGAGCGATAGTAGAATAGATTTCCCGTTCAGCTTTGAACCGAATAAATTCCTACGTCCCTCATCACCATCATCATCTGACTACGCCCACTGCAGGGCAAAGGCCTTATCCTTGTCTCTCCAATAACCCTATCCTTTGCCAACTGGGGTCACCGTATTCCCTCAAACTTCTTAATCTCATCCGTCCACCTAACTTCCTGCCGCCCCCTGATACGCTTGCCTTCTCTTGGAATCCAATCCTTCCTTACTACCTGGAAGCTTTTTTAAGCGAGATTTATTGCCTTAGGGCATCAATATGGGCAAAGGTGTGATGAAAGATGTTCGTGAAAGACCCGCTACCTTCAGGTGCCGGATACTTGTAGGCTTGAGAGCAGGGCAGTACCCCAGTAAGTGGTGAATATCGGCTTCAATGTCTTTCCCGGGTGCTCTTCGGAGTGCATCAGGGCACTGTTCCCGGACACATTCTTTTCCCAGTTTACAACAACGGCCTGCAGAACAACCTATATTTTAACATTCGTTTGCTCGGAGATGACTGTGTAATCGTTAGCCTTATCAACAGCAGTACTGTCAATGCCACATTGCAGTATGATCTATATACATAGCAATTGATCTTGTTGAAATCAGTGGTTAATGACTCTCAGCAATAATAAAACATCATTAGTATCTTTGCAAAGAAGGTACTCTTACCCGTCTCCTAATTACGTAGTTTTTATCTCGGCATCTTCTGTCTTCCCTCGTGCAAACATCTAGTCATTACCTTAATTCCCGATCTCTCTTGGTCACATCATATATCTGTAGTCACTAAGCACGCCAACTGATATACTGGCTTTTTTGACTCTCATTTAAAACCTTCGCTCTTCAGTACCGTGTCATCAGTTTATGTACCATCAAAGTTGCGAAGAATGAATCCTGGTCCTCTTCTACGTGCAGCTGCCACAATTTTTCTCTCATTCGCGCCTTGCGATTGCTGCGAATACTTTTATTCTTAAGCATATTGCTTCAACCTGTAGCTTTTCGTGCATATTTTTCCTGTCGCGGAGCACATTCCGCTGCGATTTGTCTAACAGCCGCATCTGTTAGCCACACGTTTGCTAGTTGCTGTCGCATTGAGAATAGTTCCTTGGACGGTTTCCGCGCGTCGTTTATTTAATACTACTTTTTGCTGTAAACCACTACTGCCTTGTAGAAGGGATCATGGGCCTAGTCAAGCTGTCGAGACAGCTTTTAGTTCTTGACCCTTTCCAGGATCCATTATTTCTGGAAAAATAAAGAACTGAATTGAATTTAATTGAATTGAAAGTGAAGCTGCGAATTTCTTTATTCTTCGCGAGGGCACATTTCCAGTTTCTACTCGAAATGTAGTGTTCTCAGCGACCAAAATTGGTTGCAAATATCTTGTCTCTAGTGACCAAAATAATGCAGCTCTGCCGCACACTATCCTTGCGCAAACCAAATTCGCAGCTTTGTGCGAGTATACAGAGCTATGTCTGGTATTCATTAGAGCGTACATATACCTCTTTTTTTATTTTTATCCAAATCGGAATTCATGAAAGGCTCCAATGGTGAATAGGCCTGTAGATATTCTCAAATTTATGCATCAAGCCGTCGACGTCGTTTCGGTCTTCAGCTTCAAACATGAGCGTGCTCTATGTATAACTAGCCTCTTCACCAATGGTCACTAGGAATGTGCATTTCTGCATCATTTTATTGCGCTTGCTCAACTCTTGAGGTAGAAGAAAGTTAAACTCAGTCTTCCAAGTTTGCCTTGTATGCCAAAAGGATTAGACTCCAGAATAATTGAAGCTAGATAGCACACGGACGTCAACTTCCGACCGCTGCCATAGTGTAACCTAGCCTCGTTTGGAGTATGAGCAACGTCTTTTGCCGAAAAGAAAAGTTGGTTTATGGAAGAAGGAGCATGACGTAATAGGTCATGGAGCTAGGGCAGGCGACTTCAGGCCAAAATGACGCCAGAGGTTGGTTTGAAAAATCAGCATCCTGCTCGTTATAAGCACTGGGGAAGGACTCGAGAAGCAAGCGGGTAATTGTGAGTGACGGTGTGGACAGGAGAGAGATGCGATTTGATTTCACTAATGGGGGTTTAAAGTCCCAAAGAGACTCAGGCTCTAAGAGACGCCGTAGTGAAGGGCTCCGGAAATTTCGGCCAATTGGGGTTCTTTAGCGCGCACGGACATCGCACAGTTCACGGGCCTCTAGAATTTCGCCTCCATCAAAATTTGACCGCCATGGCCGGGATCGAACCCGCGTCTTTCGGGTAAGCAGACGAGCGCCATAATCACTGCGCCACCGCGGTCCTCGAGGTGCGATAAGCTGAAGCTCAACAGCAGCGCGTAATCAAACCCGCGAGTCGAGACCTGTGTTTGTGAAAAGCGAACAACTGCCTATATTTATATTTATATTTACTGCCTAGCGCCTTGCACGAGTACAATGTCTTCAGAGATTGGCCTACTCTCAAAATGCAGCACACAAATAAGAAACATACACAGCTACTTCGCCTAAGTCTTCAGTCAATTTTAAAAAATTGAATCTTTGAGCTAAACAGACGCTTTATTCGTCATAGCATTGTCTGCTGTTCAGCTACAGGTACTGCGGCAGAATACAGCTAAGTCGTTCAAACTTGCAGACTGGTTAAATAATGTTGAATAGTTAACTTTTTAACAATTCCCATCAGGCCCCTTAATGATTTAAAAGCGTGTAGCCCACCGTAAGTAACAGCCATATCATATTTTAAAAATTGGAAAACGCGATTACCCTCGGCGCTGTGGCGAAACAAATTTTAGTTATTTCGAGGAGGTACGTGCGCTGGGCAGCTTGCTTTGCCTCCTAGCTTCTCGAAAACGCATGTATTTTAGCTTGAATTTTAGTTTTCTAGTGTCATTGGCTGGTGATGTGATGACGGCGCCTGTATTTCATATTTTCAACTCTTCATGCTCATCAAACCAAAGTTTTAGTGAAAGGAGTAAACTTTTCATTGACGCAGTAGCCAGTCTTTAAAGGCGTGCGGACGGGAAAGCAGCCGTTATTTCAGGACTTCCCGTTATCTTCTCTATAAACACATGAAAAGCGGGCCATGTACATGGCATCCAAGAAATAGTACCTGAAGTTTACTAATTCTGCACATAACTTCCTCAAAAATTATGCCTTCTGTACTTATTTCGGATAAAAATATCAGATATTACATTGTCTGCGATTTTTGAGTCATTCATTGTTCATTCCTGTTTTTACTATCAGAGAAATCAGCATCATCTATACATCGGCTGTTGGCGTTGTGATAATCTCTCCAGGGGTGGACGATGATGCTTGCTTGTACCTAATTCATTCTGCCAGCGCAGCAGACTGAAGAAGTTGAGGGCCATCATTATCACCATGAGTGAGCGTCTCGAGGATTACGAACGGTTGTTGTTTGCTGAGCTCATGCAACTTGGCCTCCTTCGACGTCCAGAGTTTTTACTGGATTCTTTTGTTTGCACACCTCAGCAATGGGTAAGCACTAGCCTCACCCCCGCCGCTGCGCCACCACCTCGCTCAGGATCAGTTCCACTGTTGACTTCTCGAAGGGCCTCTTGGGGCGGTGAGCAGAACCACCAGCTTACGGAAGGTGCCCATCAACTAGCATTAGCTGAACAACTGCTTTCGCACCGGCTGTTCAGACGAGGAATGCCGAGCAGCCGTCATAACGTATGCAGACAGCTACCGAAGGATTATGCTGATTGTTCTGACATTAACGTGGAACCGATGCTACCTCTTAAGGCCAAATGCGTTTCTTGCCGTAATTTTTTGGTGCGGTAGTAACACTAACCGCATCTTCTGTTTTCGGACATACGTGTGTGTCTGAAGCCTGCTTTGCAGCATTCCGCCAACCTGCCCATCGGGTTCTGGGCACATTGCCCCTTCAACTGGATTAAGGCCTTCAAACGGCTGTTATGTCGAAGACATGTAGGGTTGTGGTGGGCGGTAGTACTGACAGATGGCGCCACATGCGCGAGCAGCCGGAATGCGCAAGCGACTGGAACGCGCAGGCGACTCGACGGCCGACGCCGATACGCAGAAGACGTGCGACCCGGTGCTGCGATGTAATAAACCTGGTTATGTTAAAGCCCGCCTTCTCCTTACTGTTCAGACACGACATGGTGGCAGCGGTGGTGGTGCACGACTCCAAACTTGTGAAGAACGGTGCGTGATACTGCAAAGTAGTCGCGTAAAGAAACTGTGTCGCGGCGGTCACTGCGGAGCGAATCCTAACGTGACGACGTTGATGGGAACGTTATGGCAACGCTGGATCCCGCGCATTCAAGGACAGCTGTACCAGCGTCGATGTCTCAGTAGCTTCCACTACTAAATACGTTTGTGTTCGAATTTCCAGGGAAACTTCATTTCCGACGACCTGAGGACTGGAAGTCTTGGTTCACAAGATGGGAGCGGTAGCGCGTCATCTCGGGTTTAAGGAAACAGGATGCAAAAGCACAGGTCAACACGCTGATCTACGCCATGGGTCTAGAAAAAGAAGACGTCTTGGCTTCGTTGAGACTTACGGGCGCTTAGAAGCAAGTACGACACCGTCAGCCGCGCGTTCACGAAAAACTTTGTTCCTCGCACGAATGTGATATATGAAAGGGACAAAGTTCAACAAACGAAACCAGGAAGCTCACGAAACCGTCGACGCATCTGTCGTGAATTTGTACAAGCTGGCTGAATTATTTGAGTACGGCAGTTTGAAGGAAGAGCTCATTCGCGATCGTCTGGTGGTTGGACTGATCGACATAAACCTCAGCGAGAAGTTGCAACTGAATGCAGAACTGACCCTGAAGACTGCTGTACTGACAGCGCGCAACTATTAGTCAAAATTCAGCAGAAAGAATTGCAACCGCAAAGTCAGTTAGGTATCGCAGCAGTAGAAGCAGCTCGCGCTTCCGTACACCGAGTAAAATCTAAGAGACTCCTTCTGCTTGACAGTACAAATCAACGAGACGTAACCGGCAATTTGAAGTTGTGCGGCTCAGGTACGCGTCCGCACTACCGCGCCAACTGTCCAGCTGCTGATAAAACATTCTGAAAGTGCGGCAGAAAGGAACATTTTGCATCTGTGTGCTTGTCCACGAATACTACGGACGCGAAGAAGGTCCACCAAGCCACTCTCGAAGAGGTACACTTGGGAGAAGCCACACACACAGCCGGTTCCGAACTATGGACCATCACAGCGACAGTGAACGGCCAACCTGTACTTTTCAAAGTGGATACACGGGCCGACGTGATGGCTATTCCTATTATTGCCTATAAGAAAGCGCATATGGGATATTTGCAGTGACCAACCAAAAAACTTTTGGGACCTGGCCGAGTCAAGATTTCCACTGCGGGAAAACTTGAGGCAACCATAGAGTGGAATGGACAGTACACCCAATAACAAGTGTCTGTGACAGACAACTTACACTGGGGACTTCTGGGAAGACCGGCAATCAATTCCCTGAATGTTCTGCAAAACCTTCTCGAAGTCACAGAGGCAAAAGACTGTAAGGCAAAGACTTCCTAAGTACCCAAAGCTAAACTCAGGCCTAGGACTTATCCGTACTGAGTACAAGATAACTCTGCAACCTGGCGCAAAGCCTTACGCCATAACCTACCCGAGGAGAGTACCTCTCCCAATACTGACAAGTGTTAAACGAGAACTGGAACGCATGGAGACCCTCGGAGTGATTGAAACGATAGACCGAGCCATAGAATGGCGTGAACCGATTGTAGTAGGAAGAAAGAAAGGTGGAGAGCTGAAAATCTGTGTCGACTACAGTGGTCTCAACAGCTGCACCCTCAGGGAAAGAGTTTTGATGCCTACTGTCGATTAGGGCCTGGTAAAACTCGCTGGAGCCAAGTGGTTCTGCAAGCTAGACGCAAAAGCAGGCTGCAATTAAGCTCCACTAGCACACGACTCGCAGAAGTACACTCCCTTCCTAACGCCATTCGGTAGGAATAAATTTCTGCGATTGCCGTTCGGCCTACCGACTGCACCTTAATTCTTTCAGAGAGAGATGCTAAGCCTGTCTTCAGGATGACATAATCGTGTTTGGAAGAACGCAGGAACTGCACGAATTGCACTTACAGAAAGTACTCCAACCGCTTGAGGATGCTGGTATAACTCTTAATAAGAAGTGCTAGTTCAGCAAAAAGAAATCAAGTTCTTAGGACAGATATTCACGGCTGATGGCATACGGGCTAGTCCTGAAAAAGTCAGAGCCCTCATTAATTCCCACCACCCACTGATGTTACAGAAGTGAGGTCATATCTTGGAATGGTCAACCACTTTGGTACGTTTCTTCCTAAGCTATCACAGCTGACGAAACCGCTTCGGGATCTGCTTCATAATGACGTCGACTAGTATTGGGGCAAGGCACAGCAAGATAGTTTTGTTTCCATCAAAACAGCCCTTGCGACAACACCAATACTGGCACTCTACGATCCCCACAGCACGCTTCTTCTTACGGCCTATAGGAGCAGTTCTCCTACAAGAGACGTCGGGACGACGCCTACCGGTCGCATATGCCACCCAGTCCCTCTCCGAAACCGAACAGCGCTATGCGCAGATTGAAAAAGAGGCCCTGGCAACCACGTGTTCCCATTTAGCATTTCCGTCCATATCTCCTTGGATTACAACTTCATGTCGAAACGAACCATAAGCCCTTGGTGCCACTACTGTCGTCGAAACGATTGAACTCTGTCCACGCTTGCAGCGCCTGCGATTGAGACTACTGGAGTATGACTACAGAATCTCCCGCGCACCAGGCAAGGAGATCCACGCAGCTGTCTTGTCACGCAGACCATTAGCTGACAGAGACACCAGCCATCCAAGAAGTCTCGATGCAGCAGTCCTAGAGTATGAATTACTCATGACGGAACTACTTCCGGTATTCGCCGACATGCTTGAAAGGATCAAGACAGCGCAGGACCAGCACCCTAGGATAGTTAGAGTCAAAAGCTACTGTTCGACGTCCTGGCCTGAAGGAGTGTAACTGCCATATCCAATACAGCCGTACGTCACTGCTTCTCACGAACTTGCACGTGTGCGGGGCCTTATCGTTTAAGGAAAACCGCATAGTTATACCACTGAGTTTGCAAAGTGAAGTGCTTCAATGCCTGCACACTGGCCACCAAGGCTTAGGCAAATGTCGTGCTCGTGCCACCCAATCTGTGTGGTGGCTTAGCATTGGCCAACACATTCAAAACTATGTCTCCCGTTTCCCAGTGTGCCAAGAGTATCGAAAACCTAGTGTTGAGCCACTACTCGACACTCCGCTGCTCAATTATTCATGGGAGATGGTTGGAATAGACCTTCTCAATGAAAACGGAGAGAACTGCCTTTAAGATGTGGACTACTTCTCAAGGTTCTTTGAGTTGAAGAAGCTGAAAAGGACAACGACTCAGCACGTCACGGAAGCACTCGAGGAGATCTTTCTAGATTTGGGGCACCTGCTGTCATCCGATCGGAAAATGGGCCCCATTTACCTCTGCTGAATTCAAGTTATTTACTCGGGAATGCGGAGCACAGCACATCATAAGCAACCTGTATTATCCCCAAAACAACACAGCGGCCAAGAGAACCGTACAAACGGCAAAACGGCTCCTCAGGAAATCGCCGAACATTAACAAAGCGCTGTGAGCTCACCGTGACACGCAAGCTAGCGAAGGTTACTCTCCGGCTGAGATACTCATCGGGCGCCGAGTGAGAACCGAGGTGCCAGCTTTGTCAACGGAGTTGCGGCCGGGTTGGAACACTCGCCCTTACCGGAATAGACACCAGGGCTGCAGAGCAAAACAACGTACCGATTACGACCGCCTACACAGGGTCTGTGAAAGAGAACGCCTGCTGCCGAGCACAGCAGTCTGCATCCTCTACGGCGCGGCTGCTAAAGGGACTGTGTTTGCTCCGGCTCTCTCTCCGTGTTCTTGTGGGGTACAAACCAGAAGCGGGATAACTCGTCAACCAGCAGTCACCTCCAGCCTCTGCAACCGTAACCAGGGACGGTCGCGACAAGAAGTGGACGAGTCGTGAAACCTTCAAATCGTCTGGACCTGTAGCCCAACAACTATCGGAAAGGAGCGTATGGTGAGCGGCAGGAGTGACAGATGGCGCCACATGCGCGAGCAGCCGGAACGCGCAAGGGGCTGGAACGCGCAGGGTACTCGGCGGCCGACGCCGATACGCAGAAGACGTGCTTCCCGGTGCTGCGATGTAATAAACTCAGTTATGTTTAAGCTCGCCTTGTCCTTACTGCTCGGACACGACAAGGGTGAAGGCGTTCATGATAAATTCCTTCAGTTTAAAGGCCTTTAAGGCAGAGTTCTTTATGGCAAAGGCCTTTATGTCAAATGCTTTAGCACTGAATTATCTTAAGTGACCGCCGTAATTACTTCTGCACGATATTCCACGCTGAGCCATGCTGTATCTCTAGAATATATGACTGCCTTGATGATTTTTTGTTTAATTCATGCTCCATTAAGCATTGTTTCTCTGGAACACCAGGATTTTTGTCGCCTATCAGTGCTCTAGCGTTAGGACTCCCACCCCGCGGTGTCGCCACTGTCTGTCGGTTACCTGTCCAATGTCTGTCTGGCCACTCTCGATCTGGCCACCGGATACTGAGGAAACTGCCCACCGTGCACGCGGCCGTTAAATTTCTGATTGGTTGCGAGAGGTTGCTCGGGCAGAGAACCTGGGTCTCACGGGGCCTACCGATGGCAGCACCTGCCATTGCAGTGGAGCGGCGCGTCTCTTAACGGAAGCACTATTGCGCCATGTGTAGTACGAGGACTCCCATTGATGCATGAATGTAAAGAAGACAATCACCAATTCCGCATATATGGGCGTTCGGATATCAAAGCAACCGCTTCGTGCCGTTAAGGCAGCGCTTAAATCCGATTTCGCCCATCTTTGTCGGAAGTCTCCTTGACCGAGCCACGAAGGAAACCGAAACTGAAATGAAAACTGTAATGCTAGCAAACGTGATTCGCATTTCACCTAACCATGGTAAATTATCCGTCAATTTTTTTCGAGAATCATGCTCGGGTGGTGAGTTCCTGATTGGCGTTTTTTTTAGTTTTTGCTGGTTTGTCCCAGTTTCCTTAGGTTTAAGAAAACATTAGTTTGACGATGATGCTGTCAATATGTTACGAATATCTTAATGAACTCCTTTAAATACTCCGTCTACTCATAAAAAACACACCTGAAGACAGTCCCGATTCCTTCTAAGCTTTGTTAATGTAGTTAGCTAAGCATAGCTGAAGCAACAACAGAATGAATGCATGACATAGGCCAAGCACGTACCGAAAGTCTCCGCTACCTAGTATGAATGCAATAAACATTCCGTGCAAACATTTCCGCCACATTATGCTTTGTTCTGTTTTATAACCTTTACAATTCTGGCTCTCCGAGCCAGCGCCTTCATATACACTATTTTAAGAGCACCTCAATGTTGTCAATTCCCAGTACAGGTAAAAAATTCTTGCTATGACACTCTGCGGGCTAGTTACCCTTCAGTCATAATGAAATCACTGATAACGCCATAAGTCTTACAAGAAGTTTGTTGCTGCAGTCATGAAGCTAAAGCCGGTAGGATGCATATATATAGGCAGGTTCTGTAGCAGTCGCGAAGAATAGCAGCTTACCAGCTGCGTTTAGGTAACCTTGCGCCTTGTTAATTTTAAAAATTAAAGCAATTCATTCGAGCTAAAAAAATGTAGCTCTGGCATCATCAGCTCCTAAAGATGAAATACTGTGTGACAAGGAGCAGTAAAAAGGAAGAGAAAGAATTGCTGTTTCATTTTTACTTTTTTTCTTCTCAGGTGACACGAATTACTCTATGTTCTCCCGGTTCACGGGCTGGGGTACGTAAGCAATTGCGGTGCAGTTTTGTGAACAGCTGTCTGAGTAATCACGTCATAATTTTGAGCTTGTCTTATCAATCGCAGGCACTGGATACTTCACTAAAGGCAAGTATAAAAAGTTGACTCTACTAACGATCGTTACTGTAATACAGCGCCAGGTGTTCGTCTACGCATTAAAACCAATGCGGAAGAAGAGGTTGGGCCGGCGAGGCTCTCATGAAGGAAGCGCATGTGGGGGCAATGTGATTTCTGCAATTTTCGCCAGCATCGCGCTATTGCGAGCTGCTTTCCTGCTACTTAAGGCTATTCAAGAAGTACTTTGGCTTAGGCTAGTTGGTGCAGAGGTTCTGCATAATGTCCTGTAGTGTTCTTGGGCTTCTTTTGTCCTTGATCTTTTCGCGCCGTCCTGACATCATCTAGAAGCTAAGGCTATTAATCGCTCCAGTTTTGGAGAGTTATGTGCAGCCCATGTTACGCGAGCATAGGGGCAGGCCCAACACTGACCGCTCACTATCGGTCTAGTCTTGGGCTGTTATACTCCGCACTGTAGACCGACGCGAGTTTGGGAGGGCTTGTCCGATGCTCAGGTGCCTACGTGGGAGTCACAAAGGCCCAAGACTGTGGGCTTCAGTTTAATTATATGTTACACTGCACAGCGCTATTTGCGATTCAGCCCGGCGTATGAAATCTTTCAGAAAATCAACTACCTGAGCAACAACTTCTCAACTGTAGTTTTTGTATCCAGTTCTTGTATATACATTGTGTTGAACGTTTTCTTTTTTAGCATTTGTATCCACTTTCTTGTTTGAATGCGTTGCGTATCTTGCGTTATCTTCTGAACGTAGCGTAACATTTTTTTGTTTGTGAATTGTGCTACCTGTACCATTTCTCTCTTTTTCCTTCAACAATAATGCCCGTTTCAGGGCGCTGTGGTTATCTTGATAAATATATAAATATTAGTGAAGGATGGCATTTCGTTTAATTGTAGGGGCAGCTAACTTTGTCATTCCTCTCACCAAAGCTACGGCATGAGTGTCATGTCCTTTTGTTTGCTAGTCAGCACTCCGAGAAGTCCTTCTAAAGTAAGTGTTGTGGCATCTAATTTCGTCTAATTAAAGCCAATAGGGATTTGTTAATAAGTAGCTTGAATTTATAGCAAAGGATAGTTTGATTAAAGAAGTACTTGGCCGGGATTTGAGCCCGTAGTATTGCGAACGGTTGTCCGAGTTATACCACGGAGCTAGCTATTTTGCTAAGCAAATAGAATGTTGGTGAGAACTAGCCAGTGGTCTCAGAAAAAAACATGAGTTACTTATTCGCCGCTGTGGTCGGATTAAAATCTTCGAAAACAATTCAAAGTCAGCCCTCCCTCTGCGCTTTGCGACATTTCATATCCTGTCCCATATCTCGCGAGTACAAATATGGACGGTGGCAACACTTACATAAGCAGAACCAATGCTCACAGCGAATTCCTTTCTCTTAAGAAAATCTCTAAAGTAAATAAAGTTACGCTTATAAACGTTAATTTTAGATCATCTGAATCCATTTCGACCAAGATCGTGTAACCAGGTAAAACATGAAGGACCTAATTTGACCTTTCTCTGTGCTACATACAACAGCCAAAGGAACTTTAGGCAGCGATCGTGTTTCATATTAGCAGTATGGTTTTTATCAACCTGTGCTTTAGGGCTTCGAGTGTGGTCTCTTTGAAGCATTTTACTCTCACCTGCTTACGACAACTTCGAAGCTATCATATCAACAAAGTCTCAGAGAACGATTCTTTATGGAAATGGTCGTTCGACCACCACGTTTTTTTTTTATATTTCAGCGGGGGAAGTTTTTGTTAGGCAGTAATTGATGTCAGAACGTCCTCTGCAACCAGTCAACTTGAAAAGTATGATAAAAAAAGCTTGTGTCTTAGTAGTGAGTGCGTCACCTCTATCACTAAATTTCTGTGACGCGAACGAAGCCGGTGGTACACCACCGCCCTAACTCAAGTGTACCTCACATGCTAGTGACACGCTCCAAACAGTAACGCTTAACTGATGGGATGTTTCAAGAGTGGCGCTAACAGCATGTTGCGCTTCTCATTTCTGTACAGACGAAACCGGGTAAGTATCTAAACTACTTCAATTGTTTCGCTGCGATGGTGAGGTTAAATAGTGAATCACCTGCAAGATGGATACATTTCACGATGACAAAACAACCAAATATCCTTTGTTCTAAGCCATCTTACGCAATCGATAGCGCACTTTCTTATCCACCATATGGAAACTATCTACCCGTATTTCTTTATAATAGTTCACCAACAAAATGCGATTCAGCGAAGGAAATACCCCAAAGTTACCCATTGTCACTGCAGTGCCACTAGCAAGACAAAATATATTTTTGGGGTATTTTCTACCCAAGCGCAACGACTCATTTTGCTCATTAAGTCTGTGCTGACAGCAGCATCTGGCGCATGCTAGAATAAATTTTTAAAAAATTGCTACCATATGCGCAACCGCCCTCCTATTTCCTAGCCATTGCGGTTTGATCAGTTAGTGGAGTGACTGCTCCGGTGAGGCGCTGGTCTCGGGTTCGAACCTCGGACCATGATGAAGTTTTCTTTTAACTGCATTGTTTCTGCAAGTTTTCCTTTGTAACCTTATAACTGCGATTTTGTGGGCGCTAATGAGTATTAGTCTCATAAAAAAAATTCGCTTCACCATGTGGAACGCCCCTAAACGAAGGACCAAAATTAGGAGCTTAGCATTATGAAACAAGCCTCAATAATAAGGGATAAGAACTTAACCGACATGTGCTTGCAGGGAAAAGTCACAGAACAGGACAATACTTGGTTTTTGTGTCATCATCAGCCTCCTCTGCCTGATTGCGGGAGCTGGGATTGCCATTGCACTTAGTGGTGAGTTTTTTTCGTTGCGAGTTACTCATAGAAACTAAGCAACTGTTCTATAGAGCGTTGATGTAATAGAAGCTATGTCTGCCCTAGTGAAATGGAACAAAAAATTATCGCAGAAAGAAATAGCAAAACGAAAAATGTAATAAAAAAGACAGTAAAAAAGCTAAAACTTCTTGTCGCTATAAAACTAAGTTATCGAAGCGCTTTCTAAGCTTGAGTTTAGAGCAGCGATGACAACACTTGAAGAGAAAGGACATGTAGAGAGAATGCGTCCCACACGGAGAGGATGAATGGCACGATGTTTGAAAGATTCATGGTATTCTACTTCAGGTACTTTCGTACCCACCTGGAGACATACTACCGTTTACGTCGACCGTTATGCAGTTAAGGCGGTGTATGCAGAAATAGGTACATTGAGAAATGGCAACTACTAAGAATGTGCTAGGGATGGAGATGAGTTTAGTGTTTCAAGCTAATTCAGCACTGTTAGTAGGTAAATGATACATCTGAGTGAGCTTGTTAGTACGGTCTTCTATTACTCGTATAAAAAAAAGCTTGTTACCCCTACAAATAACCCCTCATACATGTGCAATGTCATAGGCATATTTATTTTAATTGGTTTTGGGGGAAGGAAATGGCGCAGTATCTGTCTCATATATCGTTGGACACCTGAACCGCGCCGTAAGGGAAGGGTAAAGGAGGGAGTCAAAGAAGAAAGGAAGAGAGAGGTGCCGTAGTGGAGGGCTCCGGAATAATTTCGACCACCTGGGGATCTTTAACGTGCACTGACATCGCACAGCACACTGGCGCCTTAGCGTTTTTCCTCCATAAAAAACGCAGCCGCCGCGGTCGGGTTCGAACCCGGGAACTCCGGATCAGTAGTCGAGCATTAATATTTAAAAACCACATGACCCTCTGATACTTGCAGCAATAATTTGGCGGATTTTTTTAAGTTAATATTTGCGATGACTGCGACACATATTTATCGCTCCCCGCTAATTTGCAATCAAGGCCTCTTCGCGCTCACACTCAGTCTGTTGCCACCGAATCTGTGGCGCTTCATTGGTTGTCATAAACGCAGTGGAAAGACTCGGACAGGTGATAAAAGGAGCAGGAAAGTCGAAGTCGCTCAATGTGAAGAAGAGAGAAAGAATAAATAGTTTTTTCAACACATAAAACGACTAAAAACCTGCGTAGGAGGGAATCAGATCACAGAAAATTTGGTTTTGAGGTTTTCTTATCGGCCTCGTGACACCTCTCTAAACTTGGTGCTTTGGTCAGTCCTGTAAAAGCCAAACGGTGAAACTCTGGTTGCCTAAGCAGACCCCTTTGTTGTTCTACGTGTTTTTGCGAAGACTGGACGTTGCCTAAATGCTAATCTGCGCGACCCTGATGTGGGTAGGTGATGCGAAGCTGGCTGCGCAAAGAGTCACGCGCGGGTGCCACCCGTTGGAAACCGGCATGCTTGAACGAGGAGACAGGATTAGTTGCGCCAGTTGCCATATTGCATAGCGCGGCGTTTGCTAGTGTGCCTTGTCGCAGTCATATATAAAAAGAAAAGCGGTCACCGGGTGGCGTTTAAGGTTTGTTCTTATTTGTTGGGCTTCGCAGAAGGAACCAATATGTCAAAAAATTTGCTTTTCAGTCTTCTTATCTGCGTCGTGACAACTAGCAAAACTTAGTGTTTTAAAAGCCAAACAACTTGAGTGCTTTACCCGGCATGCAAAACAATACGGGCATGGTGAAACGTGCACTGCCAGCGTAGTCCGCTTAGTTGTGCTACGTTTATTTAGCGCAGACTCCACGTTGCCTAAATGATAATCTGCGCCAACATGATGTAAGTATAATTAATCTCTCAAAGTTGTTTCACGCACGAGCGCCACCGTTGTGAACTTGCATGCCTCAACTTGCCCAAAGGGGAACTTGAACATTATTGAAGTTGCGCAGATTACCATATGACGTACTTGCGCCTCGTTGCAGCCTTATAGAAATTACGGAGGTGGTGCTTAAAGTTTCTACTTATTTTTGGGCTCTTCAGCATAGAAATCATGCTCATTGTTGCTGACAAAAATGTTCGTTTCAGAAAAGTTTAATTTGTCACATATTCCCATGTTCTCTTAAACTCTGTCCTGTCCAGCAGCGAAGTTTCGCACCTTCAAATTCAGTGGCCTCCTAGAGAATAATTGATGCGGGCTCTACATCTCCATTGTACTGCGCCTATGAGTAGCGGGTGTACTCGTCAAGAATGCTGCGGGCCTTGTGAGCCATGATATGCCGCAAGTTCATTAAGCGTTAGCCACCATATCCTCGGCCGTCAAGTAAGATGTACGCGTGATAAGAATTATGCATACATGTGCGGGCGTAAATTAACAAATTAACTATAAATATATAAGCGCGAGGACGGCTGCCTTTTTTAGGATTCAATATTGTAAGAAACTGCACCCAAACCACTACTATCAGCGTGGTGATTTAACATATCCCAGTTATTTTTCAACGACGATTTAAACGCGTTACTTGGCGCTGAATTTACAGCTCTCTGAACACGTAGTATTGAAATGGCTTTCCCGCAACTTATTCCGTCTTAATACCGATTTTTTTTACCGATTTCTTCCGCCCTCTCTCTATAAGGCGGCGACCAGGACGACGATGCGACCGGCTATGCACAGGAAGATGTACCCGCAAAGCCGCCGGTAAGCTGCTGTCTCTTTGTCCTGAATGCGCTCTCATATAAGTAGTACACCGACAGCAGAATCCTCAAGCTCAGCTTATGAAGCAAACTATATGCAATCGAAAATTGTTCTCTTTGATTTTACTCGCACGAGACCCTTTGCAGAGAGGCAGAAGAAAATCTTGGCCGGTTTTGAATGAAAAAGACGCTGTTTTGGCTGATAATACCGCTTTGAAAAAATCTCCCAAAGGGCAAATGAAAATGTGTGAGGTCAACAACAACAACAACAACAAATGAAATACCCACGGCGCGTCTCAAGATACTTCTAGACAAAAGCTCCCGATCGTTTTTTTTTTTCTACCGCCCATAGCTCAGCATAAACAGCACCGCCGTCAACTTCATTACGGAGAGCACGCGGTTGTTTTGATTCTTGATGTCGTTACTTAAATTGAATTACGGGAAAATTTTAAACCCGCGGGTACCCAAGAAAGAATCGCGTTTTTTGCTGCCGTTAAAGGGGCTGTGAAGGGGGCTCTAATAAAGTTGCGGCATGCCTGGGATTTTGATGCACGCCGCCCTACGAATAGTGTCCAACAAGGATTTTTTAAATGCGCTTTGTACAAGCTGAGTTATCTGTAGTTAAAATTTGAATTTCAGCGTCTTCGCGCCTTTCTCTCTCCTCTCGTCACTTTTTGCACGCTGGAAGGTAGGCGGTCCTTCGCCAACCCCCCTCTTGGAGCGGAGCTTCCCAACCCGCCGGAGATTAGCGGCTTTAGTGAAAACAGCGCTAAAGAGGAAGCCGGAAGGCGAAACGAGGAAGTGACAGGAAAGAGCGGCCTTGGTAGCTGCCTGAGGTCTGAAAGAATCTAACCAATGGCCACCTCTCACCTTGTCTACGCAGATGCGGGGGACGGAGGAGGGTGCGAGCATGAAAAAGTCGCCGGGAAGGGCTCGCAAACTTTGACGCGGGATTGTGGGTCGTCTGCTGCATGTAGAAGAGTATTATTTGGCTCCGGTTTTAATGGGAACACAGTGCATTGATTAAGTGAGTTAATGTGCTCTCCTCGGAAGGCGTTTCAGAGCCCCTTTAAAACATTTATATACGCTGAAAAGCAACGGAATCTATTTTTTGTATCAAAACATGTAGGAAGTCGTTGTCAGTGTATCCTTAAAAACGGTAATGTGCTTCTTATGCAGATGGCTGAGCTGAAAATGTGCACGAGTGAATACATTTCGAACATAAAGCGGCGTATTTTGTTTCAACTCTGAAGGAGATGTGAGCCGCAAGCTATGCGGCTCAATAATACGTGGGCGCTGTTAGTCGGCTGCTGCCGCATTTCAGACTAATCCTGCCGCCTTGATGACGCTCGGCAAACCCACTTGCATCCCTTAAGCCCACCCTTCAGCATGCCTACTTCAGGTCCCTGAGGGCACATACAGAATAACCAGTTAGAACACGTGCAGTATATCGCAGACAGGAGCTTTTTTTCTGCGCGCAAATTAGGGCTGAATGTGACACTGCACGGTCTAATTTACTTTGTCTACGCCTATGCACGACACCGCAAGAGTGATGGCTCGTCGGTGGTCGTGATAACTCGTGGACCAGTCGCACCGCCACCGACAACCACCCCAAGGACGAGGCCTACACGCAGGACGAGTGAGTTCACCAGAAGTGGTGCTTGTTGGGCGAGTTGGTGATCCATGAAAATAGAGCAGCGCGTAACAGAACAGGACACAAAGGAGAGACACTCGTGTCGTTCTCTGTCTCTCCTTTGTGTCCTGTTTTGTTACGCGCTGCTCTATTTTCAGAGTTCACCAGGCCGAAGAAGGCTGAGCAGCGGTGCCGGTATTGCCGGTGTGGCGTACTTTCCGTCACCAGTAATCTGAGGCAGCTGTTAGCCAGCGCCACTAAGCCTTGCTGTCAAATCCGCTTCAATGCAAGTAATCGATTTCCTTTTGTACAACTCATCGCAGAGATAAGGAAATTAGTCGCCTGGAAATGTTTTATGTTATGGGTGATCTCTAGCCGGACTTCAAAGGCATCGGCGTCTCGAACCATCGCATATCGTTTATTCCATAACCATTGAAAATTTAGAGACATCTCCAGAGTCAAGGAAATTTAAGAGCGCATTGATGTGATAAAATCACTATTTCGCAAAAATATGCAATCCATTATCGCTTTTCTACCGCCTTCAAAACTTAAAAACAAGGATTGGGCTTTTCTTCATTAAATGTTATGTTTTTCGAAAGAAACTGTAAAATTGTCCGCATGATACGTTTTCACAGCAAGGTTACCCCATCTTTCACCGTAGACCTGTAAGGTAATGCATCCACATGCATTGCAAGCGCTGCGCAGCAGCGTAGTAGTCTAACGCCACACCGCATAGCAGAAGTGGTTCTTAGATCGAACCTTTGCTAGCACTATGCACATATTCTACAGCAAGAAATACCTTGTTACTCTCTTGTCATGCGTAAAGTACTGAAAAACTGGCGAACTACACCTCTCTTCATGATTCCTGTTAATGGTGTTCATAATGGTTAAGTCAGTGCCATGAATCGTGCACTGTTCCCGATATAAGGTTAGGGTGATCCGTACTTAAGCTACATTCCGTTCAAAACTATCAAGAGGTAGACACTTGCACCCGTCAGAGTAGAGTGCAATCGACACTGCTGGACCCTTAACCTTTGAAAAACTGTTTAACAAATGAAAATCTTTTTGCGCACAAATCTTGGCTCACATGGCCTAAGGCTTTCAGTGTGACATTTTAGAGGTAACAGGTTCGAAATGATATTTTCATTGCATAGAAAACTGGTTTATAAAGAAGTTATGCTCTCCTAAAAAAATTATTTGGGTTCAGCTGACGACAGCTCTACTAGCGTCGGTGTCGACGATTCCATTTATCCCCTTTCTATGTACGACAGTTCCTGTTAAAAAAATGTGCTGAGCCGTACTGATAACAGCCGATAGATCACCGTTGTACCGATGGCCATGTAGGGAGGCAAGTATAGTTTCGTACACATCCCATGCTCACCGGTTGTCTCAGTAATTTGCTGCATCGAATTTAGAGAGGTTTTTAAAGAAAATTTAGGGGACAGTATTGACTGACGAATTATATAATGGCTGATACGCACGTCGCAATGGCAGACCATCTGCACGATAATAAACCCAACTTGTATTCACCAGTTGGCCTGGTGCAGAGCATTATTAAAAATCTTGTCTTTTGGCCTCCGCTTATTAGGCCGTTGAAGTATTCAAGACTTGCCGGGGATGATGGGCTCATTTTTGCCACTTCATATTAGATTACTTTGATGTATAAGATGAACTGTCCTATCACAGCGTCATGTTCAGATCTATGCCTGAGCCGCGTCTTAATTTTTTAAAGCAAGGTGTTACAGCTGATCCTTACTGTGCGGCCTAAAATAATCATTGCGAACGTCAGCTTTTCTAATACCCCTATGCCTCCTGAACATGTCAGACGTAACTGCTAGGAGCCGACTCAAAAGTATGACACCTGAAAAAACCGCGCACAAACGATAATGTGGCCCAGAAAACGTTAAGCTGTACATATCCGCTCGCAAACCGGATTGTCTGGGCATGCACTGCAGTGTGGAAAGAACCAAATATTAATTTGCGTTCAGCACTGGATGCCATATTCTAGTTTCTCGAACCCTCTTCCTGCGTACTTGAATTTTTTTTTCATGCCAGCAGCAAGACGATATTCCAAATATTTCAGCAATCCATCAATTATGCTGAATAGCTGCAGTGACACAGAAATAGTTATGAAGGACCAAGTTCAGTACATAAGACCGTTTTAGTGGCTACGATCTTCGGCAGTTTTTTTACGTGTTCTTTCAACGAAATCACATTTTGCTTTTATGGCTGTGCAGAAAACACCAAGCAACCCGGATTTCTCATGCCATGACGTTCTCGCAAAGGCGCTATTTAGGTCTGGTGGTGCAGTGTTGTTTATTGTCAAAAGCGAAACAAGGCTACAGATCTCAGCCAGCCAAATGTAAAGTTGGGCAGCGCTGCATCGCATAAATGCAAAGATTTCTGGGAAGCGGTATATTGTTCCACTAGGTTCGAAAGGTCAGAATAGGACTAGACGGTATGGTCACTGCGTAAAGCTATCGCTTGTTACTATGTAATATCTCCTATAATGTTTGCACTAGCATTCAATCTGCGTCGCGCCAGAGGGAGTGCCTTAATTTAACATTTTGTTCGCTTATATCGTAGCGCACAAGCAAGCCGGTATAGCTCAACTATATACAGGGAGACTCGACCGGGGAAGGCATTTATTAGGCTGAGCTCATTGCCTTCAAAGGCTAGCTTTATAATAGGAAATACTTTTTGTTCTTTCACCATCAAAACATCAGTAATGGGAATCAAGGAAAAATTCATGTTAAAAATTTACCCACGTTGACCGAGAAACGCTATCTCGGGCAATAAATATATAGCAGTGCCTGCATGTCAAGATATTCACTATTTAGTGTAACTGTACGGTTTTTCCTTTCCGAATTTTAATGCAAAATTTAATTTCCCCCACTTCCGCCGAACTAAAGGAAAATGTTTCAGTAGTTCATTTAAGCTTATAAATCTTTAAGATTAACTGAGGTTAAAAGACTGTTTCATGTTATTGACTTTATTCAGTACCAAAGCAAATTTTAAGCTTCCTGCAAGCACATAAACGATTCCGCTCAAAATTGATGTTTCTTCTAGTCTCAGTCCTCGAACAAATTTAATGAGTTTTCGGCGAAACAAAGATAATGTGATGGTATGAATAGGAATTTATTCTCATGGTAATCACCTATTTCGGTGTAAATGTTGGAGGCTCACGACGCCTCCAATTGAAACCGCGAGTGCAGCCTCGAGTACAGCGTCCACTACGACGCCTACTACCACCACGAGCACGACAACGACAACGACTACGACAACAACAACAACAACAACGACTACGACAACTACAACAACGACTACGACTACGACAACGACAACGACTACAAAGAAGCCCAAGACGCCACCGCCACTTCTGTGCTCAGTGGGGTTCGTCGCGTCTGCGCTTCACGTGTCGTACCCTCCGGACGGGGCCTGTGACATCCTGATCTACACGCATGTGAGAGTGGGCAACGGGATTATCCTCGCTGTGGACACAGCGATCACGTTTGAATCATTCAAGAATGAATGCAGGCTTTACACGGAGACGAAATGTGGCCTCTCCTTCGATGTCCGGTAAGTCTGCGCAAGAAGTAACTCTGCACTCCACTAAATAGTCTTACATTCGCGAGCGTTTACTAAAGAGCTTAAAGGGACATCAGCTGCGGTTCCGGTAGTTTCATGTATTAAGCAAGGGTGCTGCCCCCAAGGGGCAGTTTATTCTGAGTTCATAATAATAATACTTCGTTTTTGGCGAAAGGAAATGGCGCAGTATTGGTCTCATATATCGGCGGACACCTGAACCGCGCCGTAAGGGAAGGGATTCGCTCCTCACAGTTTAAATTCAATAGAAACGTATTAATGCCTCAACAGTTTTTCCAGGTTTCAAGCAAACCATTAAGCTAATTTGCCAAGATCTAACGTGAACGGTAATTTTTAACTACCGTGCACAAAATTTCAAGCCAACAGTTACAATGTTCTCAAACTGTAACACTGAAATACGAGAATTACTGGAAAGAACTCCAAATAGGTTGTTAACATAATTTCACTCCCGAAGGCAGGCACGAAGCTCCTTATCACAGGATATCTTTCGTTGCAATTTCAAGGATATCTTATCTAAGATAGGATATGATTGCCAATGTCTGGTCCCACACGATGGTGCGCATATCTTAAGTGTGGGACAAAAAAAAAGATTGCGTAGAAAACACTTGCATCAGCAGTGGAAACAAGAGTGAATTAGAGAAATATTTTACCAATACATAAGCCATTTTTTTTTTCTAAAGAGGAATATGCAAGAATAAATTCATGGAATTTTACCGGAGATATGAGAAAGTCAGCCATAGACACCTCAAAACATGCTTTCAAAAATGCAAGTAATATATGACTTGGAAGTTAACATTATGAGTCGGCAGCTTAGTAGAAATGCCAAGGCTAGTTCGTCACCAAGATGTGCAGAAGCTTGCGAAAGGTTTAGCGTTTATAGGCGCAGTAAGTAATTAAAATTTCGCCTATTTTGTACAGGTATTTAAAAGATGACATGTTCACAAAGACAGAAACGCGTGACACCATGACAGGCTGGAAGCGTGCAGGTCTTATCCACCACTACGCCATCATGAACATCCACCAAGAGAAAGACATCGCCACAAAGTACGCGCAGGACGCCGGCGCTACTATCAAGGTAAGGTGGTTTCTTTTAGTGTAGTGAAGAATGTCGATTACAAAAAGAGAGCGTGTTTTTCTACAATGGTAGGAGTATTCAGGGCTTAGGCATGTGGCAGATTCAGCGGGAGCAGGTGCCGTTGGATAAATGTCACTGAAAAATTGTTTCTGTTCATTTCAGTTAAATTCATGGTCTAATAATTGTTAGGACGAGATTGGGCGGTCTTGAGACAACGTGTATGGCCCTCAGAGGCTTTAACACTATATATATGGGACAGGATATTAGTGAAAACTAGTTAGTGAAAAGAGAAAGTCGAAAGGGAACGAAGGTTTTATTACTACGGGAGGGTCCTCGCCGCTTTAAATGGTGCCAGTGTGATACAAGCCCAGGATTCTTGGACATCAGTTTTAGCTGTTAGCGAACTGTGGAATAATGTCCGGTACTGTTCTACAAATATTGAAGTTAATGGTTCATTCTTCTGATAGGTACCAAATATTTTTAAAAGTTTGTACAAAGGTCGCATCAAATAGTAAAATCTGGCACAGAAAAGCAACGAGGAACGTTGTGTCGAAAGTAAAACCTAATGAAAAAAATGCAACAATTCCGAGGGAACATCTGCGTAAATAGATTCTTTTAGTGACACCTTATGATATTTGAATTTTGTTCATCAAATATTTCTGTTTTAAAAATCCGCATGTTGAGAATTCATGAGTATAGTGTCACTTCGGTTAAAACGTCGTGAATAGTCATGAAGTAAGCAGCACAGACTAGCTTACAGGCGGTGACCCTAAAGAGTATGCGGGAAAGCACTCTTCGTGCCCAACAATCAGAACAGCAGCCGAAGGATGCAAATTTATCGCGCCAAACGCGATAAAGAATCATATAGCAACAATTTATGCTATATTAGTTCCCCGCTTTATCGGCAACGACCGCTAGTTTGAAATAAAGAAGACATTTCAGAAATTCTGAAGTGACACCAAAGTGAAGGGTTTTTAACCACTAAATAAATATTTATAACATTCGCCGCTTACTTCTTACAATATTTCTTGCAGAGATAACTATAGTCTGAGTTCAAAATTCCGCACTTTAAACAGTTAATCAAGGAAAAAACAGAGAAAGCGTTACTTGCTGGCAACGAGTGCCCCTTGCGCCTTGAATACTTTATATTGTCTAATCGTGTTTACAAACTTGAAAACGAAAAGGCTACCCGGAATGTCGGGACATTACGAGGACATTCATCTTTCAAAGTGCGAAATGCTTTTTTTTTTGGATGAATGCTGTGCGTGATCAAATCGCTCGCAGAGCTGAGTTGGTTGTCGAGAATAAACTGTCTTTATACCCGCCATAAGTCTTTGGGACCTTGTTTAAGTCTTGAGTCTCCTTGAAACTCTTAGTTCTGAAGATTCGGAAGCGAGTGTAGGATTTAGACCCACCAACATCTGCCAAGGCAGGGCACCGCCGCTATATTCTGATTATTACAATGATACCGAGGAAGCGCATAATTTGAAATAAATTCCAACGAAGGGCAAATCACTGCTTTTGAAAACAACTGCTCTGCAACAACAAACTCTTTCAGAATTTATTTAGAAGCATCTGGCTGGATATCACTCCGCCGCTCAAAAAATCAAAAGAATTCGACAAAACTCTTCTGTAGCGAGTGCAGTAGCGGATTCTGTAGAATTCTGTAGCGAGTACGGTATCTCCACATATTCATATGCTTCTTTTTTTTGCTCACAAGCTGGGAAAAATTGTATAGTTACGAAACGCGGACTGCATTTCCAGACTCTGCGAAATTTCCTTGGAAGCGACAGAAGTGAAGGAAA
The DNA here is from genome assembly GCA_030143305.2 of Amblyomma americanum. Lineage (NCBI taxonomy): Eukaryota > Metazoa > Arthropoda > Arachnida > Ixodida > Ixodidae > Amblyomma > Amblyomma americanum. The sequence continues at coordinate 130,074 of JARKHS020005139.1, read as the reverse complement.
AATTATTATTGGAATTGGCTTTTGGGAGTACCCGGACGGCTCTAACTCCATTTCATACCTTGCCGAGAACACAGCGACGTGAGTAGGGCGCAGAAGGAATGTATGTGTGGGTGTATGTGGTGGTATATGTGCAGGTGTATGTGTGGGAAACAGCGCTGTGCGAACTGAAACGCTAAAGCATGCGAAGAAATGAGATTTTTTTCTCGTTCAGAGTTTCTGATGTGTCTTCGTGTCGCGAACTATGCACATCGTAGGAGTCTACCATTTCTCATGGGCCTCGTCAACGTCACCAATTTAAGCCGTTTGTGCTAAGCGGTTGCATGTTTATATTTTAGCAAATGATTCCGTCAGCACATGCCCTGAAAGAAAAAAAGTGTAGTTTTTGTGAAGAAGACTTTCGAGCGGCGTTGAAATGAGAACTTAAATTAGTACTCGCTACCAAAGGTAGGATTTACAGTTATGAAGTTTAAACAAAGCCTTTTGCAAATCAAAAATTGGCAGTGGCTTAACTTGGCTAACCCTGGTATTCAGCGAAAAGCAGGGACGAAGCGTCTGAGGCTCGTGCATGGTATCTTCGCTACACGCTCGCGACAGCCGTTCTATTATATGTGCCCACACGACCAAGTGGCTATGACGTGGTATCACATGGTCTTACGACACCCCCATCGGTTGTTATCACGTGGCTTCACGTCAGCCCATAGGATGTTCTTAAGGCCAAAGGCCAACCTAAATGTCACCTAATGTCAAAGGTCAAATATCAACTAAAGGTCAAGGTAAGGGTCATGGGTTCGACACCGCAACTGTACCACATATGGTCATACGCGGCTAACGTGGGTAGGCTGAAGGTCATTCAAGGTCATTCTCGGGCCTACGTGCCGACTGCTTTACCTAGCGTAGTGAAGCTTTGCCCTTCAATATCCAGTTAAAACAACGTTAAACCCGCATAATTCGTTTCAAACGAATCCCTCCGCTTAATAAAGTTCACATTTCTGCCTGTCTGCACAATGACAGTAAGCGTAAGCACGCCGAGCGCCGGCGAGCGCTGGCTTTTCCAGTTGATGCTTTCACCTTTGCTCTAGACTAAGAAACTAAACTTCTGGAAGCATTTCATCAGGCCTACGTACCAATTCCTCACGGAAGCACTCACTGCACAACTACCGCAATTATGTGCATTGCTCTGGGCAGAAAGCGACAGATTTAACGTTGCCTTTGTTACTGATGCCGAACAAAGTTTACCAGTATTGTGCTTCACTGACCACTCTAGGCCATTTTCTTATCTGCGAACAAAACTTGTTCTTTAATGTTAGCGTGTATGCGGGGCCGTATCCAGATACATTCTTTTCGGATACTCTATTCATGTGTCGGCGTTCATGCGTGCGCAGGACCGATGTAGACATCCTGGTGATAATCACCAGCATTCTGCAGTTGACCAAGGCCGGCGAATGCACCACTTTGCCGCCGAACGCGTGGAAGACCAAGTCCAACTTGTTACTTTCCATGGTGAGCCCAGCCAGCAAAGTCCCAAACTGCATAGACCCCATCCTGGCGCTGCGGAGCATTGAGCACAACGCACGCATGCCTTTGTCCTTGTACCTTAGAAGTGTGTGTGTCTGGGAACAGCGTGGAATACTACTAAGGATCACGTGTTACAAAGAGAGAGAAAAGGTATCCGGAAACGCACAACTCCGCGGCGAGCGCTGGCATTTTCAGAAATCAGAATTAGCCAGAATCTGTATTAATTTAGTATTGAAATTTTATTAGCACAGTAAACTGAACAAAGTGCACGATGTTCGCAGGAAGTGAGTATGCAACATCCGCTGATGACCAGCTGTAGTGCGTGCGGCCGCCCTTATTCGCTGCACTATCATTGCTATACGTACTATAATTGCAGATACCTGAGAGAAACATGATAGCCATCGGCAAATACGTGGCCACCGCTGCTATAACGACAAACAAATAAACGCATCATGGTGTGTAAAATTCTATATCGAATATTCGCAGGAAAAGGCACTGCCAATGGCAGATGAGAACTTCGGGGTAGAAGGGCTGACCGTTGCTTTCTCCTTCCAAATGGGAGTGCTGGTATACCGCATGGCTAAGCGCGCCGACGATGCCGCCGCCAACATGTACAAGCCGTGCAAGTCAAAGCAGGTTTCGGACTACACACAGGCAAGTTACTTCCGTCGACCGTCTGCGCAGCTCCCTTAGTATCTCGCTGCCTTCAAGCAGGAGGAGGAAAGCGCGAGCCACTTCCGTCCGGGCTAATTGAGAAACCTCCGCTGAAGCCGTAACTCCGTCCACCGTCCGTTGGGAACGTAACTAAGGGAAGAATTGGCGCTAGTGTCGGTATTAAAGGACAAGGTCTAACCGCAAGAAGGTTCTGAAAGGAGAAACGTTCTATCGCTCTCTCTCTCTCTGTCTCTCTCTCAGTCTCTCTCCCTTTAAAATTTCTGTCCCGCTTGCCCGTTGTAACCGCCACTCATCCTTCGCACGAATACGCACGGTATTATTGGTTTTCCTGACATTTCACTATTCACGCGTAAAACTACAAACTTTCTGCATTTTTTACCTGAAATGCGCACAAAGGAAGTACTGAGCAACTAGCAATAATTCGTTTGTTGTAATGTATGTATCTGAACCCTCCTTCAGGCATGCGATGGAACAGAAGAACTTATGAACAGTGAAAGGATCGCTGTTGGCACAAGCGACTTGGAGTCGCAATCTAAGATCCTAAAGGTCGACCTCTTCTCCTACGACACGCCGGGGTTCATGAAGGAGAAGGTGAGATGATTTTTGTTTCAATGGGACCACTACCACTGGCTTCTTAGAAATAAAACCGCACATGACATATTTGACGCGAAAGCCTTTAATGGCGCATCGTTCTCCGTCCGTCCGTCCGTCCGCCAAATCTGTCACAATATGACGTCATCAATGACATAATCGCTATAACTCTTATACTCTAAGATGGTTGATTAATCATTAGTTAGTTTTTTATTAGAAATTAAGAAAAAAATAGAGAAGTTAATAAAACATTGAAGTAGGAAACTAAACAAGAAATTTTAACAATAAATAAAAATAAGCAAGTATAAATAAAATAAAAACAAAAGTAAATAGAATATTTAAAAAACAAATAACAGCAAAACGTACACAAAAACCAGAAATAAGCGAACAAAAATTAAACAGAAAATAAAAATGAAACAAAACAGGAAAAAAATGCTATGCCTACAGGCGCCGTGGAAATGAACCCGCGTTCTAGAAAGTTCCATGCTTTCGCACTGCTGCACGTAAGCAGACTTAAGTCCCCTCAAAATTTCTTTTCTTTGGACCCAGAAGCAATCGGTTCAATAGTAGTGCTTTGTTACTTTATTCGTGAGACACGCCTCCATTGCGATTCACATGATCCCGATTTTAAAAACTATCAAGGGGCAGGAGCCGAAAGAGAGTTGAATCGCAGCTTACGAGAATTTTCCCCCCACGATGTGTGCCAGTACGTCAGCAATCGAAATGCAAGCCCTCTTTTTTTTTAATTTACCTTTTCAACCCCTGATTACACGTGACTTCAGGCTGTCTTTGGCCAGCCCTTATTGAAAAGGTTTATAGAAAGTATATAGTTAAGTAAATAAGTAAGTCGACCGTTTCTGAGTGCTGGAGCCAGTAAAATCTGCAAATGACCAAAAAAGCAAATTCAGGAGACCCACTGCTCGAATAAATTCTTGCGCGCAGCTAATCATTTGTATAGTTATTTTTTCTTTCTATTCATATTCTATAGAATGTCTATAGACAAGCCTACTAAAAGTGTATGGCCACAAATCTATAGATTCTCTATAGGATTTGTATTTACTATAGGCTGTTCTGTAGGGTTTGCAAGAGTGGAAGATCGGGCTAGCTGGTAATTCATTATGCGATACAGGGCGAACAGAGCCAAGGACGAAGAAAGACAAGATGCCAAAGCGCTGTGGCGTCTTGTCTTTCTTCGTCCTTGTCTCTGTTTGCACTGTATCGCATAGTGTAGAGTTGGTCTATAGAGAGTCTATAGTCTTAATAAACATAAGTGTGTGGACAGTCTATAGACTGTCTCAAGAAATTTTTGTAAGGTAGTGACTGAATTTTCGCGACCTCATTTCTAAGCCACCCCCGGGAATTGTCATTTACCGTTGGTGCCGGCGAAACTAGCTTGCTTAGCATTGCCCTCTGTCCCCGGTGATAATTTTGCACTTGACATTATTTCATATGAGCGCAGCAAAAATTCAGAAATTTTACAAAAAGGCACATCGGCACCGTTTCTAAGTACCGGAGCCAGTAAAATCTCCAAACGACCAGAAAAGCAAATCCAGGAGACCCACTGCTCGACCAAGTTCTTGCGCGCAGCTAATCATTTTTATCTTCGTCTTTATAAAAAGCGAGAAAATCCACTTGTATCGGTGGCTGCAAAGCTACAAACCGCAAGACTGTTAGTCTTTAGTTCTTTTTTTATATTTTATTTGCGGTAGCAATAGAAGATCCATCGGGGAAAAAAGCGGCATCCGGTGGATTTCGTCATTGGCTTGTTGGTCGACCCAGTGTGACGGCACAGATGACCTCATCATCTGAAAGAAGGTAGGAAAAGGCAAATAGAGGGTAACGGAAAGTATTTAAAATGGCGGGAAAATATATAGGGCGGGAAAATTGGTTTATTAGCACATTGTTTGATGCGCAAAAGGAGTCTAATGATATTCCGAGTTCTCAACAGGAAATATAAATATTTCAAGTTTTCACCTGTGTCCTATTGCTTTGAGTTCATGCTGCGTCTTCGTATGTTACGGGACACTCGAGATAATGCGACTATTGGAAGAGATCGCGCTTGTCTTCTCCGCTTAGTTTCCCGCCTACTAGGCCTCGTCTTAGGGGACATTGCTGACAAAGTTACTGTGCAAACTGAACTAGACACTACATTTACTTAAAGTCCCCACTTTGTGCAGGCGAAGCTCGTCATGCAGACGCGAGGGATCCGGACCAACTTCACCTGGTTCTTGTTCAACGTGCACCTTTCGGACACCTCAATGCACTGCTTGCCTCATGGTCCGTTTGAACGGCTGATGGGATTCAGGGAGTTCTTCCACGAAGAATGGAGACGCCGGAACCCATGAGAAAGAAGCTTCGGCCATTTGGGACATGTACGACTCGGGGTCGACGTCAGCTCGTGCTTTGCCACACACTCCTTAGGCGAGGTGTATGTTTTAAAAGCCAGGGGAGGCGTGAGGGAAAAGTGGAAAGGGCTGAAAAAAAGTAGAAAGAAATGTGAAGCGATAGGCTTCATTTATTCCGGCAATTTGGTGACTAGCCGGCTGTGCGAACCTACTTATCTGAAATATTTTAAATACGTGCTATGTAGAAGCATGCGGAGCTGTTCTTTGGTGCTCGTGGTCATGGTCATGATGGTCATGGTCGAAACCATGACTACGACTTCGAATAACGTGACGAACCTCAGCAGCCCAGACCGCACTCAGGAGTCTGCCCCCACCGATTGCTGTTTGAGAAAAATTGCTCCAATGTTAGTGACGGGCCTCCCTAGAGGGTTTCTCTCGAACCGGCAGCACAGCATAAAACCTTTTGAGCGGCATGTGGTTGCACCTCGCGGAATAATACCTTCCTAAGCTAAAACAGTGTCATCGTTTAATATGCCCCTCAAAACACGGCCGTGGTGTCACTGGACTGCTGCTGGTGATCAGTAGATGTGCATGTGAAGTCACATATAGGAAATAACTTACAAGGCTGCCTAACCAGAGCAGCTGCCAAAAGCACCGTGTCGCATTGTTGACATCCGATGCGACTGCTATAAAATTGCCAAGCAGTGGTTTAAGCTAGCAGGCAGTCTTAAAAGCTCGACTGCACTGGATTGCTAAGATGTACTCCGTCGGCAAAGAGGCAATTCGAATTTTCTGCTGTTTGGAAGAGAATGTGTACAGGCTGTTTCGCAGTTAATAATAATAATTGGTTTTTGGAGGGGAAAGGAAATGGCGCAGTATCTGTCTCATATATCGTTGGACACCTGAACCGCGCCGTAAGGGAAGGGATAAGGGAGGGAGTGAAAGAAGAAAGGAAGGAGGAGGTGCCGTAGTGGAGGGATCCGGAATAATTTCGACCACCTGGGGATCTTTAACGTGCACTGACATCGCACAGCACACGGGCACCTTACCGTTTTTCCCCCATAAAAACGCAGCCGCCGCGGTCGGGTTCGAACCCGGGAACTCCGGATCAGTAGTCGAGCGCCCTAACCACTGAGCCACCGCGGCGGGTTCGCAGTTAGCGGGAAACTGGGAGCGTGACACTGCCATGCTTCGGCAACCGCTGCTGCAGAGCAGGCTGGATTGGGCGATAGCGAGCGCATGCGCGGAAAGAGTAACCAAGCCTGCGCATGCACACCTGTTGACGATTATCCCCGGCTTTCGACGACGGGGCTTTGGGAAGCCCTGCGGCCATGCGTTCCCAGGTTCCCTCTTAAGTGTGAAACGCCGTGTACATACCTGACAATGCCTAAATCAGCAACTTGCATAGTTTTCACGAAGTGCCATATGACCTCGCGTGAATATACGAGCGAGGCCGGGGAATGTAATAGAATAGCTCCCATTATCTGTTGCCAAGTGCAGTTCAGTTACATGGCAATCTTGACATAGATGCCACTTCTACAGCGAAAGCTCTACTTCACGACCAAAATTGCAAAAGCCGGGTCATCTCTAAAGCTTTGATCTTGTGCTTGAGCTTGACCTTGCCGCAACTGGGTTCGAACTCGCGGTGGCACGAACAGGTAATACCTGTGCTACACGGGCGTTTCGAATGCCTTCCAAACGAATGTCATTCGACTCGAATGCCAAACCTGCGCTTCTACACGACGTTTTTGAACGGCATTCGGTTCACATGACATTCGAGTCGACGGAGCTCCGCGGAGACATTCGAGATTTTGGAATGCCTTCGAGGCGCAAGCGCGACTACTCTCTACCGCAGCGTCTTCGCGCCATAGGTGGCTTCATAAGTTTTGAAGAGCAAATACGTTCAATAAACGATGAAATTCTAAATACTATTTATATACACTACACGGATCTTTTCCAGAAGTTTTGTTAGCAAGCAAATATTTACCGCATACTCTGGAACCCATCGTAGGAAAGAAATGCAGCCATTTTGGCCCGGTGCCAGTTTTTCCACTTTGTGCTGTTGCTTTTGTTGTGTTTTGTCTTTTTATTTTGTGTGCGTGTGCGTCTGTGTGTACATTGTAAGTGAGTTTTTTTTTTTATTCAGTGAAGTTTATTGCACTTTTCCGTTTTTGCGACACACGCACTAGAGAGCCCAATGTAGCCAACAGACCGCACACAAAAAATTACAGGGCTATGGGCTTGGGCCTCTGTTAGAACAGAGGCGTTTAGTAATGAATAAATAGTAAAATTTATTATAAATGACATATTACTTTTTATAGCGGACTGTAGCAAGAAAAATTAATTTTTGCTGCTATATTTGTTTAAAACAAAACTTGACGGCAGCAGCGCCCCTGTAGCTTGGCGGCAGAATACTGAAGCTTTCGAATGCTTTTGGAATAGTCGTGTAGCACCGTGCGGGTCCGTCCAGTCCGAATGCCATTCGAAGTTTCGAATGCCGTTCGACTCGAATGTCATTTCAACGTACCCGTGTAGCACAGGCATAAGATTCGCTGGCCGCTGCACGAGAGAAGTTAAGTTATCGCCGCAGCCAATCATGCCTCGGGTTAAACTGCAACGTACACTGGCGCTGTGCATTGCACATCGTCGCCTTCATCAACTTCCATCTGCGGGGCGAACAGATCTGATCAGCTTAACCTTGATCCGGGCGGCTTAACCTGAATTTCGTCGCGAGACGTGCCGACGGCCTAGAAAAATAAAACCAGGAGCCAATGTTTTCGCACGCATGCTGTCTTTGAATACGTGAAAGCCCTACCATTTTGTAGCCATAGCTACATTACGGTAGCATTTCGAGCCTTCAGCGTGGCTGCGGCGCCACGCTCTCACGTGGTTGGTCACGTGGTTCGGAGCCGCTGCCGGCGGCGCGGCGCCGTGGCTGATCACGTGGTTCATCACGTGGTTGGTCACGTGACCAAGTTCCACTCGGCCAGCTGTAGCTATCGCGTCACTTAGGACCAGAGCTAAATCACCGCCAATTTTTTTTTACAAGCTTTACTAAAATGGCAACGATTGTTCCGGCCTTCGGTGTCGGACCTTTCGCCCCGAGTTTGTCTCGAATTCTGAAGTTGCTCAGGCACCGTAGCATTTCGTTTGCAGATGAGGAATGCGGCTGTGAATTAACTTAAGTGCATTATTGAAGGTCTATTGTACACCTAGTTCGTTCGTAATGGCCCTGATGTCCTCAAGCTGAAGTAAGGTGGCGATGTTTTTGAAGCCTTTTGTGGAAGAACGCCAGGAAACAAAACGAACTGTGATGTGCAACACTTTACGCGTTTTGCAACTACACGCAGCCTTAAATTTCTCGCGAAGTGTGCGATCAAACGATAAACTGAAGCAAATTAAAACAACTGACTCGACAACCGCTTCGACCTTCTATATGGCGGCGCTTTTTGAAAAAAAGTGTTGGACAACGAATACAGCTGTTACCGATAGGTGCCGAGTCCCGTCGGTTAAAGTGAGAAATGTATAGCCATCGTTCTTTGAATCATTTCGCTTCTTACACTAGTGTAATATTAAGAGGGTTTGCTTTGTATTTTTTTTTGGCGGGGTGCGAGTTCCAGGTGAAGAAAAAGTGAGTCGAAAGTCACTTTAGTTTCAACGTCTAGTTTCGAGGTCCTTTCGATCAATGTTTTTCCGATGCAGTATTCCAAGAAAGAAATACATTATGTTCGATTCACACAATTTTGGAGACACTGTCGCTCTGTGTAAGGCTCATATGCATTGGGCAGCGATAATGCGTGAGAACCAGAGCTCATTCTCCCGCTTAACGCGCTTAAGAAGATGTCACCCCTTTTGCCTCTACATAGAAGCAAAAGGTGTGACATCCTCCTAAGGGCGTTTCTCAGAGAACTTCGCCCATACCGGGAATGATTGGTAGGTTATATGGTTTAAGCGTGGCTTTGGTAAGCGTTTTAAACATTATGCGTGAAAGCGAAAATAAGGGTTACTTCCTCTTAGTGCGTAAAAGGAAAAAGCTTGAATGAGCTGACGGCCCAAACGTAGCAATACTAACTCTGTGCGTTTCTAGGCATTCAAAAGTTACACAAAATGAGACGTAATAAAAAAATTCATGAATATGGCAGGAAGCGGACAATTCCCAAAGAACAGCCGGATTGAGAGTAAAAATGGCGGCTTAGCAAAGAACGGCGAATGTAGTAGTTATGCGAAACGAGTAACAGAGAGGCTGGGCTCACCACAAGTGGTGTCTTGACATTTGATCGTGGGTTGTAGTAGTAGTAGCGAGTGGTAGAGACTGCTGCATAGCACGTAGTCCTGTCATTCCCGCCGTTCAAGCAACGCTACACCGCATTGATGTGCGCTGTTCCTTAATTAAGAGCCTGCCCTGCTAGTTAATGAAGCCGCGAAAGCAGTCCTCAACTTCAAAGGTCGCTGCCGTTTGTGTTGAGCTTTGCCGCTTCAAGAAATTCATAGTTTGCCCCTCCCGTCACTTGTTTTTTCTGCGCTCTGGCGCCGTTCTGTTTTTTTTTTCGGAATGCTGTCTTTTTCCTGTCCTGTTTTGTCGCCATGCTGTTTTTTCTCTGTGCTGTTTTTATGTGCTACTGCGTGCTACTCTCTTCGCGTCTGCCATCCTTAACAAGCATCGCACCTTTTGCGCACTCTTTACCTGAAGAGATCAAATTTTTGGACCTGACTTACCAGCAAAATTCTGCGATCGCTTCCCAATCGATGAAATTTCCTTTTTTGTGAATATAATACCTAATGCGAATATCGACGTGCAGGGCTTCCATACGCCGACCGCGGCGGCTGCGTTTTTATGGAGGAAAAACGCAAAGGCGCCCGTGTGCTGTGCGATGTCAGTGCACGTTAAAGATCCCCAGGTGGTCGAAATTATTCCGGAGCCCTCCACTACGGACCTATTTGTTCCTCTCTTCTTTCACTCCCTCCTTTATCCCTTCCCTTACGGCGCGGTTCAGGTGTCCAAAGATATATGAGACAGATACTGCGCCATTTCCTTTCCCCAAAAACCAATTATTATTATTATTATTCCATACGCAATTGTGGCGTTACGCAAGTGCGGCAGCCCTGCAGCATGGTCGTCCTTCAGTGTGGTCCACTGTAGGGTGACATGAGACTGTGTGGCCGCGTTCTAGGTGCTCCAATGCGTCCTTCGCTTAAGCGTAGGGTCCTAAAATGGCCTGTAGGCGGGGCTTTGCGTCTTCTGACTCTTCGCCTGGACAAGTGGCTGTGAAGGATGCACTGGCGCTCCAAAGCGCACGGCCACGCACTCGCGTGTTCACCTTGACGGCAAACAACCCTTTACACAGCCACGAACGCTGAAGCCAGACTCAAGTCAAGTCAAGTTTATTTTTCTTTTCGTCGAAAAGAAAGGGGCCAGGACTAAAAGCTGTGAAAGACAGCTTGACAAGGCCCTGGCCCCCTACAATAATTGGCAGAGCAACAGCTAGGAGAAAGATCAGTTTGCATTATTTTATACATCGAAGAGTTTCATATTATTACTTTTGTCTGTATGAAAATAAGACACACAGTAAAGCACAAAAACAGAAAATAAGACACATCCTAAAAAAACAGTCTTAAAATTAGAATACATCAAGATAACATTCTAGATCCAAAGCAACACTAGGTTCACAACAGTTGTTCACGGCAAAAAAGACAAATTCGGCGATTAGACTCATATACTGGATCGAATGAAGTTGCATGCAACTTATTCAGTAGTTTTGGTACAATGTAGCATAATGATTGAGTGTATGAATACGTGCGAGGCACTGAAACAAGATATTTTTCTTTGTGTCGGGTTTGTCGGTCTCGGATATTTTCTTTTAATTCTGCAAGGTTTACGACAATACTTACATTAGATTTTATGAAATATTTATAAGCTACGATTATCTTGTAATCAAAAAAAGAGAACACAGAGAGGACATTATACTTCAAGAAAAGCTCTTTGGTTGGATGACGGTAAGACACACCCGCAACATACCGTAATGCTCTTTTCTGCAACAAGTGTAATTTGGATAAGTTGGTTACCCCTGTGGTGCACCAGACTAAGCTGCAGTACTGTAAGAGCGGTAGCACAAGCGCGTTATATAACAAGAGTCTTATTTTAGAAGGCAGCAAGTATCTTGTTCGGGCGATGGCGCCAACTGCTGATGCAAGTTTTGAATGCAAGTAATCTATGTGGTCGTTCCATGTAAGGTGCCTTGAAAAGACCACTCCGAGTACTTTCACAGAGTTCACAATTTCAACTTTTTCTGTTCCTAATCGTACGCTCAAGATATCTGGTAATTCCTTCCCTTTTGGAATGTATAGGACTGCTTTTGTTTTGCTTGTGTTTATTTTTAAGTGGTTTGCTTTGACCCAAGAGTCCAAGTCCAGAAGTGCCATATTTGCTCGCTCCTCTACATCTGCTTGCGAACTTCCGGTAGCGAAAATGGTGGTGTCGTCCGCATAGGAATTAAACTTTACGTCCTGAGTGCAGTGCACCATATCATTAATATAAATAAGGAGTAACGGCCCGAGTATGCTTCCCTGTGGCACGCCGGCATGAACGGATTGCAAAGAAGATTTAATGTTATTTATTTCTACATATTGTGTCGTGTTGTTAAGGTATGATGTAAGAAGCGCATGTGGTGTTCCACGAACGCCGTATCTGTGCAATTTCGAAAGAAGGATAGTGTGATTGACAAGATCAAATACCTTTGAAAAATCGACATAGATGCCCAGTACCATACGTTTTTTGGTGAATGCTTCAATGATAAATTCTTTTTGCGTTAAAAGTGCTGTTTCTGTTGATCGATGCTTCCTGAAACCATGTTGATAATCGAGCAGAAGATTATTACGCGATAAAAACAATACAATTTTGGTGTGTAGTATTTTGTCCATACCTTTAGAAAATACTGGTAGTATCGAGATTGGGCGATAGTTGACGAAAAGTCTACGATCTCCAGATTTAAATATAGGAACCACACGTGAAGTCTGCATTGCTTGGGGAAATACGCCCGTGGACAAAATCAAGTTATATATAAAATAAATGACTGGACAAATTACGTCAAGAACGTGCTTCACAGGAAGTACCTGCATACCACATAAATCCTCGGATTTACTATTTTTGATGGAATTGATACAAAGGCAGACTTGACTTCTATGCAGTCCGCCGAAGAAAAGAACAGTGAATGGCATGTAGCAGTCTGACAGAGGAAGCGTTCAGCATGGGATGTATTGTTTGCACCGGAGTAGTCACGGTGATCGGCCTGCTGTACGAAAAAACTATTTCAGCTAATTGGCTGCCATTTAGCCGTTTCCCTTCATGCATAAGTGTATCGGGTATAACTCCTTGAGTGCCAGAATGCATTAGTGAGTTCAGTTTTTGCCAGAGTACATCAGAACGTTTTATGCTCTCATCAGAAAATATATCTGCAAAATAGGCGTTCTTTGCTGCACGTAGTCTAGACGTAAGCTTCTTTCGGTACGCTTTAAATTCGCAAAAGGCATGCGTATCTTTGTCTTTTACAAACTTTGCATAGAGGTCATTTTATATTTTTCTTGCATAGAGGCCATAATATCACAGAGCTCTCAGACAATTCCTCCGCCAACCAGTTGCGTCTGCACCTGACACACGAGGTCATGCAGGGTCGTCTTTCTTCCGGTCAATGTTAGCTTGTGGGGCATTCGGCATCACGCTAGCCTCAGAAATGGCCCTTGCAAAAACTTCTTTAGGCTGTTTATAGACTGTCCATAGCCTTCGGTCTATAAAGTCTATAGACTCTCTATAGAGGATCCTTAGAGAACCATCTGTAGGCAATACAAACCCTATGGACAGGCTATAGACAATCTGTATATTTGTGGCCATGAACATTTAGTTGACTTTTGTTCATAGACAATCTATAGACTATGAGTAGTTAAAGAATATCTATAGGAAGACTATATAGTCTATAAGAAGACTATGGACTGGCTATAGACCTTTTTTATATTGGTGGAGGCAACCGATATAGCCCGAGAGCGGCATAGCTATTACACATTGATTTTTGTTTTGTTTTAATACCCGCTGAACCGAGAAGTGCAGAGTCCCGCCAAGCGCTTAGGTGCACGAGAAGCAGCCGTTCCAGAGCCCACTGTCACCCGTGTTTCTTTGCCCACTCTGTATGGGTGAAGTTCTTGAAAGCCACCACGCGATCGAAGGGCCTCCGCAGGCAGTTGCCGGAGAAGTCCGTGAGATGCACATTTAGGAGGCACCAAGTGAACTTGTCCCGCACCTTAGGTGAGTTCATGACTTCCGTGGCCTGGCCGGGGATAAGAGCATGGTGTAGGAATCAGTAAATCAAAAATTGAGGAAGGAAGGAATTGAACTTATCTAAACGTAAGAATTCTCAAGTCCCTTCATTCTTCTGTGAAAAAACAATAAGGCCATTGAGCTCTGTTGTTCAGCGCGGCATCAAGTTATACTCCCCCCATACAAAAATGTCCTATGGCCGGCTATAGAATATTGGCCCAAATAGCTATAGACCTTTCCTATTTCTGTCTATAGCTGTCTATACAGGCTGATATATTTTTCTATACAGAGCTTAAGACAATTGTATGGTCCCAAAGCTATAGCTTTAGTGGCATATATTTTTCAATAGCTGGCAATAAGCACCTCTATGGATGCTTATAGACGTTCATAAAAGGCCATAGACGGACATAGCTTTTTCCATAGACGCCCATAGGTCTTTTTTGTATGGGCCTAGGGCTAAATTAGAGCAGTACCACAGTCAAATATTGCTACAAAAATCATGAAATGAACAAACAAGGAAAATTTATAGCCCAGCATTTTCTCGTTTTCAATGTCGAGCCAATTCCGGATTGGTACGACGTGGTCAACGCCATATGGCTCTACCTTATATCCGTGTGCCGCGATGAAAAGACTTCTGCCTCCAGAGCGCTATTAGAGAGAACGGAGAATAAAGCGACACAGCGAAACAGTAAAAACAAAGCTCAATGTGATAACAAGCGCTCAACAACAAGCAAAAATAGACAACCCAAAAGAGGGAGAAGTTTACGTGATTAAACCCTCAAGCAATTTTTTGCTCACTTTTTTTCTCACTAATGGGCAGAGATAGGATACTAACAGCTTTGTGCCGAAAATTGGCTCAAAGCCTCGGACCTAATGGGCGACGTTAAGAGACCTTTCAGCTGAGCTATTTGTCAGTAACAGGCTACTGAGTCTTTCTGCCGGAGGTGTAATATTAGGATACACATCGTCGTCAAGAAAAAAATAAAATAATTTTCAAAATGTTAACCTTTCAAAATTCATAGATTACGGCGGTATATCGTCCACTTCCCCTGAGGAAACCAAGTAACCTTACTTTTACAGGCTGAGCAGAATTCTGTGGAAATATATTCCTGAGATCATGAGTGGCAGTTTGCCAATTTCCCTCAAGAGGAAAGTGCACAACAGCTTTATATTACCGGTACTCACCTACAGAGCAGAAACTTGGAGGCTAACGAAAAGAGTTCAGCTTAAGTTAAGGACCACGCAGCGAGCCATGGAAAGAAAAATGATAGGTGTAACGTTAAGAGACCGGAAGCGGGCAGATTGAAAGAGGGAACAAACACGGGTTAATGACATCCTAGTAGAAATCAAGAGAACGAAATGGGCTTGGGCAGGGCATGTAATGCCAAGGCAAGATAACCGCAGGTCCTTAAGGCTAACGGAGTGGATTCCAAGAGAAAGTAAGCGTAGCAGGGGGCGGCAGAAGGTTAGGTGGGCGGATGAGATTAAGAAGTTTGCAGGCAAAGGGTGGATGCAGCTGGCAAAGGACAGGGTTAATTGGATAGACATGGAAGAGGCCTTTGCCCTGCAGTGGGTGTAGAAAAGGCTGATGATGATGATGATGATGATATTCGTGCCCGCACTACTAACATTTCTTTTTAACGTAGACCGCTACATCATAATAACTATAGATGATATTTTCGTTTGCACTGTGCAATCGCCCTGGCCGGTACTAGGTGTTTCAGCGATAACGAAGCTTCCGAGCACTGTGTATCCAGGTATATCCGAGTTTTTGAAAACTCCAGCACTAGCGTAAAATATATCCTATATGGCTTTTGGCGCTTGCCGGGAAAGAACTATGTAGCAGTCTACGCAGTCACTTGTCACCAGCTCCTCCTTACCTACTGGGCAGGAAATTATTTCACAACAATCTGTCGCCTTACGCTTGGTTTAAACTCCAGGCAAGTTCTTTGCGATCATTACACAAGTTCTGTACGAAGACAATGCGGTAATAATAGCTCAACGAACGCCACGGTTCTTTAAGTCTTGCTTCCATAGGAAACATTAGAACGTCTTCGCACAGGTTCCGCCCCCTCTGTTCTATTACGTGCCTAGTGACGGTCGCGGTAATACAGGACGTACCGCCGCTATGGACGGGGCTGGGTCTGGTCAGCACTATCAAGGCGACGTTACACGCAGCGTATATACCCCCGAAAGCAGAAGATACTACAGCCGCCATGGTAAGTAAGCTCATCGAGCACCGGAGGCAAAGATCGCGGTTTTTTTTAAGCGAAATTTATTGCCCCAGGGCATCAATGATGGGCGAAGGTGCGATGAATGATCTAAACTAATGGAAAAAGGCTAGATGATTTGATGAAGTACAGTAGAGAACGATGGTACGGTCCCTGCGTCCAGGCAATGTATGAAGAAGGGTTGCTTGGTGAAAGACCTGCTACCATGAGGTGCCAGATCTTTGTAGGCTTGAGATCTGGGCAGTCCCACAGTAAGTGATGAATGTCGGCCTCAATGTCCTCGTGTTTACATACCGGACACCCTGGCCGAGGAAACAATTCTCGGTACTGAGGCCACTTCCGAGTGATGGCTGGTGTGAGGGCAACCCCGACCCGGATCCTCCTAAGCGCAACCTCCTCTGCACGGGTAAGATCGCAGTTCGTGAGCGGTTTCCACCGGTGGCATGTGGTTGTTCGCTCTCTTGCTTTCTAATCAGTCATCTTTCGATGATAAAATAATTACACTATTGTTATCCCCACAAAATATAAGAGAGAACATTCCCCTAGCATACTTGTTTTCTGTTAACTGTTGGATACCTCGATATCATCATCATCAGCCTGACTACGCCCACTGCAGGGCAAAGTCCTCTCCATGTCTGCCCAATTAACTCTGTCCTTTGCCAGCTGCGGCCAACGGTTACCCACAAACTTTTTAATCTCATCTGCCCGCGAAACTTTTTGCCGACCCCTGCTGCGCTTGTGTTCTCTTGGAGTCCACCGCGTTGCCCTTGCGTATGTCATAACGAGCCTTACGGTTTAAGAGGAGGAAAAACGCTACGGCGCCCGTGTGCTGTGCGCTGTCAGTGCACGTTAAAGATCCCCGGGTGGTCGAAATTATTCCGGAGCCCTCCACTACGACACCTCTATCTTCATTTCTTCTTTCACTCCCTCCTTTATCCCTTCCCTTACGGCGCGGTTTAGGTGTCCAACGATTTATGGGACAGATACTGCGCCATTTCCGTTCCCCAAAAACCAATTATATAAGCCTTAGGGTTTATTCGAGTGAACTAGTTCTTTTTTTGGGTTGCCTATCTTTGCATGTTTGAGTGCTTTTTATCACTTTGAACCAGCAGCTAGATATAATCTTTCATCGCCCACTGACAGCAATTTTATTCTAGGCTGTACTGTATCTTATTCGATCATACACTTTTTCTTTCTAACGTAGCCTATGTAGTACACACATAGAAGCGTGCCACCATGAATATCTGCAAAATTTAGGCCCCCTTAGGCAACAAGATATCTGGCAACAGCTTGAATCTTCTAACTTTATTCTTCCTGAACACTTTTGCGGCAGAGGTCCATAGACGAAAATTCTGGCCAAAAGCATTTTTGAACGTGAAATAGTTCATGAGCGGATTTTTTCCCTATATATATATATATATATATATATATATATATATATATATATATATATATATATATATATATATTAAAAATTTGCTACATGTAAGAATAGACCATTACGTTCAATGCTCTATACCAGTACCTTACAGTTTTCATATATTAAGAATTTTTGCCCAAGAATGTTGGACATGGTAGCGATGCGTAATTTAGACGGTCAAATAGTTCATAGAACCAATCATTGAAAGCGCTTTGTCGCCATGTTACATGCTCATATGTGGTAGCCGCGAACACTTCACTGTCCACGGCAAAGGGATGTTTTCAAATTGGCAAGTCCGCAGTGTTCTCTATGAAGGTGAAAACGCCTCATACCTTGCTAATCATGGTTCTTGTTACCTCGAAGGTCATGAAATATGTGTTGTTTCCGATGACTGCTACGCTGCCGAAGACTTGCTCCGGGTCGATATCGATCGGGGTGACCTGACAAGACTGCAAAAAAGAAAAAATTGGGGGCACTTTGACGAGCTAAAGTGCGCAAGGCGAAAGCCTCTCTGCGCCACTTCGACTGCCTCTGCGAGCTCGCGCTGCGTTGATTGGGAAACAGGAGCGCCCTTAGGAGGCACCCGGCTGCTTCGACTGCCAGGGAGCGTCTGCCGTCGAAAGGAATCACGCGACAGTGACGCCACTCTCGACGCATGCGCCGTGCGAGGCCGCCGCAGTTGTGACTACTGTACTGACTACTAGTAACTTGGCTACGGGCTAATGTTGGCTGTTGGCCAAAGTTTCGGTAAGACTCGGTTTCGGTTGATGACGTCATTTGATTGACAGCTATAGTGTGACCGGACGCCGGACACCGTGCGTGTATGAGGCATTAAAGGATTTCCCCTTAATAACTTACGTAAGAATGCTCAGCTTGTTTAATCACGAGAATGGTGGCCGAGGCTTATTTGGGGCGGTCAACTTAGGAGAGTGACGCTTGCGATGTAACGCTAAGCGAGCAGACTACCACTGTTGCCCAGACTACCACTGGACAACAGTTTCACAACCAGGCAATCTTACGCCAACAATAGCATTTCTCTGGGCAATCTTTACGCCTCTTTCGGTAGACTCTGGTAAGGCATTTGTATGCTTGCTCGCCGCAAAGTAGGATTTCGCATTCGCAGTTTAAAAATATCTATTGAAGTGAAGAAATTATATGAAAAGAATTAGGCAGAATAAGATGTACACCCTTGGGAAAAATTTTCGCGACACCTTAAAAAGCTTTCAGCTGCCATGCAGTGCTTACAGCACGGTAACCATGAAGCATGTCCGCAGCCCGGTGAATAGAAGCGTCTATGTTTTAAGCGCCTTTCGTTTTTAGGAGTCTCGCAAGACATCCATCGTAGAGCTGAAAAGCAGCTCTAGCGTCAACAAGAATTTTGAGCGAGGCTGTATACGTAGCTTTCAAAATGCAAACAAAGGCGAATATCGGCAGAGTTGCTTGATGGTTTCAGTGCTTTGACGCGTGCCTAATAACAGAAGAAAAAAAGAAGTTGCTCATTTATGTGTGCCGCTCAGTGTTGTCCGTCGGTTAATGATGTCCGGCTCTACTCTTTCATAATATGGTAGTCTTTTTTTTTAACATGAAGCCGCGGCACACTCACGCTCAATAGCGTAGAAAGCTTTCCTGCAGCATTGGTCATGCAGACGCACAGCAATCTGTAGAAATAAATCTAAATTTGTTTTAAGCAAAAAGAAAATATTTCAGCAGTATAGTATGGCGATTCTGTATACTTATTTATAAAAATAACCTATTAATTTTCACTTGCTACAGCCTTGCACGAGGTTATGGCTGAAACATACAACAGGACTTCGGAATGACTCGAATCAGCAATATGTGGAAAACAAGAAAGTATTACGGTGAATAAATGATAAAACTATCTTACGATTGCGAAGGGTTTTACAAGGAAATTATTTCAAGCACATTTTACGTACATGCTGCACCGAAGTCGCATGTCACAGAAAAATAATTTTCAGCTCTGGTGAATTAAAGCACCCTTCTGGGCAACCTAGCTCGTTACGTCAGTATACCAGGTGAAGAGGCCTATAGAGTGACTCGACAAGTTTTCAGGGAGACGCGTTCCTTTCGCCACCACTCTGAAAAGTGCGTCTTACTAATTCATTTGCGAATTTCGAACCAATTAGGAAGAAGGACGCTTGCGTGAGTAACGAGGCGTCAGTGGCCCTTCTCAAAAAAGAAACGGAAATTCCTTAGCGCTAAATAACATTCCCTGTTATAGTAGTTCTCTTTAGTTGTTGGTTTCTGTATCAGGCGCGCTTAGCATTCTCTGGTGTGGCTTCATTTTGTGCCTGCCATGGTTGCTATGTTTTCACAGTAGCTCTCGGCCCGCCGGCTCCTACACCTGTGGCTCTGGTTCTACCGGCATGCGTTGTCTTTGCTTCTTAAGGCGGTGATTGGTCTCTGGAAATAGAGTTGCAAGTTTGGTCTCGTGTGCGTGGTGTGTGCAATCGTGTGTGCGCGCGTGCGTGTGCGTGTTCGTGTGTGTGTGTGTGTGTGTGTGTGTGTGTGTGTGTGTGTGTGTGTGTGTGTGTGTGTGTGTGTGTGTGTGTGTGTGTGTGTGTAGAGAGAGAGAGAGAGAGAGAGTGTGTGTGTGTGTGTGTGTGTGTGTGTGTGTGTGTGTGTGTGTGTGTGTGTGTGTGTGTGTGTGTGTGTGTGTGTGCGTGCGTGCGTGCGTGTTCGTGTGTGTGTGTGTGTTCGTGCGTGTGTGTGTGTGTTCTTGTGCGTGTTCGTGTGTGTGTGTGTGTTAGTGTGCGTGTGTGCGTGTGTGTGTGTGTGTGTGTGTGCGTGTGTGTTCGTGTTCGTGTGCATGTTCGTGTGTGTGTGTGTTCGTGTGCGTGTTAGTGTGTGTGTGTGTTCGTGCGCGTGTTCGTGTGTGTGTATGTGTTTTCGTGTGCGTATTCGTGTGCGTGTTCGTGTGTGTGTGTTCGTGTGCGTGTTCGTGTGTGTGCATGTGTGTTCGTGTGCATGTTCGTGTGTGTGTGTGTGTGTGTGTGTTCGTGTGCGTGTTCGTGTGTGTTTGTTCGTGTGCGTGTTCGTGTGTGTGTGTTCGTGTGCGTGTTTGTGTGCATGTTCGTGTGTGTGTGTGTTCGTGTGCGTGTTCGTGGGCGTGTTCGTGTGTGCGTATGTGTGTTCGTGTGCGTGTTCGTGTGTGTGTGTGTGTGCGCGCGCGTGTGTGTGCGCGCGCGCGTGTGTGTGTGTGTGTGTGCGTGTGCCCGTGCGTGAGTGCGTGTTGCTACCTTGTGTCACGTTGTGTCTGGTGCAGTTTTCTTGAATATGTCGCTTCCCACAAATGGCTGAAAAATCTCCACTACACACCACACTTTTCTATCGCGGAGAAATTGCTTCGGAAGAATCGGAAATTAAATAACAATGTATTACACAAATGCTCTATTGTTATTGCAGCTTCTGTTTTTAGCTCAACCTTAGCATTTAGAATTTTCGACCTCCGCAAGCCGCAAGAGAGCCCCGTAGCAGACGACGCGAGACTTACTTCACCTTCCGCGCTCACTGCGCATGCTCCAGGTGTCACCAATCCTCGCCTGTTATTGAAGGGGGCGCTTCGCGGAGCGCGTTGGTTACCTTATGGGAGGTCCTCTGCAACTATGGACAGTACTCTACGTTATAGGAGCCCCAGGGGTTAAAATTATTCTGATATTCTGCGACATGGGGCCTCTAACATAAAATATCGCACCCTTCGTCCCCTGCGATGGAGAGCTGGCCTCCTGTAAAGGACGTAGAGGGCACGCAGAGCAACGCTCACAAAAATTTCTTTAAACAGCCTATAGACTGTCCATAGACTTTTGTCTATAAAGCCTATAGAGACTTTACAGACAAATCCTAGCAACAGTATATAGGCAATACAAATCCTATAGACAGTCTATAGACAATCTATAGAATTATGGCCACACACTTTTAGTAGACTTTTGTCTATAGAAAGTCTATTAACTATGAATATACAAAAATAAATATCTATAGGAATGCAACGGAGTCTATAAAAAGTCCATAGACTGCCTATATACCATTTATATAATGGTTAAGTCAGCCGTACCTGCGATATTTCAGCGCGTAACACGCTAATGCAAGGCTTGTAGAGGGCCTCCAATACGTTTCCAGCTGCGGCACGCATCTGGTAGGTGAGGACGCCCATTTCAAAGGTGAAGGCGGTCAGCATCTTTTTCTTAACCGCTCTTTGAGCCACGAGGAGCATTCCGTCCTGCGGTCCAAGCGAATAATGTGTAAGCAGAGGTGGCCCACACGAAAAACCACGTGCCTTGCCCCCTGATCGATCTCCCCTGTGGACTTCAAGCATAATGCGAAAGTGCTTAATCTAGCATAAATATTACGGAGGGCCCCACTTAAGGATTCTTACGTACTTTCAATACGAAAGCAATGTTTATTTTTATTATCTGATTTTTGTTTACATTGCAATTTTTTCTCTTCCTTTCTAATGGCACACCTAGTCAATAGCATACATTCGTAAAGCAAATCTTGCATCATAACCGACATTTTTAGTAGCATTTCAAAAATATATCACCTTCCAAATGTTTTGCCGGGTTTCTAAAACTCTTATAAAAATCACTCGCCTACTGCTTCCGAAGGCCTTCTTTCATGAGTGCTCTGAAAGGAGAAAGATCGTCGAAAAGTTTTGCTGACATGCGTTTCTCTGGGGCTCTCTCCTGTCATTTACTCTCAGCGGAGGCGTGGGTCACGTACGCCCGTATCGCGGGGATTTAAAAACGCATCGGCTTTGAAATGGGGTTTATATGTTTGATACTTTCTCGTTCGATACTAGGATGTACTCTTATTTTTTTCGCGAAGAAATGACATCACACGTGCAGTGGGGAATTAAAAAAACTAGGTCGATAACTTTGTTCTACATCTGTCCATAAGGGCCGTAACGCCAGCCTGTATACCCAGAAGACCCAGAAGACTCTGGCATCCCCGAGCTTCCCTTGTAAATACGAAGTTTTGTACATACGGAAAGGAATAAAATTGTGCAGTGGTTATTCCAATTACTTCGATGCTTTTACTTTGATCAATGATTTTGCTTTATGCGGAAGCTCAACACACGTTACATAATTTTTTTGGAGGGTTAAAATTGGAGGTGGTGCACAGAGTATGAAAAGCCTGACGAACGGAACGAAGCGAAGACACGAAGCACCCATGTAATCAAGCAGAAGCACAAGTCATAGCTCGTAGGCCTGTTATGCCCAAGCAAGGCGACATCTGTACATTTTGTACCGTGCGGAGTAGAGGTAGCGTAAGAGAAATTACATATTCGAAGGGGCTGCATCAGCAGTTTTACAGCCTTCGAATTTGTGTGAATCGGGTAGTGTTATCTCCCGAAGCGACACGCAGTCTACGAGGGTTCCCGGTTAATTTAGACCACACGCGGAGATTCGCGGAGATAGAAATATGGCCGCCACGGCCGGGGTCGAACTGGTGACGCTGAGATCAGCATCCGAACGTCAACGTACAGCGGAGGGTATCCACCGCTGGCGTTTTTGTGGTATTTTCTGCATGATTTAGGTATCGCACATCCGATCTATTTTGTTTAAGAATCTGTCAATAGCTGCATTGTGGTCCAAAGCTTTATGTCTTCTTTGCCCTTTTCAGAACAAAAGTTGAATTATATACCAGCAGAAGTATAGAACACGAATGGTCAACGGGTATCTCATTTACAAACGCGTTTCACGATAAAAATACCGGATCCAGTTAGTTGTACATATGGCTCGTTGAAACGGATGGCTTTAACGTTAGCATTCGAATCAATCAAGAGAGCTCAGAGCCCTATAGTTTTAAAACAGGAATGGCTCCGATGCCGACCGTACGCCGCGAACACTGAACTGTTGCCACTGAAAATATCCAGAGAATAAGGTCCTTTACTTCAAAACTTTTGTCACTACTTTTCTTCTCCTTTTCATGGTGTTGCTGCAATGCACAGTGGGTGGCATCTAGTCCGCGTAAGTCTCTGTAATCGGCATTTAATCAGATTAGTGTTTTGGCAAACATTTTCCCATATCTTCTTTCCTCTCCGACCAACTTCAAATCATCCCTCATCCTATTTTTCTGTCCTCGTTAGGCCTCGCGTAAATTCCAATAAGCATCTCTCTTTTACGAATTTTTAAACAAACGCAGCAGTTTTTTAACCCGAGTGCCACATAATTGTCACGTTTGTGCATTTTTCACATAATGTAGACGGGAGCAGTGCACCAGCATGAACGAACCTCATATGAGAATTAAGTGAGACAGAGTAATAGAAAACTACGCCACACCTAAAAGAGGCTACGTATTAACGGGCACTCACGAAAGTGGGGGGGAGGTTACTTCCACTTTGCCAGGCGGTGGCCGGAAGGGCGATGCAGCTCCGCTCGTTCGGTATGGGTCCAGCGGCGGTGTGTAACACAGCAATGTCGACGTAGGAGGAAAACCTGCGAGTTTGGCGGCGTGTAGAAGCGGCACTGACGCATACGTTCGAGCGAGCACTCTGAGCATGAACGGTAGGTTATTAATGCGAAAGCATTACTGGGCTATGTCTACAGGGACCGTGTCCGCAGCAGTTGTAACTCAGAACAGACAGCGCCAAACGAATGGGTGTGATCAATGGAGGATGACGTGAGGTTGATGTCGCAAAACGAATTTTTAAAATCGGGCGAGTAGCTAATTAGGGCCGAAAAAGCCCAAAAGGGAGGCGGGGGCCAGAACAAAAGTGGCGCGAAATTTGAAAACACCGGAAGTAGGCGGAGCTACATCGTAGCGCCAAAATTGAAAACCCGGAAGTGTGGACAGAGCCAAAGCGTGCCGCCATGTTTGAAAACTCGAATTGGCCAATCACATGACCAGTGATAAGTGATCGATACGTGACCACAGTAGGTAAATTATCATCAGTAAGGTATCGAACTAAAGAGAACCAAAGAGGAGCAAAGAGAGGCGACGAGTGTGAGGAGGCGTCTGTGCTTTCGCATTACTGCACTACGGCTTGGCGCAGTGATCTCTAACGTTTTTGTCATTAGGCACTAGAATATAGGTACGCAAAGGGACCTTCCCACCTACTGAAAGTTTCCATATGACGAGTTTCATGATTGCATACGTCTCAATAAAAAATTTTATAGAGTCAGTATGGAGCATATGAAGTCAGTATAGACTGTATTTAAGCACGTATGGAGTCTTACGGACTTCGTACGGCGTCATTTACACTGCATAGAAATCGTTTTGAAATTATGTGAAATAATTATAGTCTTTTCAAACAAATATATGAATTTTTCATATAATTTTTCATATCTTAAGAACTCCATATTCTCATAATTCCAAAGAGCGGCTCACAGTAGTGCCATGGAAGGCTGCTAAAATATTCATAGATCTTTGAAGATACGGGTTGCACAAGATAACAGGAATGTATTAGAAATCTTTATGCCTTCCATAGTTTAAATACCTTTTCCATATAGTTACTTGATTATTTTCATGTGACATTAAAGCCGCCATACGGAGGCAGGATCAATGTATACCTTTCCGTATGCCTTGTATGTATATTTAGTATTTGCTATATACGAAGCCAAACCGATAACACGAATGGTCACAAGAAACATTTCTCTGGGGAAATCAGCGGTGGGAAACAAAAAGCTTGAGGGATTGGGTCACTACGGCAGTCTTCATTACTACGCACAACCATACTGTTCGAACGCACAGGGAATTTTTTAAGAGTAAGAAGGCTTAGGAGAATCTAATGTGAAAGCTTCAGTAAAATGCATCTAGGTCAAGAACAAAAGTCAGGAGCTGTGTCTAATAGCTCATGTTAAAGGGAGACTGAGGAGAACTCTATCATTTTTTTTAGCAAAATCTGATAGTTCGGCATTTCATGGCTTTGTTGCCGCTTGTCCGGGCGCGAAAGATGCATTTATTTCAAAGAAATTTGGATTCGAAGATGAAAAAATTTTTCCCGCCGCTCTGATTAAAACTCCGGGAACTCTTATGACGACACGGAAGCTCTTATGACGTCTCAGAACGGAGTGACGTGATACGCGACGTAAACGCAGACTCCGCGATTTGTGACGGCTAGCGGTGCAGTGCGCAACCTTCCTTTGCCAGCCTCAGAGATTCGTGGCCTCCATGAAGTAAGGAAAATTCCTCCAATGTGGCGCCTCTTGTCCTAGGAAGTCATCACGCTTGTACTTGCGAGATTGGCCTGTGGCGGCGACACGTGTATTTTGGTTCTTGCTATTTTCTACATTACAAGAGCTTTGTTTTCAGTAAGAGTGGCGTATTTGTGATCAGGAGCTGCTATTCTATCGATACAAGCCAACTTCAATTTCTCCTCAGTGTCCCTTTAAGATAGATTTCAATTTCTGCGGCGAACAGGAACAGGGGAACCCAGAAATTTTGTCCACGTTAATCACTCCCTGCTTTCGATCAGACATTAGGTCATTCTTTGCTTAAACAGCAGCGAATATTGAATCTACGCGTCACTCTATCCTTACACATTGAAAATTCTTGGGCTTGAGCGCTTTCCGAAGCTTTGGCGACAGAAGACTATCGGTGGGATTTTAAATACTAAGGACTTAAATCAGTTCTTCATAAAAATAAGCGATTTCTTTTTCAGACAATCTATCTTGGGCAGCAAAAACAACCATTTTTCTTACCCGTTTCATGTCTAACATTCTCGGCCAAAACGTTAGAAATCTACTCTTATGGAAATATCGAAGGCAATGGTCCATTCATCTGATACGTAGCAAAGTCACTCTTTTGAAATGGTTCCAACGATCGCATTGAACAGTTAATAGTGCCGTAAGAAATAATTCGGAACGCTTTTGACGATAGCAAAAACGTTAATAGAAAAAAATGAAAGACCGCCGTCGGCGATGTGCGGTTATGTTGATTGTCATGGTGAAATCTTACATAAACAGTTTCCCGCTAAAACTTGCTTTTGTCCAGAATTGTTGGGTACGGAGGACCCGTTTAGATGACGTTGTTTTATACTTTGAAAACGAGGACATTTTTTCCGGAGATGTTCTTTCCGAGGGGCAATTTTTTCCTAGGATATTTTATCCGGGGGTGTTTTTCTCCGGCAGTTTTTTTTTTTCGGAAACAGTAAAAAATGAGGCGTACCGCACAGTGGCCTCAAGCCTGCATGATCTGCAGCACAAAATTGCCAGAGCGCTGGCCGCTGCTACTGACGATACAATTTTGTGCAGCGATAGATCGTGTGCAGGAACGTGCCTGCCTTCAAGACCACTATTTTTAACATGCGCTAAGAGCCTCTCATCATTCCTCCAGAAATGCAGTACTTTAAATACAGAGGCCAGTATACTCCATTTGTTTGCGTTCCGCAGATCGGTGCCTAAAATGCGCAGTATGTAACCCATCGAACGTTATTGGGGTTAAGCGTTTGTAAAAGTAGTCGTTTATTCAAAGTAAAAATAAAAAGGAAGGAAAGGACTTTTGCTAGCCACGGCATTTTCCATAGGAGCGGGAAGCACCCGAGCTGGGGCCGCGGAAATAGAGGGATAGCAGGAGGAGTGGAGAGATGAAATGAAAGATGTGAGGGGACAGCCAGAAAGGATAAAGGGGAGAGAGATACTATATAAAAGTATTATGTTTACAAATGTACAGGTCGGGCGCGCGGGATATCCATAATTGAAAAGAGTTTAAGCGTTTCAAAAACGACATTTATTACTGTAGCCGTGTGGGGTGGATGGTTATTGACATTACTGTGAGGATTAGTTAACTGAAGGCATTAAGCGCCTTGTCAAGTTTAACACGTTCACTGCAGCATGGATCACTGGTCAGTCAAGTAATTTATTCGTGTCATGAGGCTATGAATACTGCATCACACGATGAAGCTGTGGGGAATTTTGTTGGGTACTCTTTGTCAGATATGATGTCAATAAATGACACGACAGGCGGGTTACATAGGACCCAGTGAACGTAATAAAAAAACATGCCGTGTTACATTTTACGTTCAACAGGAATCGAGTGCTGGTACGTCGCACAAAAGAATAGAAGTTGCCAGTTAGATACCATTTCGACGGACAGGGAGGTTGCAGTAGACGGAAAAAGGGTGGTACCAGGTGGCGACAAGGAAAGATAAAATTGGAGAGGACACTCCGCCTTAAGGGTATGACGCAATAGCGCAGTGGGTTAGGTTTTTCATTCTGAGCAGTTAGCGTTTTCTTGAGGGCAGTTGATGCTCTTTTAAGTCGTTATTTTTGGTGCCACAAAACTCACGAGAGCAGTAAATCTAGTCCGGCTTGGTACGCCGCCCAACCGCCTGATTCGTAGGTGTAGGTGCCAACGCCGGCAATTAGTTTTCTTGTTTGGTCTGATCCTTTTATACCGTTCAGTATCTGAAAACAAAAAAGAACAACGAATTCTTCATATCTCGAGCGCATGGGGCGAGGGAACAAGCTATTCAAATTGGTGGCACGCTCTTCTAAAGCGCTCTTCTTACTCATAAGGGCTATCTTTAAAAGGTGTGCAGTCTTAGATGAAAGAACCCGTATATTCCATCCGGCGACAGCACACAAGTGGCGAACTTATGTAGGATCCAGTAGAAATGAACGCAAGCAACCGCTCAACAAAGACACGCAGTATGCCCTTAAACTAAGCATAACTTTGAGTCGCATTAACCGGCCTTCGCAACGTTCATTAACAACCACGCAAAGAAACACGCAGCTCGATTCAGCGACTCCTCGTCTCGCTTAATTAAGCATGTCTCCATGTGCACAACTGCCACCGTTGTATGTGTGTGTGTTTAATACATCCGCTTCGTGCGCGGTGAAGATATATAGCTCCGAATCATGCTTCAACTTCATTAAGCAGCCCTTGTAAATTTGGAAGCGCAAAAAACCGGACGACGGACAGTGTAAGGAAACACAAAAACAGGTTACCGAGCGCTTACACAATTTCTTGAAGAAAGTCGACGTTTTACGACGGAGCAATGGACGACCCTCTTCTAAGCTTCCAGCCGACGTCATGCATTAGACAGTCTGTTATAATCAACTGGCTGTGCTCCAACCTTCTTTCCTTTCAACGTTTCCTGTGATCAACGTAGTGGGCAGCGCTGGTGGCAAGTACGCCCTAGTGACCGCATCATCAAAAGATGTGTCAGTGCCATTCTCGTTATTAAGGGCGCAAATGGCAATGAGACAGTCTGTTAATATAAGTTATTAGGAAGCATCGTGGCGAAAACAGCACGCATATCCAAGAATATAAAGAAACTATTAGCAAAAATCAGTTCGGTTATGCAACTTGCAAAAAGAACATTCGGCTGCAGTGAGTTAGCGCCGTAATGAACGCGTAACTTACTGCTGCCGATTCAATTTAGTTCCACTGCAATAACACTGCACTTAATATATTGTCACCGATAAACGGTTGAAGCACACAGAGCAGGTTTAATTAGACGTGCTAGGCGTGCAAGACAGCAGGGAGCTCGAGCGAGGAAGTTGGCAAACATCTAGCCCCTCGAATGCCCAAGGCACGGCAAGTCCCAGCTTAAGCAGTTCGGCCGCGGTACGGCGCCACTGGACGGATTCGTACTGTGGCAATATTGAGCCGTTTGCGGTTTAGGGGAGTTTTAACATGATCTATAACGGATGAGAAATGTTTGCGTTACGATCGCTTCCTTTTGCTCAAAGTTTCCCGACAATAATTTGTTTTGTACAAGTTTATTTGCCCTTTAGCAAGGTAGACTGTTTCAATCGCAAAATTAGCCTTCAGTTATCTTGCATGCTCGATGCGGCTTCTCAGAGTCAATGAGCGCTTGCGTACACTTCATGCTAATGAAAACTGAAGGCCTAAATAGTTCTAAATGTTTGGGGTTACGACATACAAGCTACACATTTTCGAATCTTTGTGCGTCCCGTTTTCACATACACTATAAGCATAAATACGCCTATATTGGAGTAGGCTGTCCTTTTATAAAAAAAGGAAGTGTGCTATAGGGCAGTTTAGTACAATTTACTCCTTTCTGTTTAGAGTGTACCTACTCTTAATTGGGATGCACCAGACAGAAAGGGCAGGAAGACAGGATTCTTGACAACGCAAACCTAAGTGAAGGGTGGAGGGTGAGCCTCAGTCCGCTGCGCTAACCGCGTCTCGACAAGACGAAGAACACGTCCCCTTGTCGAAACGTTGGCTAGCAAAGTCAGGCTCCCCTTTAATTCATGTTCAGCTTGTTTACTGTTACCTACTCTTTATGGGATAAACAATTAGTGTTCTAAACACTACTCTCGTAGCACCGTAGGAGGCCAGCAACAGACATTTCGCATGGCGCGTACTGGTACGGCTACCGTGAGACGCCACTGCGCGTTCACAGTTCGCCACGAGGGTTCCATATGGCGCCACGTTCCCGTCAACAGCACGCAAGCCCGCCGCGTCGGGACCAATCAGCGGGCGCGGTACGTGGTAAGCGGTACCGGTGAGCGCTATGCTTAAAGTGCCTAATAGAGAATAGTCCTTACGGAAACATGTCCAGTACTTAAGAAATATATAACCTATGCCTCCCCCCCCCTCGCACCCCCCTGCCCTCCTCTCCGCTATTTTTTTGTCGCTTTATGTCGTTGTTTCCAGGTTTTTCGCGCAGAGTAACAGAATAAGTGTATTCTTCTTAATCTGATAATCTTCGCTCGAGGTTTTGCACTTTGAAAGCCATTCCAGATTATAGTTCGCACGTGTTCCGTGCTGTTTTCATTTTTCATTCTTGGTGGTGTGCTGTAATGTAAAGCCATGTATGTAGTCGGAAATTACTGCTCAAAACACAATGTAAAGTAGTTTTATTGACAACGACTATCTGCGTTGCCGCTTTCCCGTAAACACGATGACACGAAGAGCAAGCTGGTCAGCGTTGTAATTTCATCATTCTTTCCGTTCGCACCGAGCGTGGTTGACTCAATTTCTTGGGAAGATTAAAGTATATAGCCAGTGCAGCAAATGACCTTCCATTGCGTGAACCAAGAAAACGCAACTTTACCTACTCTAAGGTAACGGGCAATCTAAAAATGCCTGTGAAGAACTTCAGCTATTTAAATTACCGGTAAATAACGTACAGGAAGTGAGAATAGCGTCCACTGAGTTAATGAAGTGAAATGGCAAGCATCCAACGGATTCAACACGCTGCACATTATCGCCACACGCAGCCCCCTGGGAACGCAACGCAACGGTGATAGACAGCGCCAGAGTTGGTGCAGGCACGGCGTACTGTGCTGGCCAGCTTCTGAATATAGGCCCGAAGAAAAGCAGGATGTGGAACGGTGGCTTACCCTTAAGGGGGTGGTAAAAAATGCAGATAAAAGCGACAGTGTCAAGCCTCCCCTGTAGATGTTCATCATGGCCAGGTGCTTCATCGATGCCGGGAGCCTCCGTAGAGCGTTCTGCGCTTCCGCTCTTTCAAACGTTACATTTGCGTATCTACGAAGAAGATAGACGACGCGTTGGTCAGTGGAGTGAGTACGTCAAATACACACGATGCGCTGGAGGAGACTCTGTTAGGGCGAGGTAGATGTAGTGAGGCAATGAGTACGAGTGCCGTATGTGTTTCAGTGCAGTGAACACGGCTGGAGGTCTGAGGAGTGTGCCTTTACGGCAAGACGCATCAACTAATTACTATGATGCACTTAGCTCATTACAGAATAATGTAACCAGAGCCATGGACTGGTTTGCGACTAATCTAATCAGCATTAACTCTACTGAAACGCGACTCGTGTGCTTCCATAGTCCAATGAAAAAACGTCTACCTATGAAACCAATTATTACATCTGACTGTAATATATGCGCTTGTCAACCTGTTCAATATGCGTCTTCTGCTAAATATCTTGGGTTGTTTTTTGACAGTGATTTTTTATAGAATTCTCATTTGTCCCACCTCTGTAAAAAAATGCGCGCGGTTTCTTGTATGTTGTACAAAATCCAATGCCTAATGCCAATTTCTGTAGAGAAAAACAATTGTTCATGCCTTAATTTAGAATATTATGCGTTATAGTTGCACTGCATGTGTATGGTCACTGCACCCTTAGATGGAGCGCAAGACTTAATTCAATTTTACGTTCTTTGCTGTTGTCAATGGTATATGATTTATGCCCTAAGAAAGACACAGATGTGTTTAAGCTTTTGAATATGCCCTCCTTTAAGTCTGTTAGGGTCGAAACTGTTACAATTAACCACTTTTGGAACAATGATTTTAAAACACTATACACACCAACCCGTTGCCTAAGACCAAAAGATCCTTTCATAATCCCCAAGACGAACAAAATATGGAAAACGAACGCGACAATATTATGTGCCCGCAATATTTAACAAATTACCAGCGCCTGTTTTAAAAGCGAACACTAAACAAGAGATAAAAAGACTGATAAGAAGTACTTTATGTTTCTTTTCAGTCGTCTTTATATTTTTTCGCTTTCACGCTGCAATCTTCAGTAACAATTTCCCGCATTTTCTTGTTTTCTGACTGCCAGGCACTGCCAGTCAAGCCATCTGTGGCTTTGGCAGGCCTGTTACGTGTATTGTGTTTTTGATTGTGCAGAATAAATATTCTATTGTATTTTACTTATATCGTTAACTGTCGCACACACGCATGACACCGTGTTCCCGCCAAGTTTCTCATCTGTGAGCTTGGTACATGAATGGATGTACAAAGAGAAAGTCTACTTCGTTTGCACCGCGCGCCTATCCCCCCTTCTATTTGCGCTCTGTCTATATTTAGTATAGATGCACAAGATTCCTGTGTCCCGTTCTTGTTTTCTGGCCGAACTGGCCTTGAAGGTTTAATCCTCAGCGCCATATAATTGTCCCTGTTATGTTTTCCTTGTGATAGGCCCGCCCCTCCAACCCTCTTATGTGAATCCTCTGTCCTCATGTACTTTTTATTGATCCGCTTCACTTCTCTTGTGTGAATGTTCGCCAAATAAACTTTTTCTAAACACAAGATTCACCGCATCATCTCCCCAATGTGCGTCAGTTGCGATGTTGTTGATGATGCGAACTGTTTTCTTATAGCATGCTCGCTTTTTCTGTGACGAGCGTGAGACACGCTTGGGCGACCTGAGAATGAGCGTGCTGTTGGATGACGTCTCTCGTATCGCGTAACCTCAGGGCAGGCGATCTAAAAACCGATTAGTGTGAAAGTAACACGCGAACGTTTTAGAGGGCACTGGCCTTCTGGAACAGTGGCAGAGACAGGAACTTTCAAACCAGTGAGTAATGCGGAGGGATTTCAGACCGGCCGTTGTTAGCTAATCCTGCCAATACCACCACCACCCACCACTTAGAGAATTTGTCAGAAACGTACAGCGAATTAGGATAAGCTGTGGGCCAAGTCGTGTGCCGCCCGCATACTGTCGGGTCCCCTTTGAGCAGCGGCGAAAACTGCCTACAAGTTACCACCTCTGAGATACGGGACAGTGAAGGTATTTCGTATGGAAATGTCATCATCACAGACGCAGTCAAGAATACTTTAACACTATGACAAGAAAATTAAAAACTTAGGCAAGCGCGGCACGTTTCAGCGATTGCAACAATGAATGCCAGCAACTTTGCAAGCCAACCACAGGACATGCGATAAAGCCCCGATTTAACAACGCTATGCGGACATGTCTCTACGTGGCCTATGGACAGCGAATTCGGCTCGCAATCAGAGGGTCAAGGGTTTGATTGTGGACTAATTGCCGCAAATTTCTTTTCAGCGCATTTGTTTATATATATATATATATATATATATATATATATATATATATATATATATATATATATATATATATATATATATATATATATATATATATATACATCCAATAACGTTTGATGAATGTTGCGACCTTGTAATGACCAGTGTTCTAATTTTTAACTTACTTTTGAAATCCGCCGCATCTCATGTGACGTAGGCACCTTTTCGACCAATCCGAATTTTGCGCTCACAACGGATGCCACCTGATTAGCTGCAGAACAGGGCCCTAAAGCTGTATATTCAAAAAGGTCTGCCGCAAGCAGCTTACGATGAAAAGAGCAGCCATCTGGTTCGCCTTCTAATTTGCCGGCGCATTAGAGTAAAGTGCCTTAGAGTTAAGTATTTGTTAGACTGAGTTGACGCAAATGAACGCTAAGCGTAAGAAATCTCCTGAGGTGATTCTCAAACCTCAGAGTACTTACGGAGTATCGAACGACAGCCCGCAAGTGGTACTCGTCAATCCATTGCAGACGTCGACGAAGGTCCCATAGCTCACGTTGTTTATGGATTCGATAGAATTGTTCACGTTCACCCTCACGTGCGTGTATATGAGGATGTCGCAGAGACCGTCGGCCGGGTACACGTTCTTCTGAATGGCCGTGTGGTCTACCGTGCACAGCAGCGGAGGAGGCGGAGGAAGCGTCGTCGTTGCTGTAGGGCGAGTGATGCGGGCAATATTGTTAATAAACAAACAAAAATGGATTCCGACATCTGCATCAGTTCTAATAAAACAAGAGGAACCAGAGGCAAGCACAGCCACAGGATTGTGATGCCACAGAATAAAACTACCGCTTACCCCTTCTCGTTTTTCCCAAGAACTGTGGCAGAGTGGAATGCTCTACCGCAAGAAGTCAGTAGTACGTCCTCGGTCGAATCCTTTGTGTCTGCCGTGCAATCTTTGCAATGAAGCGCGTTAGTTTTCGGGTCACCAGTTTCCTGTTCTTGAATGTGCTCTACCGCAAGAAGTCAATAGTACGTCCTCGGTCGAATCCTTTGTGTCTGCCGTGCAATCTTTGCAATGAAGCGCGTTAGTTTTCGGGTCACCAGTTTCCTGTTCTTGAAAATTGCATTGGTGTGTTGCTTCTTCTTCCTTCTTTTCATGGCGTCAGTGTCCACCTTATTGTAATTTTGTATAAGCAGCCTTTACAGGCGCAATAGTCTGTACACTTCTAAGCATTTTTCTCATGGTTCCTTGTAACTCACGTTTTTGTTATTTTGACTTGCAGTGCCCACTTTGTACTCACTCACTGCTGCCTGGACTGCCAAGAGGCAGTTGGCAGTATCAAATAAATAAAAAAGTAAATATTCAATATTTTCGGCTGAAAATTATGGGCTTGTCGCAGGAAGGGAATAAGAAAAGCGTATTTCCCGATACAGAACAGGAGCTAGGTTCTTCTATGGGAACGGGTCTGCGAAGAGAGAGGCTGAGCCGTCTCCATACAAAGGCGGCAATGCCTAACGTCACCCCAAACATGCTTCCGCGTAGCTAGTTGAAGACGAACACTGCATAAGGACTTACGGGTTAAAAGGACGGGAGAAGACAGGCACGTCCTGCTCTAGCGGAGCGGCTTTTCCGAAGGCGTTCAGGGCGATTAGGTGGAAAGACACTAAATCTGAGACAAATTCAAATTACCACCCCGACTTCTGCTCACGGAACATGGTCCAGTGATAGCCTCCGCACGCTCCTGGAGTGCCAAGGCTGTCGCACCGTCATGATGGAGTACGGGGATGCTCGATAGGCTAAATAAATTATCTTCACTGCCCTTTGCAAGCCCGGGACCGCAGCACTAGCAGTCAGGTCGCGACCCTAGCGGGCGCGTCTAAAAGACTGATCCTCTCAACACAACGGAGCGGAATAAGGTTTCACTTCCGCGTAGCCAATCGAAGAAGCTGTTTTTTTTCTTCCCTTTTTTTGTGAAATTGTGGAGGGAAAGGCTGCTTTGTTTTGGCCTAAAGAATTTAAGTTGATTCTGGTAAGAGTGATTTTTTCCCTTCAGAGTTTATGCAAAGGTAATTACACCTTCTATGCGTAAATGCAGCGTGTCGGTTACGGCCAAGCTAACTTCGCTAACTTCCAGTCTAGTGCAACCGTTCATGGTAAGCATGTTTAAATTACTACTAATTATAGCAAATACGGTTACCTTAATTGTTTACTGATCGTTGGGTTCAAGGCATGACTTTGGGAGAAAATATGATAGCAGTTTAGCTCAGATTGTTGTGAGAGTTATGTCTTCTGACGCGCGGAACACTAGCATGGAGCACTGAAGCCAACGTCGCTCGCGTGAAAGCCTCGAATTTTTTTTTTCAGCTTGACTCCATTGTTTGTTTTCCAAAGTTGGCTCAATAAATGTCTTAGTAAGCTGTCATGCACTGCGAGGGGAAGACCATATCAATCTGTTTTCTTTTCATTTGCGTAAGCGGTTTGTTTTCTTTAATGACTGGTGTGAGCAGTTTCCTCCAGGGAAAAATTCGAAAGCGAGTGGCTTCCATGTAAAAAAAAAGCTCAAAATTGGCTTACTTAGTTCTGGCAAGCCAGCTGTCGACACATGCTGTATCAAAGCGAGGGCTGTGTAATTTGAGTGAGTACTTCTAGCCTTGGTTTATTACCCTAACACCTGGAATTTCTTGGAGGTTAGCCATGTACTGCTCTGCTAGGGGTATGGGCTTGACGCCGTTTCGAGGGTCATTGCAAGCTGTGCGGGGCTTCCTCGCGGACATGTCCACAGGTCTACTGGAATAGTTACGCTCATTTGTGGTGCACCGCTTATCCACAACCACTTCGTGGCGTCGTCTTGGCGACGGACGAGCTATAGTGACCGTAGTACTAGCAACGCGGACCAGAGCATACGTGACCCGTGAACCGCCAACAAAGCAGACATCATTGCGAGGGTTAGGCGCCGGCTCCCGCCAAGCAGCGGCAGCAGCGACCCTGTTGCCATTTTTGTCGCCAAAAAAGGATCTGTCCCCACCCCACCTCTAAGACATTTCGACGCGGCGCTCGCAATTGCGGAGGGAGTGAGTCGGAGATCCGAAAGGCAGGAGGGAAAACAAAGGCCCGTACTGAGAAGAGCGGTGACAGGAGGAACAAACCATCTTTACCGGCGATCATTGGGGATGGAAGCCTGCCTAGCAGCACAGTAATCCACCCAATACTAGAAATGTGTTGGCAAAGGCTGGTCATACGAATGACCAGTGTGAGCCCGTCCTTTTCCGATACTGGGACAATGACCTTTTTGGAAGCGGTGACCGTTTGTGGAAAGAGGCTTTACGTCCCCATTGGAGTGCGGGCCCTCACCATCGGATCCGCTGCGGGGGGGCAGCAGTGCCCCCCCCCCCCCCCCGGCGGTAGGCGGAGCCTCAAGTCGGCTTGAGGGATCCCTGATTGGACATTCCTCAAGTGCCAAGATTCCCCCCTTGGGGAGCGAGGCACATGAGAGGGTATACAACCCCCCGCATGCTTATGCTATGACACGTCTTCTAAATTCTGTATGTATCTCGTAAACCTTCAGAGTACTGTAAATATGTGAAATAACTCGAACAGTCTTCGTCAAAGCCCGTACTCTTGTTCTCGCTACTCAGTATCAGGTCGCGTCGTTCCTGTCCCGAACCCCTCTGCGGACCTGGACTGCAAGAGCGTCCTGTTTGGGAGTTTAAACTATCAACTGCGCTAGTCGCTCAAAAACCACACTGCTTGCTTTTGTTTGAGGGGCATCTAGGCTCTTGAGTCTGTTTGCCGCATTTCTCCTTAACACTCACATGCAGTATGGCCTGTTGTCGTGGGCGCCGGGCCGGGGCCTGGCGGGACGGGGCGCCGCGGAGTCGCGCCGTCTGGACCAGGCGGGTGTGGCGGCGGGGCCGTGCCACTTGGACCAGCTGGGCCTGGTTGATGTGTGGCACTTGGACCAGCCGGCGACACTGGGCCAGGACCACTCTGTGAAGGATTTTTAATAGACAATTGGGAGTAAATAAAGGGGCTTTGATTTGGAAAGGAAACAGTCTACCTAATCTTGCGCCACTTAGTGCGCAGCTAACAATTCTCTTGGCAACAACCCCGGATTTCCTGCGCTCATATTTCACACAAGTGGCATGAAGTGGTCAGCTTTGTTCTATGCACAATAGTTAAGTCATAGTTACTTCAGTCAGTGAAAACTGATTTCAATTCCGCACTGTAAGTGTCGATGCCGGACAAAGAGACTACACGGGCGCTGCGGCTCCCCTAACATAGCCATGTCTCGCTAAAAGGAACATGCCGCAAACACTAGCTTGCACTAGTCGCCATTAGGCTTAATCCACCTAACTCTAAAAATGAGTGCACTGCTGAGACGGCTGCTGCAGAAGCGTGTTTTAACGTGAGAACGTTAGTACCTTCATGTAAGAAAAGATTGGCCGGCGTCGTCGTTCGCGACCGTTTGAAGCCTCTCAGCCGGAGCAGACGTCGGTGGCGTGACGTTGCGGCGTCGTCAATTTATCCACCGGACTGTAGACGCAAACTCACCAGAGTGGCAGTTGAAATATAATAATGACTGACTGCGAGATTTTGCGCTGATAATAGTAACCTGGGTCGCACAAGTCTCACTAGTGGCAGCACCTCTTGCATGGCAGTGCCCGAACGCTTAAGCCGCTGCACCACTCTGCCATTACTGCTATGAGGATTTGCAGGGATCTATGGATGTAAAGCCGAGAATTACCAATTCTGCATATATGGGCATTAACCCATTAACCGCTACCGCGTCATTCCCTTACGGCAAAACTTAAGTCGCCTCCATTTTTGTTAATAAAGCTTTGGGGTTCGCGCGAAGTTCCAGCGCGAACAAGTGAGTGTTTTAGCGAGACAAGCCATCTGGGGTTCTATGAGCTTCAAAACTGTTTTAATGACTCATTAAAGTTTCCACAACAGCTTTTATGCTAGATATCGTAATAGACGCTGGAGAAGCACCTAGCGAAAGATGTAAGCAACTCCTTCTGAGGCGCTATACTTCAAGCTAAGCAAGCCAGAGTTTTTGTCGTCAGTCACATTTATATGAATTAAGTGTGTTCGGCTTCAGACACGAACTATCGTGAAAGTGCGTATCAGGGATCGCTTTCTTCAAGGTTTTGATCAAATTATACCATCTGGGATTCTTCGTAGCGCAGAAAAATCTAAATGTTCGAGGCATCTTTTTTGCATTTCGCTTGAATTTGAAGTAAGGCGCAAATGAATCCGCCCCCCTGAAGGCACTCAAGGTGCTTTATGGAAATAAAGCTGCTCTGGTATTCCATCACTGAATATTAGGTTCAGTAGCCCAATGGCAGACCTACTGAGGTAACATGGCAGCTGGATGGAGATATAGCCAGTTGAAAACAGTGCTTCTAACTACAATCCCACATTTTTTAAATTATTCAGTCAACCATTTTTCCCCTTAAATTAGTGGTATGGAATTAAAGTCATGAAAATGAAAGCTTATAAAGTTAGGTTAATACTAACGGGTGCCGACCCTCTTACAGGTTTTCCGAACAGCAAGATATCTGACAGTGTTATTGAATTTATGAACGCACTTAATGTCACATATCAGGTAACGTTTACAAGGGCACAGAAAGGCAATAAAAATTGGAGGGGAGAATTACGCTTCTCATTAAGGGTATGACGTGATAGTGTAATGGGTTAATGCCTTATATGGAGAAGGTCGTTCTCTACTTCACATTCATAGATCCCTGAAAGTCCTCATACCCCTCCTGGCGCAGTGGTGCAGCGGTTAAGCAATGCGCCACTGCCCTGCGATAGCGGATGCTCCCAGCAGTGTTCCCTGTGCCGCCCAGAGTGCCACCTGCTGTGTTGGGCAATTTGCTCACTATTCGGTGGGAAGGTTGTGATGACGCCGCAATGTGGGGTGACCTAGGTGGCCCACCTTGGCTGCTAAGTTGTTCTCTGGGGACCACCTGCCAGAGCCATATGTTCGTGATTTTTCGCTCACAAGGCGGACGCCGACAACGCCAAAAGCGGATAATCTGGTCAATGGTGCCTTTAACGCTGTCGCGTTAAAAGTGTTTTGGTGCCTTCTAATCTGCACGTAAGAATTTCACTGATGCCATGTATGCACGTGTATGTAGAATGATTGTTACTCAGCTCTCTCACTTGCATCTCTTGTTTTCATGGACGGACTTTCTACTCTAATGAAGCGAGGTGTTCGAAGAGGTGAACAGCTGTTAAGAAATTTTCTAGGGCTTGTAGCTACAGGCAGTGACCCAGATATATCGCATAAATCACCAGAATTCCCGACACTCTTACGCCATTGTAGATGCTCATCTGTGAACGACTAGAAAACATCCCTGTTACTAACAAGGCTTTTTTGGCAACAAGACATCGCTAAACAGTCAGCACCTCTTTCGTTCTCAAGTGTGGAGTGTAATACGCTTTCTGGGAAAAATACGAATAGGTTTAAAATTTCATTACGTTCAATGACACTCTAAGGAACCAAATGCATTGTTATAATAATGAAACCTTGGATTTGTGCAAATTTCAGCAAAGTTCAGAGTTTTCTAGCTTTCTAAAAAAATAAAAAATTCCAGGTATTGAAGCTTAAAAACAGGAAGAAAAAGAGAAATTTAAAGACATAGGCAACATGGAGGGAAAAGACAGTCAGGCGGCAGCGTCATGTGAAAAATTTGAAGTCGTTCAAAAGGAAAAAGTCGGCCGCGTGTGACTCGCCGTGAAAGGTTGTACTGTTAACGGACGAGTTTAGCTTGCAAAAGGTGGCCTCTTGATGACTCGCCGTGAAAGGTTGTACTGTTAACGGACGAGTTTAGCGTGCAAAAGGTGGCCTCTTGATGCTCGCACATCAAGTAATATTTTTTGCTATTTTCTTGTTTTTTTTATTCATGAAAAGGAAGCAAAGAAACTTCTGCATATTTAGTTAGGTAAGAAAGAAAAAAAGTCTACTCTTTGTTATTGTCAAAAATAGTTGTAAGAATGAAATCAATGGCAGGAAAGGGGCAACGCGCCTCAGACGGCTGATAGAAAGTGGCAGCCTTCCGACCATATAGGCACCAGGGCCTTCGTTGAGCGTGCCACTTTCTTCGCACCCGGCGCGGTGCTTCAAGGGTTAGCGCGTTCGGCCACTGGCCCAGACTTCCCGGGCTCGAATCCGGACCTGGTGGCCGCGTTTCGATGGAGGCGAAACGCAAAGGCACTAGTGTACTGTGAGATGTCAGTGCGTGTTAAAGATCCCCAGGTGGTCGAAATTTTTCCGAAGCCCTCCACTACGGCACCTCTTTCCCTCTTTCTTCTTTCATTGCCTCCTTTATCCCTTCCCTTACGATGCGGTTCAGGTGTCTGCCGAGATGCGAGACAGATACTGCGCCAATTCCTTCCCCCCAAAACATGCTTTTCTTTTTTCCTTTCTTCACCTGCTCCCCGAGATGCGAACTAGGCAACTCTCACAGTTTTCATGACGCTTCGCGGCTTGAAGCGGCGGAGGCTTTATTTTTTCGAATACTAAACTTCTGATCCGGAGTTCCCGGGTTCGAGCTCGACCGCGGCGGCTGCGTTTTTATGGAGGCAAAACGCTAAGGCGCCCGTGTGCTGTGCGTTGTCAGTGCACGTTAAAGATCCCCAGGTGGTCGAAATTATTCCGGAGCCCTCCACTACGGCACCTCTCTCTTCCTTTCTTCTTTCACTCCCTCCTTTTTCGCTTCCTTACGGCGCGGTTCAGGTGTCCGCCAACATATGAGACAGATACTGCGCCATTTCTTTTCCCCCAAAACCAATTATTATTAATTATTAACTTTACACCTTTCCTTTCTACCTCGACCAACACCTAACTCTAAATGGTAGGAACTGCCCCCTCTCCTTTCAGGCAGCAAATGCGATGCAACTGGGGTAATTTGTTTATCACTGGCTATCTTCATTTGCAATTAAACCAAATTCACCACTTTAATTACGTTGTTTTTTTCACCAAAGTGGCGCCATGCGTTTATTCTCGACCTTGTTCGGTCACTACTGTCAACAAAATACCGATTACTACATCGCTACACATCTCATCGCAGGTGGCTAAGGGGTCTGTAGCGTAAGTCATTGTAACTGCTTACTATGCTTTAATTGAGAATAGCTTATACCTTCCTAATTTTTGGAGAGAAAATTCAGTAATGGATGCTCTTGGACGGCAGCAATTTTCTTGTGCATTTCCCGAGTATGGTACCCAAAATCATTTCATGCTTAGGAAAGCGCTTTAATTTTATGGGTAATGTGCAGGTTGCACCATGTGCATAACACTGTTTCAAAGAGGTCTCTGTTTTCCCTCGCATGAAACAATAAAAAGGTTAATGCAGTTCTTGCAGTGGCAGAAAAACGAGCACTTAGAGCTATCGCGACACCTGACAATATTTCGAAGCGAAGGTACTACAGGTGAAAAATGTTCATGCCGCAAGGTTTGCCTTTCAGCTAGGTGATAGATAGCTCGATAGCACTTCTGGAGCTCAGTCGGTAAAGCACCATACGCGAAATTCGGAGGTCTTGGCTTCAGATCCCACCGGCGGCATGTAGTTTTAGGGCGAAAGTTGCACTTCTCGAGTACAAACCTTGAACGTCATGTTACGTCTCAGATATGAGCTTGAAGCGGCCTCTAATAATAAAAAAGCAAAACAAAGCTGAAGTTTAGGTGGGAATCTAACCCGGTCCTCTGGCATGCGAGACGTGGACGCTCCCACTCCGAACGACTTTTTTTTCTTTGTTGCACTCCGCCACGAGTCTTCGGCTCTTGGAAGTGAATGAAGGCGCGTCTAGTGAATGCACAGAAGTCTAACAAACTTGCCTTCGAGTTATGTACTGAAGTGTCCACAAATAATTTAATTATGAGCACGTAAATTTGATATCCCTGATAAGCCAGTAGGGAAGTACGCTTTCCGGTAATTTCCTTCGTGCATGGCGTGCAGTCGTAGCGCCATCATGCGGCAACTCCTGAAACTTCAACAAGCAATGTACGGTGATGGTCCAGTACTTGGCGCGCGTCTAGTAAATGCGCAGATGTCCTAGAAAAGTATCTTCTAGTTATTTACTGGCATTCATGAATAATTTAATTATGAGCGTGTAAATTACCGATTTTCCAATTAAGCGAGAAGCAAAGTTGTCCGGAACGCACTCAACGTAACAGACGCCAAGCCGCGTCTAGTTGCCCGGTACACAACAGCTCTCGCTCACAAACCAGGTTGAACACTAGTTAAACCACAGCTTATTTTTTTCTTCCACTTTATGATCAATTATGTTTGAGTCATTAAATAAATGCGCTATTTCTCATTCACCAA
Source organism: Amblyomma americanum (assembly GCA_030143305.2). Lineage (NCBI taxonomy): Eukaryota > Metazoa > Arthropoda > Arachnida > Ixodida > Ixodidae > Amblyomma > Amblyomma americanum. The sequence continues at coordinate 87,980 of JARKHS020005139.1, read as the reverse complement.
CACCACAAATTTAAAAAGAAACATTCCCCTATAGTTTCCTTGCTTTCAGTGCCCACTGTCTGCTTTTAGAATTTTCTTGAACAGTGCGACACGCAGCCTCGCACGTTACATTTGCTCGCAAATACAGTCGTTCTAACTAGACAGTCTATGCAAAGCTAGACAGAAAGGCACTTTCCAAACAACATAATAAACGAACCGCACAGAGCTGCGGACGAAGGAGCAGACGTCCGCCTCCGGCGTCCACGAGCGCCCCCTATGCTTATAGTCGGATTTCGATGGAGGCGAAATTCTAGAGGCCCATGTGCTGTGCGATGTCAGTGCACTTTAAAGAACCCCAGGTGGTCGAAATTTCCGGAACCCTTCACTACGGCGTCTCTCATAGCCCGAGTCGCTTTGGGACGTTAAACCCCCATAAAACATAAACCAAACCTATGCTTATAAGGACGGTGTTGGTCTATTGGTCTATTAAGGAAGGGTCCATCGAGCACATCTTTACTCACTGTGATCGGGCCTCCTGGGCCGGGAGGAGATGAAGGTGGAGCGGAGGGGCCGGGGCGGCCGGAGGGGCCGGAGGGACCGGAGGGGCCGGAGGGGCCCGAGGATCCGCCACCGGAGGATCCGCCACCGGAGGATCCGCCACCGGAGGAGCCTCCACCGCCAGCAAAAAACGCGGTTGTGTCATCGCCTTCGACTGCAATAGAGATTTCCAGTCGATGATTAAGGGAGGCAGCGGGAAACGACGAGTACAAACGAAAATGCAGACAGCACTTGCACTCAACTTCCAGTACTTTCTTGTGAACGCCAAGCAGCTTTTAAATGATAGCCGCAAGCCACGTTACCGCAAATAAACACTAGTGAAAACAATGAAAGTCAAAACAAGAGCTGAAATCAATACATCATTTATCGAAAATCGAAGACACACTTGTACTCCTGGCATAGTTTCTTTTAGGTTGCCTACCCTAGTCATGTAACAGACCAACAAGCCCAAGCCAAAACGCAGTTCTACTTAATACAGTATGTGCTGAAGTGGGAGGATCAGAGATGAGGCTTGATTCAGATTTGTCCAGCGACCGTCCACTGGTATGCTTTGCAATTTGAATTTCTGGAAGGGTGACGAGGAAACCTTGCCAACACCTTTGCTACTTTAAGCTTTCTGGACGCTGTCTGAGCCGCAATGTAAGGCCATGAAGCAAGAAGGGTGGCCTGGCAACTTTCATTAAATGACGGTACAGGAAAGCGATGCGCGTCTCTCAGGTAAAAAAAAAACCAACCAGCCTTTGTTGTCTCCCTTTAAACGCTTGATAGATTGTGCTTGGAGTGAGAACTATCGCGTTGACGTGTACATCCTGTAGAAGTTGAACTACGAGAGTTTTTCTGGTATTTATCCAGAACTTAGATCCATGGTGGCATTATCTCCTTGATGAACTTTTTGGAAATTGACCAATTGGTAATATTAGCGACAACAAAGCTTGATAGCTTTGAGGTAAGATGAGCCATGGCTACCAAATGAAGGAAACGGAGGAACACGGGAAAGATTACTTTTAACACACTATGCTTCACACTGACTGATCGCCATGGCGAAAGCATGTAACGTTAGTATTTCCTGAAAATACTATTTAAATGGTTTTCAGGTTTGTCTTGATTGGACAAATCTTAAGTTGAGGCGTCTAAAAATCTTAAATAGGGCCTCTGAGGAAGGATCACTATGTCATCATCATCATCAGCCTCACTACACCCACTGCAGGGCAAAGACCTCTCCCATGTCTCTCCAATTAACACTGTCCGTTGCCAGCTGCGCGCCTGCCCTATGCTTGCAAATTTCCTAATCTCCTCCGCCCACCTAACCTTCTGTCGCCCCCTGCTACGCTTGCCTTCTCTTGGAATTCATTGCATTACTCTTAAGGACCAACGGTTACCTTGCCTTTGCAGTACATGCCCTGCCCAAGCCCATTTCTTCCTCTTGATTTCTACTCGGATGTCATTAACACGCGTTTGTTCCCTCACCCACTCTGCCCGCTTCCTGTCTCTTAACGTTACACCTAACATTTTCCTTTCCATGGCTCGCTGTGCTGTCCTTAACTTAAGCTGAACCCTTTTCGTTAGCCTCCACGTTTCTGCCCCGTAGGTGAGTACCGGTAATATACAGCTGTTGTACACTTTTCTCTTGAGGGGTATTGGTAACCTGCTATTCATGATCTGAGAGAACCTGCCATATGCGCTCCACCCCATTCTTATCCTTCTAGTTATTTCCCTCTCATGATCCGGACCAGCTGTAACCACCTGCCCTAAGTAGACGGATTCCTTTACCACTTCCAGCAACTCGTTGCCAATTGTGAACTGCTGTTTCCTTGCTGGACTGTTGAACATTACTTTGGTTTTCTGCATGTTAATTTTTAGACCCACCGTACTGCTGTAACTCATTGTTCATGATTTGCAGCTAATCTCCTGAGTAACTCAGCAAGGCAATGTCATCAGTGAATAGCAGATTATTGAAGTATTCTCCATTAACTCTTAATCCCAACTGTTCCCAATTCAGACCTCGGAATACCTCCTGTAAACATGCGGTGAACAGCATTGGCGAGATCGTGTCTCCTTGCCTGACGCCCTTCCTTATTGGAATTTTGTTGCTGGCTTTATGGAGGACTATAGTAGCTATGCAGTTGTTGTATATATCTTCCAGTATTTTGACATAAGGCTCTTCTACCTCCTGATTACGCAATGCCTGTATGACTGCTGATGTTTCCACTGAGTCGAATGCTTTTTCATAATCAATGAAGGCTATATATAGGAGTTGGTTATATTCTGCGCATTTCTCTGTCATCTGATTGTTAGTGTGAATATGATCTATTATTGAATATCATTTACGAAAGCCTGCCTGATCATTTGATTGATTAAAGTCTAAAGTTGCCCTGACTCTATTAGCGATTACCTTAGTAAATACCTTCTTGGCAACGGACAGTAAGCTGATCGGTCTGTAATTTTTCAAGTCCTTGGCGTCTCCTTATGAATTAAGATTATATTTGCGTTCTTCCAAGCTTCTGGTACGGTCGAGGTCACAGGGCATTGCGTATACAGAGTGGCTATTTTTTCTAGAATCTCCCCTCCGTCTTTCAACAGATCTGCTGTTACCTGATCCTCACCAGCTGCTTTCCCCCTTTGCACGGTTCCTAAGGCTTTCTTTATTTCCTCTTTCGTTACGGGCGGGATGATGGATTGCTGTGTGCTACTGTCTCTATCATTAACGTTCTGATTACATTGGCTACTGTATAGATTTGTGTAGAACTCTTCGGCTACTTTAACTATCTTATCCATATTGATAATCGACATTGCCCTCCTTGTCTCTTATCGCATACATCTATTTTTACCTAAGCCTAATTTCCACTTCACCGTTTTTAGGCTACCTTTATGTATTACGTGCTTAAATGTATCGTAATTACCAATGACTCCGCCAAATAGTGGACACATGATAATTCGGTACGCCTAAAGATGAGAAATAAATTTTAGAAAGTATGTGGGATCGGATAAAAAGGAAATATCGGTGCTGTGTAGGGGTAATCGGATTCGGCATGTAGATTAGAAAAACCGGGTTTTTTAAATTGATCTTGATTGAGAGAAAGAGAAAATTAATTCCTCACTGATTACCCAACCTTTTTAACCTTCATCAGTCTGACGGCGCCCGCAGGGGACTCTCACATATCTCTCCAGTTAAACCAGTCCGGTCCAGCTGCACCCATCGTATCCCAGCAAACTTCTTAATCTCATCCGCTCACCTAACTTTCTGCCGCTCCATGCTACGTTTTCCTTCTCTTGGTATCCACACCGTTACCCTTAAGGAACGACCGGTTATCTTTCCTTCGACTTACATTTCCTGCCCAAGCCCATTTCTTCCTCTTGATTTCGACTAGGATGTCATTAGCATGCTTTTGTTACTCGACCCTCTCTGCCCTCTTCCTGTTCGACGTTCTGCTTTCATTTTCTTTTTCATAGCTCACTGGCTTGTCCTTAAATTGAATCCTTTTCGCTAGCCTCCACGTTTCTGTCCCATAGGTTAGTACCGGTAATACACAGTTGTTATATACTTTTTTCTAGCGTGATATTGGTAAACTGTCAATTGTGATCTCAGAGAACCTGCCAAGTGCGCTCCATCTTATCCTTATTCATCTGGTTAACATCCGTTCTGCTCAACATCCCTTTAAGTTAACATCCGTGCTAACATCACTTCGACAGGAGGGACACAGTGGTATTAATAACACAATCGTACCACAGTAAAGACTTTGGTGAAAATTAACGTTACGGCCGTGTTCCTTTTTTCTGTCTTCGTGTCTTCGCGCTGCGTATTGGTACTTAATATTCGAACTGCACCAGCACGTCCTAGCACCTACTCTTTACCAGGGCGAATTCATGGGCTAGCTGGTTCTCCATGGTGAATACAGAGCTTAGGGCACGCCAAAAGGACTGGAATGCTGAACAGCGCCCGTGTACATATGTGTGCCTTTCACTGTTTCTGTCCGTTTGTCGTTGTGCTTCGTGCTCTACAGGGTGTCACAGCTAACTTTAACCAGGGTTTAAAACTATGCCGCGGCACTCTACGACGACGCGACCAGATGCCGTTGTTGGCTATTGTATGGAGAAAGTCGCACTATTTTTTTTATTGGGCTTAATTTTATAATTAGAATAAATTAACTAACGAGCTTCGCTAGCAATGAAGATAGGCGAAAAATTCCAATGAGAAAGTTGTAGAACCGTCCGCAAAACGTCTGATTGAACAGTTTCCAACTTTCCATCTTTTACGAATTAGCTTTCTTTCGTTCACTGCAGATGCCCGCGAAATACAAAAGAATGCTACGTGACATGACAGCTTGCGCTCCGCGATTGCAGTGCTCTCAAACGTTCCGCGTAAGAACGAAGAGATCATCTATCCCGGTATGCTGCCGCTTAAAAGGCGACAGGGCAGCGACGCAGCAGCTGGCTCTCCGATTTACGCCAGCGGTGCGCTTCCCTTGCGGCGTTTCATGATAGCGATAAGCAGACGCAGCCCTTATCGCTGGCGCTGGCGTAAATCGCACAGCCAGCGCCTGCCTCACAGCCCTGTCACCTTTTAAGCGGCAGCACACCGGGCGAAATGATCTGTCCATTCCTACTCAACACATTTGAGAGTACTGTAATCGTGGCGCGCAAGCGGGCATGTCACGTGGTATTTATTGTATTTCGTGGGCACCTGCAGTGAGTGAGAAAAAAGGTAATACTTATTAGATGGAAAGTTAGAAACTGTTCAATAGGACGTTTTGTGGACCGTTCTACAACTTCCTCGTTGGAAGTTTTCGTCTAGCTTTATTCCTTGCGAAGTCGGTTAAGTAATATCGAGTAGCTGTGCAATTAAGCACAATACAAAAATAGTGACATGCTTCATACAATAGCCAGCAGCATGCATCTAGTCGCGTCATATTAGAGTGCCGCGGCATATTTTTAAACCCTGGCTAAAGTTAGCTGGGACACCCTGTATATTCACCATGCAGCACAAACTAGCCGGTCATGTCTGCTCTTATAAGCGTCAGTTTCTTGTTCATCGGGCGCTATTAAATTTTACTCACCGCCCGTTTATGTCTTTCCCAGTGTCTGTTCATTCGTAGTTGCGCATTGCGCTGTATGAATCACCATATCTACTCTCGCGGATACTAAAATCTCTTCTCCGCAATTAATGAACGTTTGCAGTTGATGCGCTCCGCAATGAATCATTTTTTCCTGGGTGGTCTCAGCGGGATGCTTCAATTTTACAGACAGCGATTTGGCTTGATTTTGCTGTGAGTTCTCGGTTAACATGGCAGAAACTGGAGCCATAGACACTTAACAACGCGCCGCCTATCTTCCCCGACGAGACTGCCACGCACAGGACGGCATGTCCTATCATGTCGTTCGTTAAATGCAGTTAGAATGGACATGAACTCACAATCCCCGGAGAAGCCAACCAGAAAGACGACTAGGCCCACAAGTCCGGAAATGAAGACGAAGCAGCAAACGAAGAACAGGAACTTGTTTTCATCTCTGCAGAGAGCGCGTGGGAAGACAGAGAAAAGTAAACATAACGTTGGAAGTCATAACATGTGACAAGAGAAAGCTAAGGTTTTCCACTGACAGCCGCACAAAACTCCCGAAGCGCAGTACTAACGTTGTGTTAGAATGTACTATAAGGATTAATAACGTCAACAAATTTCCACTGCCATCGTTTTTGATATAGTTTAGAACCCGAAGGACGCGCCTTGGTAATGAACTAATTATTGTCCCTCACGGCGGATTTCATATTGCTCGTGATGATCAATTAGGAAGTAGCGAATTCGAATTCTGACATTATAAACACTATAGTGAAAAATCTAGCAAGGCTAACAAATTAAGCTTTGCAATAAAAATCTGCGTACTGGGCTATCGCTAGACTGCGTGCTGGGCTACCTCTCGCATGTGAGGAGGCGCTTAAGCGTGAAGCCAGTCTCGTTTAGCTGGGACAATAAACATTTACGATCCTACATCTTCTTTCCACACGCTTTGGACATATCTCTACTAAGCCTAACAATGCGACGTAAATGAAAACTGAAAATATCAATGTAGAGGATGGTACGGGAAAATGCATGTACTTACTGTTGCTCTTCTTGGGCGGCTAAGTAATGTGAAAGATTCCGATATTAATTGCGAAAAGAGACACTAATCCGTTTGTAAACTATGTTCTGCGACTAAGCTAGTGCGTTGGATAAAAATTCACATGACAGGGTCATAGTGACTGGCGGCGGAGCTTCTATAAGAAAGCATAGCGACATCACCTCGCGCTAGTCTTGAGGCCACACAACGGAGAATTGGGTAATTAATGGTAGACTGCCCTCGGAGACTTAGCTTTTTGAGACAAACTCAAGAAGCGTTTCGCGGGAGCAGAAAAGCAGAGGACGTGGAAAGCAGACAGTCGAAGCAATATGTACAGATTGCAGCAGTAACAATTTATGGCACTGTCTCGTACAAGATTGGGCGGCGCCCAAGCCGTTCGTGCAAGCTTGGCAGCTGGGCTTAAGTATGAAGCTTTTCTGAGTCCTCATTCTTCTTCGCGCAGTGATCTCTCCGAACATAAAATTTCATCAATCATCTCGGTTTGCTATATAGCAGAAACTACTAAAATTTCACATGCCTCACAGAACGACAGCTTTCGATTATGCGTACTTACATAATCCGGACTGAAAACCTGTGAAAATGAGGAACCGAACGAACAAGTTTGAATCTTGCTGCACCGAGCCTCCCAGGTACACCCGCAAACACTTATCTGACCGCACACTGCTCAATGTCTGAGGAACTTTATCGTATGAATAAAATGTAGAATGGTGGGCTAGGAACCCAAAAGAGCTTTAGACCTGGTTTCAGGACACTGTGTTTAGGGACTGTCTTCAATTTGATGATCGATTCAGCATGACCGTGCCCTCAGCTGGTTGCCCGGTTTACCATAGATGGAAGCGCTACTGTCTCGGTTAGACGGTGGTGCTGGGTTCAGGCTGCGGGCCAGGATGAAATTTTTTTCCACGGAGAACGCGGTCAGAGACCCGCATCGCTTCCCTTTCTAACGTTACGAGTTTTTTTCAGGTTGGCGTTAATGATTAACTCCCACTCGGGTGCCTTATACTTGCACCACACTGACAACAAGCATGCAATACGTATTATCCAAGCACCGCAATGGTGGAGCAGTATCGCACACACATTGCTTCACTTCCTCTTCAAGCAGTAGCAGACAGGAGGCAAGCCCGGCTCGCTATAGTCGAAGTCTTCCAGTTCCTAGTCTCCGGTTGAGCACATCCCCATTAGTATCACAGCTCTATCTTGGCTGTATCGCATCATGGCAGTGCGTCGCAAATACGCTAAGCGTTAAACAAAAACCACAGATGCTGTAGGCAATGGAGGCTGCCGAGCGCCCACGGAGTCGCTCTTCAATTAGCGCCATGCAGTAACCCACTCCTAACCTAATGCCTTCCACTCAAACCGTCCTCAAAAGTGGCGGTGGTGCTGGGTTCAGGCTGCGGGCCAGGATGAAATTTTTTTTCCACGGAGAACGCGGTAAGAGACCCGTATCGTTAACGGGTGCAGCCACGTACTTGACACGCCAGACTGCATGGTGGAGACACCTGAGTAGCCGAATTCGGAAGCTGCGAGGAAAGAGAGAGAAAGACAAACAGAAGGACGGAAGGGCAGGGAGGTTATCTAGGCGATGCCCAGTAGGAAAAGTGCACAGTGAGAAAAAGTGCAGTGTATATAGAGGCTGGCGAATTTCAGCATCGTCTCGTTACGCATTTCTCATCATTAGCACGCTTTCTCAGTTGTGTCATGAACTTAGTTTTGGTAAGTTTTTTTTCCCTGCCCACCCAGCTTACCAGCACTGGTAGCTCGATTGCCACTCAGTTGCCGAGGTGAGCATGAGATGATCTCCTGTGTCTAACTGACTGAGATGGCGCGACAGAGGTGGACTCGATGCTAAGCGGTTGCGAAATTCGCCCTTTTTTCCGCTGTCGTGCCATGAGTGAACCACAGTGCATTGGGACAGTGGCATATACCTATATCTCAGTTTTCATCTATTATATTTTTCTTCAAGCTTTTAGGGAGTGGGGAAGGAGAGGGAAGCACTATGAAATTGTAGAACAAGGGTGGTAGGTATTAATAGGAGATGCCTTTATGGCAGTTTTGTGTGCTATCGTGGACAATGATTCGCAAGCGAGGAAATTAAGATGCTAACTCCAAAACAAGAACGTATTACATGAACGGCAAGAAATTTTGCTTTGCGAGATCGCTATCATTGCTGAAAACAAGACGTCATGCTTATCACGTCATATGTGAATTCTTCAGTGACGGTATGCAGGTGGTAATTTTTCCTTAACTAATGCCGCTGCGCTGAAGTGCTCCCTTTCGATTTGTTCTATTCGCGTTTCCTGCTTCCCAGAAATTCAGAAGAAATCCATGAATAAGCACGGTGATTAAGGAGCTTGTAAAAAAAAGACGCAGTTAGCTTACGGAGTTACAACAAAAATTGGGCTTCTTTCTGACGATTATTATCAGCAACAAACAGAGGGACGGTGATTGGAACGAATGTCTGCTCTCACCAGTACTCTTGTAGGTGCGTGCAAAGGTGGTGAGTGGTAGGCCTAATCCGCCGGCTTTATGTGAAGCACTAACAGCGGCAGAGGCACTATTGCCAATTCTGCTGTCACAACTTCTTGAATCACCCTTCTCTGACTTAACGACGTTTGAATACAAACAAGCAACCAAAATATTCGAGCTGTGGCGCCTTCGCCAAATAAAAAGGTGTCCGCGTTGTAACCCACACTCAAAAAAGGGCGTGCACAACTAGACCGAAAAGATTAGCAAACCTGTCAGCCTGTAACAAAACAGGGGTTAAGGCCACTGTAGGCGCATAAGTACTGAACTCGCCCCTGCCCGTTCTGGTATCCGTTGCCACATACAGAGAGCAAAAGCTAATAGTGGACCGGAGAGCGCTGGACGCTGCATCCTATCGAAGTGCGCCACGCTGAGCGCAGTCTGTACTCACCCATGGCTGGAAGGTGGGTCTTGAAAAGCGGAACCGAGAATGGAGAACCGAGCTCGGGGAACCGAAGAAAGCGGGAAAAGCTGAGCAGCAACGGTTGGTCGCGCAGCGAGGAACCGGGGTTTGAAGGCTCGTGGCGCGCGTTGTCAAGCTCGAGCTCGGTTGTGGTTCACCTTTCTCGTCTTCTAATGGCAGGACACATTACCGATAAAAACAAAAAGAACCGCAAAGATAGTTGGGGGTGTTGGTAGCGAAATTTTTATTTTTAGTAACGAGGGGGGCGGGAGGTTTTACACTGTGCAGTACCCCGATAGCTTCTGCTCATCCGGCGGGCCAGCGCTTTACCAAGTGCTCTTGTTGAAGCACGGACTTTGATAAATACCCACGAGTGGTATTATTTCTCGAAAAAATAAAAATAAACCACTGACCGGAATATGTAATATAGAATGTTCATGTATTGAAGGTAAGAGGGACACGATGCAGAAATAAACAGCTATCTCTAATAAGTGTAAAACGTTTCACAAGAAAACTAAACAAACTGTCCACGCACATATAAAAGAAAACAAAGGGTGGCAGCAAAGAGAAACCGCAAAATGCAGAAGACTGCCCCTTACTCATACTTCTTTCCTGTACTCGACGCTACTTATTTTCTTTTTTGCATATTTAGCCTTTATCTCTTTTATAACACTGTCGTTGTTTTAAGAGGAATGTTAGAAAATCTCCAAAAGGGTACAGGAGTTAAAGAAACAAATATGACACCACGAACCATCTGTCTTTTTTTTTCTGTAAATGCCTCTCATGAGTACACTGGTACGACAGACTTCCGGAAAGACGACAACTGGGGGTTCTCAAAGCGAAAATTTATTGAGGCTAACATGGGTTGGCGTCAAATAACAAGATAGCAGAGAAAGTAGCAGGCATGCTCGGAGGTTGCCGGAGAACAGACTCCACGCCGCTTTCGGCCACTCTCAATTTAAAGGCGGCAAACTTTCTCGTAACACGGCGAAACCACATAAGACAATCTTGAAAGTTGGAGAAGTAGACGAACGTCGCTACAACCTTGCGAGAGAAGTCTGGCCGCCTCTTGCGTTTCAAAGTGATCGCGCGCAACCGACTTCAAGCGTGAACGAACAGTGCAGATGTTGTGACAATTAATTCTATGCACTGCGCTTTTCGTCTTGTGCCGCATCTAAGTATTTGAGGAACATGCAAGCATTCCATTAGTTACACCAGAAAAATAATACGCGGCTTCTTTTTTCCTTTAAGAATTCCTATGGCAGTTTACCATTTATCCCCGTAACATATTGTGCTATCCCGACCAAAGGATATATATGATCAGGGACAAAGGAGAGCTAGATGCGGTCAGTAAGTTGGAGGCTCCGAAATCTTGACGCACAAGGCCCCGCTTATTATGATAAGCGCAACGCGGCCGTTGAGTGCAAGCTGTCGCTAGGAGCAAATCTGTATCAAAAAAATTTGAGGAAATACTTTCGAATTACGAAAGGTTTGTTCTCCGCTTTGAAGTTAACTAGCCAAGAGAAACAACGTTCACTTCTGCAGTCATCACTCACCTGCGTACTGAATTCTCAGCCTAAAAACATTATAAGGATATGGAAGGTGAATCAAGTTGAAGGAGGAAAAAATTATGCCTGATACGTTTTTTTTTCACGTACTTCAGAGATTTGCCGAACTTCCCTTGTAAACATTCCTCGTGCAAAAGAGTGGGCGGATTTGGAGTTATCTCGGGTTTGTCTAACGTCGTTTGGAATTACTCGGTCTGCTCTTAGCCATGAAGGTTCCTTCGGTGAGCACCGCTGGCTAAGCTGCGTACTGAGAATTACGTTCTTTGGCGGTATGCGTCTGCTAGATATAATTCAATCGAAGCGATGCTCGAGAGCAGATGCGTATGCACTTCTGTATCAGAAGAATAATAGATATGCCAGCCGTGCACGAAGCTCTCTTGCAGATATAGAGTCAAGTTTTACTACTTCGACAGTGTCCTCAGTAGAACAGGCTCTTTCTGTGGTGGTCGAGCGAATGCTGTGAAACTACACCGAGGCTTTATCTGACCTTGTTGCAGCCCTGTCTTTGCCTTCTCAATCATCTCTTTCGGCGGCGACGCCTGCATCGCTCCCAAATTGTGCTGCTGGTAAGAGTGACTCCATGATGCCTCCTGACGCATCCCAAGTACCGCCTGCCAACATCGCTCCTGGCAGTGTCTCTCACGTAGATATCTGTAACACTGACGTTGAAATGCTCTGTCTTTCCCAGGAGCGTCGAGCTTCTTCCTCACCCTCGAAGTCAGCTGTTCCGCAAATCAAAGCAAAGAAAGGACCCCCCAAAGTAATCCCCCAGACTGATGTGCTGAAGGAGGCTGTTGCTGCCTCTTTCATCAATCAATAATCATGGCGGGTCTAAAAGTTCTGCAATGGAATTGTGGTTCCGTACTTTCTTCTCTCAAGAATCTTCAAATACTTGTTCGTAAACATAATCCAGATATTGTTATGTTGCAAGAAACGTGGCTCTCTCCACTTTAATCATTTTCAAAGAAAAAATTCCGTGTTTTCAGGGTAGACCGCATTAATGACAGGGGTGGTGGGTTAACTATGAGCTCTACAAAAATATGTCACCGGGCATCAATCTCGCAGGAAGTTATGCTCCCTGACTGTGAGTTGTTGACGGTTGAAATCTCCCTTCCACAGTGCGTCAAAGTAACTATTGCTAACGTCTATTTTCCTGTAGGTGTTCACAGTACAGACTGTTTGGATACCTTACTAGATCAGTAAACAACACAGTCATCGCAGGGGATTTTAATTCGCACCACAGTGTCTGCGGTAGTCGCTCTGACTCCTGCGGCCAGCTTCTCTGGTCATGGATGTCTATGAATGCAGTGCGCTGCTGCAATTCGGAAGCAGTAACCTTTATGCGTGGAGTTTCTAGTTAAGTTATAGATTTAACAATAGCATCACGTAGGGTTGGAGTATCTGCATGGTCAACAGTAGACTCAGGTACATGTAGTGACCACTTTCCAATAACCTTTACTATTATGTCCTCTCCTATCAGAAAAGGTGGTGCAACCATGAAATTTGTTAATCACATTACATATAAAAAATTGATATCTGCCTCGCTTCCCTCCATAGTTAGCCCAGGTCAAGCAGAAAGAGCTCAGCGGGCCATTTCCTTTCTGCAAGATGCTGCTGAGTGCTCTGTATTCTCGGTGTGCACTACTGCTCCTGCCAGACAGCCGTCTCCTTGGTGGACGGAGGAGTGTGAGAAAGCTTATCGCCTTAGAAAAGCAGCATGGAAAAGCGTTTCCTATAATCAGAGCCCAACTAATTGGATAAATTATAAGTTCTACTCTGCGTATTTCAAAACGACTGTTAAAAAAGCAAAGGAGGATTATAATAAAAATTTAAACACGTATCTCTCTAAACCTCAGAATAAGAAGGCTCTATATAGATTCATAGCGCAGAATAACAACTCTCCGGACTCCAACCGCATAAAATCAATGATATTGTCTCCGCAGGAAACTAAAAAAAACCTTGAACGCATCGCTCAGGAGCTGGCTTTACGTTTCCAAGTGCAGAAAACAGAACCTTTGCACACTCTCAACCCCAGCTCGTACTATCCTGAGGTGGACGTGTCGGAACTCCTCCCAATTGTTTCCTCGATGCAGTCTGCTGCCCCGAGATCTGATGGGGTTACTGTGGGCATGTTAAAGATTTTAGTGCAAGACTTTACAACTCACCTTCTGGATATTGTAAATGCGTCATTGGAAAACTCTTGGATTTCTTACAGTTAGAAAATTGAGAAAATAATTTTTTCTTTTGAAAAATGCAGAGAATGGATTTCATTTAGACAATATTCGGCCGATTGCTTTAACCTCAAATTAAGTAAAGCTAATAGAAAGAGTAGTACACAGTCGCCTCACAAAGCATGTTCATCATATTAACGGCCTCAGCCCCGCACAGATTGGCTTTCGTCGCGGTTGTTCCATATGGTCCGCGCATGTGGACCTCGAGAGCCGAATACGACTCTCAATGCGCCAGAGAGAAGTTTCGGCCTTGGTGACACTTGATGTTGCTAAAGCCTATGACAGCGTTGAACACACGGTCATTATTAACAATCTTGCTCAGCTACATCCACCGCACTACATCTATGCTTGGATTTGTGAATTTTTAAAAAATAGATTTTTCTTCTGTGCCGACGGATCTTTCTGTTCTAATACCTATGTTAAATCAAGAGTTGTGCCGTAAGGATCTGTTTTGTCTTCACTGCTTTTCAACATATTGGCTCGGAACACACCAATTCATCCAAACCTTACAGCTTATGTATACGCAGATGATATTGCTTTTTTCGCATCAGCAAAGGATATTCATGCACTATACGAGTGTTTACAGGCATACCTGAATGCTATTGAATTCTGGTTGAGACGAATTAATTTATCACTTAATGTCAGCAAATGTGGCGTGCTGGTATTTCCGCCCGACACTTCTTTGTGCATCTCGCTAGCCTACAGCTCCACTCCAATTCCGCAGGTGGAGTCGGTTAAATACCTAGGCGTTACTTATGATCAAAGTTTTGACTGGCGACACCATATTAAGAACAATGTTATTAAAGGGGAACGTGCTCTGGGCCGGTTGACACGAGTTGGCAATAAAAAGTTTGGCATGCGTTGTGACACGTTACTGTTGCTCTATAAGGCTTATATGAGACCGATTCTGGAATTTGGTTTTCTCTTGGTCTCTGGTAGCGCAAACTACAAGCTGCAGCCATTAGCTTTACTGGAAAGGCGTGCCCTACGGATATGCCTCGGGCTCCCAAAATCAGCTTCAAATGCTCTCCCTTATTTGGAAGCCCGTATCCCCGATCTCTTTTCGCGATTCCAACTTCTAACAGTACGTACTTTCCTCAGGTCCTTTGACCCGGCCCCCGGCGTTAGTAGTCCCATTTTTCTATCCCAGCCACACCTGCTTTTCACTTATCATTGGCCACGCTATCAGCTTCCGCAAGTCAGGTTCACGCAGAATCTGTCAGCCCCGCTTCAGGTTGATCTGATCTCCTTGCAACAAGTTGCAGATACGCAGGCTGACCCCGTCTTCTATTATGACCATATTATCCCGTCCCTTGTGAAACATATGCCCACAAATATCCTAAATGGTCTCCTTTCTGAACACCTACACAATTTTCCTCTTCATACTGTTATCTCCGCTGATGCCTCCGGCAGCTGTGAGAAAGGCGGCGGTTGGGACATATTCGCAGGAGCTGGCTTGGAGCTATTCCGTTCGTATCCCAGATTATACTCCTATATTCTTCGCAGAGTTTCTGGCCATTGGTCTGGCTCTTCTCAAACTTCCTAGGCATGCAGCACGGGTTCTTATTCTTGCAGACTGCCTTTCAGTTATAACCTCTCTCCAAAATTCGGGAAAATCTTTATTGATTCGTTCGCTTAGGTTTTTTGTTCCGCGCACAGTGCGTGAGATCCGC
Source organism: Amblyomma americanum (assembly GCA_030143305.2). Taxonomy (NCBI): domain Eukaryota; kingdom Metazoa; phylum Arthropoda; class Arachnida; order Ixodida; family Ixodidae; genus Amblyomma; species Amblyomma americanum. The sequence continues at coordinate 72,934 of JARKHS020005139.1, read as the reverse complement.
TTTGTCTGGGTACCTGGGCATTCGGGCGTCTGTTTTAATGAGGTGGCTGATATATTGGTAAGGCCAGCTCTCAGCCCTCCTGTAATCTATCCCGTCCGTCACCTCATTCTGTTAGAAACTTCGCGTTTCCAGCGCTTCCAACATATTTCAGCCAACCTGAGTGATCAATTGCTCAATACCGTGGATTTTAACCACTTAAAGTTCCCATGGAATATCCGGTGGTGTAAATCAAGTCTTTGTGAGGTGTCAATGACGCTTCTGCGATGCAGAAACCCTCACTTAAATTTGTACTTATGCAGATGTGGGTTCGCTGCGACAAACCTTTGTGTATCATGTGGGCAAGTTGAAACAATAGATCATTTTCTCCTCTCTTGCCGGCGGTTCGCAGTTCAGAGAAAACAGTATTTGGAGGTCCCTCTTTCGAGGTTAGGACTCCCTCTGTCTCTTCCAGTTATTCTTTCGTTCGGTGCGAGCGCAAAGGGATTCCCGTTAAGCAGTGTCTGCGGCTACCTTCATGATTACATAAGTGCAACTGATCGATTACCTTGTTAGCTGTATACAAAATTTTGTCGCATGTCCAAAAATGCTCGAGTCTATTTCCTGGTAATTCATATTTCTTTAATTCATTTGACTTTTCCAATTTTTATCTTGATTCAGTCTTCTCACGCCTATTTTTCCCCGCGCAAATACCTCATTGGGATTATCTACTGAACCTTGGCCAATCCCCCTGCGTGGGTATGTGCCATGCTTACTAAGGAGAAGAAGAAGAAGAATTGGTCTTTCCACGCAGCTGCGCCTTCTTTGCCTTCAACAGCCATCTCGGCCTTCCTGTGAGCAAGCGTACGCAATGGGTGAGATTTCCTCATCTTTACCTCCAAGGCGTACTATCGAGCTCAGAGCTTGTTTTGTCGTTGGACTTCCGAATGCTCATGGCAGACAAAACGAAAGTTCAGCCAATGGAAACCAGGAGCCATGAGCGGCGTTTACATGAACCCGACAGGGCCGGGTTGAGTCGACTTATGGGGTCGAAAGCCGTTTACTGGGTTATATAAACGCGCGCCGAGTCGGGTCGGGAGTCGAGGGTCGGGTCTAGTCAACCCCTCCGCAAGGGGTAGGTTGACTCATGACTCAACTCGACCCTGCCTCGATGGGCTTGTAAACGCTGTCGAGTCCAAGAGTCCGCCTGGTTGGAGGGGAGAAGATAAATGCGAACCTGTTTTTGTTGGCGCCGACGCGCCTCCAAGACAGCGGCGGCACGCCGCGATCTTAGAGGCTGCCACTTCTCGCTTGCATTGCGCTGCTCGACAACTTGTGTCGCAGCAGTTGAACCCGTCTCGACTCGCTAAAATCGACCTCATGTAAACAGGCAGTCGTCAAGTTGGGATGGTGTTTGCCCAAGCCGACCCCCGACTCAACCTGACGTTTTCGGGTACATGTAAACAGGGCTATGGAAGCCCAGCCGTTTGTTACATGGCATGTGGCTCATGCATAAAAGAATGCTAAAGTAAAAAGCTTAGGGAAAGCTCGCCACGAAAAAGGATGTTTTGTATGATGGTAGTGGCCTGGCGTGCCAGTTGTTAACGAAGCAGCCTACTGGAGCATTGATAACAAAGTGTATTATTAAGCTTTTAGTGCTTTTAGCAGAGATATTCCGAGCTATTGAGCAATGTAGATGTAGATGGCATGTTACTAATCGCATTCTAAGGTAAAATTACTTTTGCGGAACAGCCAAATTTTTTCCTTCCTTTGGTCCCGAAGCTCTAGTTCAAGAGTTGACGATATCGCAGGCACTGCCGCAATGCCTTTACCTAAGAATATTGTGCACCCGGTAGGAGAAAGAAATTTGTGACCTTGCCGGCTTCTAGCCTGTTCTGCAGTTAGTATTCTTGAAAGTAACTGACCACCTTAGAGCTTCAAGACTGAGACCACAGTGCCTTACAAGCACAATTAGATGTAGCGCAATATCCAGTTTTGCGCTATCCCAGAATTGTCTCTGCAGTAACACACATGATTTTGTTCCAGTGTAAATTTTAAGCGGTTGGGATTCATTGCCTTTAAAATGAAGAAATTGGCTTGGGCAGGGCATGCAATGCGAAGGCAAGACAACCGCTGGTCCTTAAGGGTAACGGAGAGTATTCCTAGAGAAGGCAAGCGTAACAGGGGGCGGCAGAAAGTTAGGTGGACGGACGAGATTAAGAATTTTGCGGGCATATGACTGGCGCAGCTGGCAAAGAACAGGGTTAATTGGAGAGACATGGGAGAGGCCTCTGCCCTGCAGTGGGTGTAGTCAGGTTGATGATGATGGTGATGATGTACTTCGAACATAACTAACGTTTACGACGTCTGTAAATTTTGGGGCAGTCAAAACGGCTTAAGATATAGGCCTCCTAAAACCCTGCAGTGGAAAACTAGCCCAGTATGTTGAACAACCGAATAGGTGCGGCCGTCCTGAAAGGAGGTTGGGTGGCGTAATTTTTTCTCGGCTCATTTATTATTTGTGCTGCTGTGTAGTCAGCGTGTTTGGTGAAGTTCATTCTCAATTTTCCTTCGAAAAGATTTCGAAAAAATGAACGGAATTCTCGAGGATTGATTCAGGCTTGAAGCCTCGTTGACGCTTAATCGTACTTGTAACTGTGGCGCTAACAAAAGCAAGCACAAAAGGAGCAAAGAAAAATTTCTTAATTCTCCTCTGTGCTGCGAATATTTCATGACTTTCTCTATGTAACACACCTCCCAGCGCGCAACCCGAAGTTCAGAACGCTGCAAAAGATATTTCAACGAGATTTCAGTAGCTACATGTTTTTACATCCTGAGCGCATGAACGAATTAGGGTAAACAGTGTACACATCGCGTCTCAGGTTGATGTAGATGAGTCGTCGCAGTTTTTCGTACTCTTCTAATCTGGGGGGAAATCCTTGTAAGAGAGACACATGTGAGAGTGTCACTATGCGGCGACCAATAAATCAGTTGCAACCGTGCTTCCCTCAACACTTTTTGCAGTTGACAACCAGTATCTGCTCACGGCGGAGGAGGTACCCTTGGACCACGACCTCTATCTCGACCCCTTTGGTACGCGAACATTTGCCGTGCACAACTTTCTCGAGCGATGACTTTCTTAACGCGTGCCCTTCTTCTACAGCCCCAGACCCTGGAAGCACCACGCATATAACGGCCAATTCTAAAGGTGAGTCGAGTACGACCATGACCATCAGAGGCTTTGATTATTGCCTGCTGTCGTGATTCTGTTACGGATTGTTTCTAAAGCCGCGCAGCAGAACTGATTTTTTTCTCTTCATATGGTTATAGTAATTGCCAGCTGGAATTCAGCGGCGCTTTATAGCTTCGCAGTAACTCCGGTATGCCGGCTAAAAACTTCCGCTGCCGATGCTCGGGTGATATAAGGACTCAAATAAATGAGCTGTGTTGTGAGCTGGAAGGGAATCGAACCTAGTACCTTTAGATTTAATGATAACCGCTCAGCGAATTGCTCCGCAAGTACATCATTGACAACGTGGACTAGCAAGAGGTCGGGCTGATTGCGGAGATCTCAATGTGCGTGCCTTCGGGCAAAGCCGTTCGTAGATTTTTTTGTTGTTAACAATGCGCCGAAGATTGCAATGTGCAGTACAAAGGCAGATGTAGACAGCTTTCCCGAAGATTATATAGGTTTATATCGAGGATCACATCAAAGGGGTCGGCCTTAAATCGTGATCTGCGTTATTTTTTACATCTCTGTGGAAAAAGAGTGCCAGCTGCGATATCAAATAATTTTCACTTTGCATGAGAACGCGATATAACTACTAAAAATCTGAGGTGGTAAGTCGTGCTTGGGGTTCTCCTAAACTTTTTGCCATTTCTTAATATGCTTCCTGAATACCTAAAGATTAAGAGTTCTAGGAATGAAATGAGAAAACTAAGCACCACTTACAGGAGCGGTGAGAATACACATCGCGCTATGTATTATATTCCGCAAGCAACATCAAATATACAAAAACAAGAAAGCGGAAACAAGAAAACACAGACCACCCTTAAATACAATTACTGCTGAGTGCATCAGAAAGCAAGTTCTACAGTAGAATCAGTTGCTGCTGCTTCTCGACAGTATACGGCGTGCTCATACAGTGCTGGCTCGCTTTAGAACAAACATATAGCTTCGCAAATTTCTGCTGCGCGCTGCGTCTTCCTTATCTGCGTCGTAAAATAAAATATTATACGCGTGTTTTTGCTCACTTTGGCGCGAATAATGTCCCTCTATTCAGAACTGAACCAAAGCCTTAGTGTCCGCGAAACGCCTCACGCTATATTTTGTTCGAAATTGTCTTTCACCCTGAGAGTACAGTTTCGTAAAACATTGGCGCATGGTTGATTGGATAGAAAGCATGCCTTTTGGGCCCTGTAATATTGTCATGTTACACATGTTGTTTCCATACAGAAGGCTCCACTTTGTAAGTACTCATTCTGCGCCTGGTCTTGCGCACTGTTGACTGAGAAGAGGGATATAGCAGCTCTACTTGAATGAGGTTTATTAATCTTAACCTCTCCAGAATCAACTGCGGGACGCTGTCTTTTGAGGGAGCAACTGCATAGGGCACTACCCGTGGGTTGGAAATTCGTGAGGGCCTTTAAATGATATCAGCCGCCTCAGTTAGCCAAATTGGTGCGTAAGACGGCCGACCCAATAAACTCTCCAAATGGGTTTGTAAAACTATAAACTCTCTAAATATTACGCAGTTACTATATTTATTACGCGACAGCGTTACCTCCCGTTCAGCATAGAAAGCACCCTAATTGTTTGCTATGGCATTTTGAGAATATCCCGATTTCTCGAGACTGTCGTGACGTCCCACGATGAGCTGTTGAATGCAAATCATTAAAACCTGAAATAAATAATGATTATAAGGCTGTAGCCTGAATTACGTCTCTTCATGACTTCTAAGGATGTAAAGAAAAGAATTACTTTGAAGAGAAAATTGGCAATGTTAGTCTGGAATCAAACTCATGCGCCTTTGGTTGCTAGTCAGAGACGCTACACTAAGACCACTGAGGCACGTTCATTCGATTCGGTTAAAGGTAGACTTTAGTGTGCCATGTGGTGCAATAATGTGATTTAGTGTTCCTAATGATTAATGCAATGAGTGTCTCTGATTAAGAAGCAGGTACTAACTAATAAAAAATAGCAAACAACCAATAAGGCTGTCCTGCCACAACTTCAAGGCGGATCTCAAGCGTCTCTCGAATTTTTCTTTGCCACTGGAAGGAGTGGGGACGGGGGAGGTAAATTTCGTAGCCACAATAGGACGGCAGGCCGACTCACTTTCCACGGGGCACTCCAAAGAAGGGGAAACAATGGGAGTCCTATTTGTTTAGCAGTTGCGCGTAACACTTTTTTCCAGAAGGATTATAGGAGCAATATTACGTATGGGTGATATGAGTGCGCACGAAGTTTTGCTGATCTCACATCCCCGAAACACCAGAAAACTGGCGCTTCCTGGGCACGTGGTCTCCAGAGCTTTAGCGGTTCATTCCGACTAATCAGGATTAGCCGTATTCTTCTTTCTCTTAAGGCATACAAAATATCTGGGAAACCATCTTTTTTTTGCAACAATTCTTTTTAATAGGAATACAATTCCTGCGCTGGGGGGCGGGGGGGGGGGGGAGGGTTCAAAGTCCCAAGTGCGCAACCCAACTTAAATATGTTGTTAAAAATGAGCTAGGTGTTAGATCGGAGCTGTTTCAAGGAAATACCACTCTGCAAGTGTCTGTCGCATCAACACCGCTACATTGATTGGCCAAAACTTTTCTACCCTTCTCCTTTCCAATTTTCGAAACGCTGACAGCATGAATGAGCTAAGAGACAAGGCGAGCAAAGCCTCTCTGTTAACGCATTATGTTCACTGCGTGAGCACGGCTAAATGCTTTGATGAGTGATCTCATCACGAGCTCATAAATGTCCGCATATCGAAATGTGTTTTCAAGTCATTTTACCAAACCGTTTTTCTTCTCGTGACTTGCGCATTCAGTGACAGCCCGACGACTTGGTCTTATGTGTGCTGCTGTCTCTTGGTCGGCGTCCTCAGCCTGGCCGTCATCGGCGCGACTGCTTTGACTTTCCGAAGTTAGTTCCCCAAACTATTTTTTAGAAAAAGTTACCGTTTCTAACGTAGCTAGCCTCTAACAGAGACCCAAGTGACTCTAAATCGATAGCGCTTTTTAAAGGAAATGGTTTACTAAGTTACTCCACATCGTGTCTACTGTCGGAGCAAGCAGTTGCTGTGGATGAAATCGTCCGACTGATTGCAACGCTCAGTGCAACTTGGAGCACTTTTCTTATCCCTGCGTGAAAAAAAATTAAACAAAGGTCAGCAAACTGGCAATATTACGATTGCTAACTTGAACAGCCATCGAATACAAAGCAATACGGTGACTCAGTAAGGTTAATGAATAAGTGCATTTCGTATACCTATTTTCCCTAACGTGAAGCGTATGCATTTTCATGTCCCTAAACAAAAACATAAGACAGTTCTTGTAACAAAAAGTTCAGTACCACGATTTGGTGACCTTGTCACATAGTTCTTGCTGATAAATTGATCTCCACGAAGAAAAAAGTACAATACAGCGCTTCTTGACGTTAATGACGTAGAACTAAACAGCATTATATATATGACATTGTAGTGCAATATACAGAAAGAACGCTGGTTGCAACTACGAACACATACGAAAAATGAAAAATAAGTTGCACTGCAAGTGATCGAAGACGAACATTCGTTTCTTTTGCGAATTGGAGAACTTTATAAAGCTGGGATTCTGATTATTGAATGTCATGTTAACACAACTGATCACTGCTCGTCTAAAGTGTTCCTAAATAGAGTAGTAACCTACAGGGAGCAATCCTGGCGATATTACTGCTTCAAGTTTTAGTCAACAAGCTCCAAAGAGTAAATTTTTGGAAACGTGCACATTTCCGGCAACCTTCAGTCAATAAACCTTCGCGTGGTGGCCCATTGGCTTTCCCGTTCTGCAGCTTATCTGATATTCGTGGGTTCGACACAGGCCACGGCGACGCTATTTAGATGGATGCGAACTAAAAAAACGCCCCGGTACTGTGTGGTGAAAGCTGACATTAAATCACCTTCACTTGTCTAAAGTAATTCCGAGAAGCCCCGGTAATAAAATTCTCGGAATGGAATAAACGCTGCAAAAATTCTCTGTCCGCTTATCTCCCCTCCAATGAAGAAGACATCTGGAGAGGAATAGTGCCGCAGAGACACAAACACGATGTCCGTCTTCGACCGTTTAACTAATTTGATCAAACAACTGTTTTTTCTGTGATTTTTAATAAAAAATGAAATATGTATGAAAATATTCCTAGCGCAGCAATGAGACGAAAGGAGGAGAGAAAAGCAGGTGTTTAGAGTATTCCAAGTATATGATATAGGGAAAAAAACTGAAAACTTCCGTTCTATCCTGATTTCAAAGAACGAGGTGATCTGGACGACGTTGAAGAGGTGTTCACTTTTATCTTTTCGTCTTTCCTCTTTAAGGCTTTGACGACGACGGGGAAGGCCATGTCTCTACCAGCGACGAGCCCCTGGCTGTGCCGGAAAGCACCGGTCGGGTTGGGCCCGTAAGTGTAAATGGCGTACCCTGCCAGCAATATTCTCCCGCAAGAGGGACTCATCGTTAACATCAATCTCACTTTCAGCTTGAGAAGACCCATTGCGGAGTTGTTACTCTGCATTCAGTATTCTTGACCATAACCCGACTTAAACTTTGTACAACGCTACAAATCTGTACCGTCGCGACTTAAGTCCGTTTTGACACATAAAGCGTAGCCTAGGGCAATAAAAAGGTTTTCCTCATCGAAAGACTTGGAAGACCAGAGGCTGGAATTCATACCGCAGAACATAGGACGGTAACCCAATAGGAAGGGAGGAAGGCGAAAGAATGCGCCGGCCCGTAAGTGTAAATGGCGTACCCTGCCAGCAATATTCTCCCGCAAGAGGGACTCATCGTTAACATCAATCTCACTTTCAGCTTGAGAAGACTCATTGCGGAGTTGTTACCATGCTTTCAGTGTTCTTGACCATAACCCGACTTTAACTTTGTACAACGCTACAAATCTGTACCGTCGCGACTAAAGTCTGTTTTGACACATAAAGCGTAGCCTAGGGCAATAAAAAGGTTTTCCTCATCGAAAGACTTGGAAGACCGGAGGCTGGAATTCATACCGCAGAACATAGGACGGTAACCCAATAGGAAGGAAGGAAGGCGACAGAATGCGCCGGCACTATTGCAACACTGGATCAAAAGGGGCCCGGGTCGAAAAGTCGGACATTATATTCCCCCCTTGTGAAATTTACGGGCTGCGAAACAGAGAATTCCAATAAATTCTGCAGCGGATAAATTTAGTGCAGGGCTTTCCAGCATAGTGCAGACTAGCTGGTTCTCGATAATTCGCATCCTTCATTTCCCGTTTAGTGTGTTTGTTCCGGAAAATATGAATGCTTGGAACACAGTACCCTCTGGGACAGCCCAAAAACGCAGCCGTCGTTTTAACTTATCTTACACTGCAAAGTAACTTGCACTATAATTTTCCTTTCTTTTGTGTGCACTTCACTGGCTTTGTTTGTAGCCTCTCACGAAGTTGCCGCGAGACCGAACAACTACACCATCCATCACACCTCCCCGGACAACACCGGAAACCCAGACGACGCCATATCAAACGAGTAAGTCGTTAGGAGAGAAAAATACTGCTTGCCCAAGTTTAAGTACTATTCAAGATTTTCCACTTGTAAGAGAATTATATGACATACAATGTCGAAAAATATGCACCGACCACATGTAATTCAACACGTGTTTTATTGCGAGATTAAGTCCTTCACTGTTAAGAATAAAAAAAAAAACTTTCGAGGCAACTGAAGCGTTACTTGGCATAAAGTATGTTAACACATTACAGGATTTAGCTGAAAAATTTCTTTTCCCTACAGTACGTCACTATAAAAGACCTATTTTATTTAAATAAATAAATAAATAAATAAATAAATAAATAATTATGCGAGTGCTTCCTTTGATCAGAATTATGAATTTTAGGCTTGAATTGAGCAAATGTTTTGCTAGCATATTTGACAACCCCTGAAGCAGTTTACATCTGTGAAGTTTAATATATAGCTACCAATGCAAATAAACGCACAAGACGATAAAAGAGTACCGCAGAGGCGCTACCACACACCGCAAGCATTTCGCGAATATCCAGTCTTAATATGGTGTTGGTATTGAATGCTTCCCTCCTCTGTTCAGAAGTGAATGAGCATGTTGATATGTGAATCTGTAATCAACACAAGGTGCAGACAGCACTTTGGTTAGTTGAAGTTCGGACATGCGAATTTGGAGGCAGCTGAAGGACTGGGACAGTTTTTAGCAAATATTTTTTTTAATCGACTAACATATCCGGGCAATTTACACCGCTATAAATGTGAGCAGATGCAACATCCACAATATGTCCCAAATTATGTCGCCTAACGGCCCAAGAAGCTAAGAAAGTTGTTTCCCGCACCAACGTTAGTCGAATTCCACACTCGCCAGAGCTGGCAGTGGGACACAAGATGAAAGTCAGTAAAATGCTCCCAATCCGCATTTGTCCACCAAATCTCAATGGTTAATGTGAAAGTAAGTCCCTTTATTCCTCCACATGTGGTATATGGTTACTGTAAAACAAACCTAATGTAAAACAAAAGTGCAGTCCCTATATTTCCCCGCACTTGTTATGATTGCAGCATTTAAAACACTGCGTTTTCGTTCTTTACGGTACTGACGCTTTCTGTTACCTAAAGAGCGTGTTTTTTTTCTTTCAGAAAGCTGCTAATCTGTTCACACTCTTCCTCACTTTAAACTGCGGGCACGAAGCTACATGATCGTTTGCTAGAGTTCCTAACTTGCACGAAATCTGACACACTAATCAGTACCAGCCACTTCGATGCTTTAACGTGTTTGTGGTTATTTTCTTTCGCATATAGGCAATTTATTTTAATTTCCTCTCCATTTCTTTCTCAAAGAGCAAAAGATGTCTCGCAAATCTTGCCCGTGTCGATCCACTGCAAGCCACACTTATCAAGAAACTGAAATGTAATTTGAAAAGTTCACGAAGAAAACTTCGTAATACAGGAGACATAATTGATGCACTAGTGGTGCCTCCTTTATGTTTCTTTTCCTCTCACCAACCCACCAACTTTTCAAGAAGGCTACTATGTTAAATTATTTAGGCTGTCCTAGTAAAAACGGAGTTACACAAACAATATTCTCTTTAGTAAGAAGCGACCTTATCGCACACTCCTACGATCTGGAGAAGTTATGACCGGCTTGTGCTTAACCAAAAAATACGCTGATTTTATACCGCATTAAGAAAATAAAATGAGTCTAAGTGGTTAGAACTTGCTTTGCATTGTCGAGCTGGTTGTTCCTTGTGGTTCCATGATTAATTTATTTCTTAAACTTTCTTTCTCGAAGGCAACCGACTTCAGCACAAAAACTCGCAAGTCAACAGTGCAGTCTTAGGTAATGAGTTAGGTGCTGACAACGTTCCATTCCTGGCTTCGGTTTACCGACCCACTTCTTCCATCTGCGTCATACAGAAAACGATGGAATTTCCAGCCAACACATTCACAGCTGAGTCCTAAATTTCGTTGGCCCGAAGCACACCAATGCAGGCTATTTTAGGCGCTAGAGTGCTGCTTACTTTTGCAGTTTTGTTTTGTATTAAGCGTTAAAGAAATGAATAAGAGATATTTGATCTTGAGCGCGCCAGTTACAACCGGTATTTTCAGCAGGCCTGCCACTGTGTTAGTTCCATTTATTGAGCTATTTGTATACTATTTGCGCTGGCTCAAAATGCACCAATAAATGACTTTCCCAGTCCACCTGCTGGCCCATACCTCCAAGCTTTCCCCTACGATATTCTAATAACAAACCCGTGTTAACCTTGTCTAAGAGAAATCTTGCATCACCTCGAAACACGAAAGAACAAAACTAGATATCACTGCGTAAACGTTAACAAGCTGGCGTCAGTGACTTTTTAATGGCGGATCTCTGAGACTAGACTCCGCTGACATCCACTTCCAGTCGTTGACCAAGAATTCGAATTCTTTTTTTTTTTATGTGCAAATCAAGACTTTGAATCCTGTGGAGTAGAAAAGAAACCTTCTACCCTCAATAGAAAGTTCCTCAGCACTGAATTCTTCTTTCGTTTGCAAAGAAAATTCGTAGAAAGCTATGCGTTTGATTTTTTTCGTAAAAAATAAAAATCATTTGTTTAGTGCCGCTTTTCTGGTGAACGACGTTTTGTCACAGTTGCGTTTGCATTAAGGATTGCCGGCTAATTTTCTAGGGTAAGGGTGAGGGCTAGTTTCTAATCCATGATTAAAAATATATAGAGCGCAAATTGAAACAGAAAAGCACGAAGACGAGAGCCGACACACGAGCGCATACTTCCAACTGACGTTTATTGACAGGAACAGTTACTTATATGCATAAACCAAAAAACTAAATGTTATGAGGCATACGGACCTTAACTCTTCAAAAATTGGACTTCGGCTTCTGTCAGGGAACCGAGGTCGCAGTAATACAGGAATCCTAATAATAGCAGTTGGTTTTTTGGGGAAAGGAAATGGCGCAGTATCTGTCTCATATATCGTTGGACACCTGAACCGCGCTGTAAGGGAAGGGATAAAGAAGGGAATGAAAGAAGAAAGAAAGAAAGAAAGAAAGAAAGAAAGAAGAAAAGAAAGAAAGAAAGAAAGAAAGAAAGAAAGAAAGAAAGAAAGAAAGAAAGAAAGAAAGAAAGAAAGAAAGAAAGAAAGAAAGAAAGAAAGAGGTGCCATTGTGGAGGGCTCCGGAATAATTTCGATTACCTGGGGATCTTTAACGTGCACTGACATCGCACAGCACACGGGCGCCTTTAGCGTTTTTCTCATCTTGCAGCATGGTTATCTCAGCAGCCTCTACTATCTCCCGTGCTATCGGTTCAGGGTGCCTATACACCACAGAAGAGCTGGTAAGATTTGGTCTGGACAAGACTGTTCTCAGCCTTTGTTCACAACGCCTTCCACCGCAACCGCACGTGCAGCCACCGTGACGACGGAACCTGAGACGACCATGACGACAAGGACGACTACAACAACGACGATTGCGACCACGACCACTCCCGCCGGTCAGGCACCGCCACTGCTGTGCTCGGTGGGCCTCACAGCAGCGCTGCCCTCGCAGTATCCTCCGGACGGCGCCTGCGACATCCTGATCTACACGCACGTGCGGGTCGAGTCCAAGATGCTGCTCGCAGTGGACACCGAGATCAGCTACGCGGCTTTCAGGAACGCCTGCAAGCTGTACACCGAGAGCACGTGCGGTCTGTCCTTCGACGTCCGGTTAGTGCTTCCCTTACAAATATGGTCTATAGACAGTTTATAGAGCCCTTATAGCCTCTAATGCCTTCCTATAGATATTTCTTTTTGTCTATTCATAGTCTATACACTGTCTATAGAGAGAAGTCTACTAAAAGTGTAGGGACATAAATCTATAGATTGTCTATAGACTTTCTATATATTTTGTATAGCCTATACACTTATCTACGGTTTGCCCATAGAGAGTATATAGACACTATAGACAGAAGTCTATGGACAGTCTATAGACTACCTAAAGAAATTTTTGTAAGGGTTGAATCGCAAATACAAAAGTACTCCCCTTAAATGTATGCTACAACGTCTAGAGAAACAGATTCCAATGAATTGCGCTTGCCAATGATGATGAATTATGGCGTGCTTGTTCTAAAGACAGCACAATACCAAAAGAGTGCGTCGAAACATCTGCACGGAAACTCACTGCTGCGTCGAAACATCTGCACGGAAACTCACTGCGGCGCATTGACTTCAAAACAAGAGTGGTACAGTGCTGTGAGAAGAATCGGCTCTTTACGTAGTATTATAACTGTCTGGGTCTGCTTGAACTAGCCGCTTTCAAAACACTGTCTTCTTTTGTGCCTTCTATTTCCACATGAAGCGCCTTAATCCCGAGTGCTTTGCAACGTCAGTGCATGTTAACGAACTCTCTTCTGGTCCTAGTTATTGTGGAGCCCTCCGCTATGACAACAGCCACAGCCAGTTCGTATTTGCAGCTTTTCAGATCCTACGTACAACAACGACAACACCATGATTCCTTTTTATTGCATGTAGAACTTTGAAGTCGTATATCACATTTTAGCTTTTATTATCCTGAGGATTTAGCAGCGCAGCATTACATCACAAGTGTTTCGTCATATAAATTTCTCCCACGACTTTCTGCCAATCGTTAAAACTGAAGAATGTCACAATTAACGAACAATAATCGACAAAAATAAAATTTAAGTTGATCGGCGTACATTGCAACGAGGCAGCGCGCAGAGACGACGGGAAAGAAAAGACACACAGCAGGGCGCTAACTATCAACTGAATTTTATTCGGAAAAACATCTCTTAAATACCGCTGTTCTGCAAGTCCCGCGGTTACACATCACGACGTGGAAATGGCCAATCAGCAAACCCGTCAATAAACGTGAATTCTTTATCATGCAAAGCAAAGTTGGTACTGCTAACGCATGAGTCATCTCCTTTTCATATGTGATACGCTTCTGCGAGCTCTCGACATGTTTTTTCCGACTAATTCAGTTGATAGTTAGCGCCTTGCTGTGTGTCTTTTCTTGTCAGTCGTCTCTGTGCGCGGCCTCGCAGCAATGAATCTATACCAACTAGCCCAAAACAATCGTTCAAACATGGATCAGCGTAAGAGTGTACTTCAAGATCCGTTGTATTGCTTTTACTGCTCAAGCTATTTCTCGCCTTGAAGGTTAAATCTTGAAACATAAGGCCGTAAAAAATCTTCCTGATATACTAGAAACCAAACTAGAATCCTAGGATTCGCGCCAACAACAAACGTATCAATACACACCTTCAGTGCAAGGAAATTGTCATGACTTGACCATAACGAACACCAGATGAGCTTAAGAGCCAACTGCAAAGAACTATTACTTTTCGTACAAAGCACCTGAACGTGCTTTGAGCACCATGGAACTGATTGTGATCAATTTCCACGCTCATTATAAAGCTATACAAGCGTTTAAAAGGCTCTGTAGCAGACTACGCGTGCACCTTGTGGTGTAACACGCGGTTAGACAAGCTACGAAATATCTACATAGCTACGGAGATCAAGTGGTCTCCCGAAGCCGGATTTATTAGGAGTAACCGGATGACAGGCAACGTTTAGCGACAGGCTGGAGGCTAAAATGTGGCTTCAGAGCCTCAAATTTGGCAGTCTGGAACACTTTTTTGAAATTTCAGGCGCGATTACTATGGCGCAACGTGGTGTAGCCGTCGGGCGCACGAACCAGCAAGGCGCACACAAACGCGCCCACCGACTTTCCGAAGTGAGCAAAGCGCAAACGTTGTAGTATCCTATATGAAAATCTGCTGTATTTTACGTGGCCTTCTGGTAGCCACCTTGCCTGGTTTCGTCACAATCTACCCAAAGTCCACGTCGTTTCTTTGGCTCCAATGAAAAGAGTTCCCGCAAAAGTTGTACTAGCAGCACCATCACTTGTCGGCGACCGGGCGAACGACGGCGACGCGAAGCTGAAAGTTTTTAACGTTTGCGGGCGTTTGTTCCAACTGCTGTAAACACCCTCTATTGGCGTTCGCATCACTGACTATACACCTTTTCTCAGTCGCTGCGGCTCGTAACGGGTGCAACCAGCCGCCGAAAGGCCTCAACTGCTGGCCAGAGTAATTTGTAGTGTTGGTAATGGCCGAATTTTTGCGTCTTTTGGTTTTAAAAAGTGCGATTCTTTGGAGACATTCCTGACGCACTCACTTCTATTGCGTATGCCACATGTGCTTTTCTGTGCTCACTCTTTTGACACAGAACTAGAAAAGACTTTTAATCTTGGTGGGAACAGCCGAAAAAAACCAAAACGCAGACATAGAAAGGAACACACAGAACGTAGACGAGGCTGACTGTCAACTAAAGTTTTTATTGGAAAATCCGCGCTTTTTGTTTCCTTGTCAAAAAGATCTTGCTTTTATCTCCCGTGGGGTTCGTTCAAGAAGGAAATTTCTTTTCTTGATAGAGAGATGGATGGGGTGCTGACGCACCGCTGTCCTGTTTTAATGCCGTTTTTTTTTGCACCTGGCCTCTAAGCGTGCACTGAGGACAAAGTGTAGCTGTGCTGTCTCAATGGGTCACCGCGTTCTAAAGACAAAGACGCTACGTCAACATAAAACTCACCTTTTATAATCCGTAAAGGGCAATGTATGAAACACATCTCGCGCCTCAACAGTCCATTTCGCATGAAATCTGCGCTCTGTCGGCAAACGTTTTTGGGTAGGTATCCTGGAGCCTAGAAAATGCTGACATTAACATGAAAACGCTGAGCACGGAGTCTGAATGGAGTTATTAAACTAAACATTGTAAGCAATAAACACGCTTTTTGCTACCGGAAAAATATAAATGTTGGCAGAAAATTTCAGAGAATTGATTTGTATCAAGATCAAATTAACATCATGTGGCGTCCAGTGCCCACTTATTGATACTAGCTGTACAAGTAGGTCGTGTGACGTGTGCATGACGCGTCAACATGACGCTCAAAAGGGAAGCAGAGGATAAAATTTTTAAATGGAAGTTTCGTGATTTTTGTTCAGCTATATACACCCAAGGATGTTCGCCAATACGGATATACGAGACCAGCTGACTGACGTAATGCGCACTGCGCGAATCAACCACTACGCCATCATGAACATCTACCAGCAGAGAGATATTGCCAGAAATTTCTCGCTGGACGCTGGTGCTACACTTAAGGTAAGCAAGTGTATTTTTTTCTTGAGTGACGTGGATTGGGATATCTGTATCGCGGATTTATTTTTAACGCCAGTTGTGTCGGGCGCACTGTTGCTTTTTACTCGGATATTGGCGCGTACGTTAACTTGTCAGGGATATTATTACCCAATGGAGCTTAAACCTTACATGCTAGCACCTTTTGCACTCTGGCTATTCGCTACTGGAAATGCCTACGCTCTAGCCGAGATGCTATGCCAAACATGCCAGCGAATGTTTCGAAATGTAGTTTAGTTGGCATGGATGCTCTCATTTAATAAAGACTTCACAACCCAGGCTCCTAACTCGCACACTAATTCAAATATTATGGGCTTTAAGAGCTCAATACGAAGACTGTTAGATTTTTCTATAAATTATAGAGGTTGGACGCTCCTTCAAACATTATGGTGACAGACGCCGTTCCTACTCTTGAATTATGCCAAATGCAATGTAGATTAGAGTCAATTTTCCTCTTTATTAACAAAAAGCTTGGATTTAATAAAAAAGCACACGAGACATTACAGGTCTACCTCACGGAGCCCGTATTAAGCTCTAACTCACACAATTAATCTCTTCCACCACCCTGAAAAATATCCGATTAGAAGCGTACGTTAAAAACAGCTTCCCACAGTCGCCAGAACTGTTCACATTTCCCCTTAAATGTTGTCTCTAACTTGTTCATGATTGTTTGTTTCCTTTCTTCGGCCTCTTGAATGTCCTCAACGTTCTGATGTATGTAAGAACCAAATAAAAAGACGGGGCTAAAAATGCGCTTTGCTTTGCAGGAGTTTCGGTCGTTGCTGGGAAGTGACCGAAAAAAGAACAAAGTTATTATCGGTCTTGGCTACTTCGATTACAACCAATCAGACTCGGTGTCGTCGCTCTCGTACCTCGCTGAGAACACCGCCACGTGAGTATTGCTGATTGAATATTACTAGCCCAAGGTTAAGCACGAGAACTGCACTGAAAATTTAATAAGGTATGTTGCTCTTCGTGAGGATAGAACACTTTGTGAGGGCAAAGGGAAGAGTGTAACAAGGGGAGAAAACTTCTTGTTTGCTTATTCCGCAGTTCATGACAGAAAAAATAATAATATAGCATTGAGTACAACCTGAGTTTACGTTAGTTTTTCACCTGACTACTTGTTAGCATCAGTATTTGCACGACTTCCGCGACATGTTCCGCACATGTGCATTTTAACTTTCCCGTCTACTTATAAGCTGTTACGTGTTGTGCTTGCAAACAAGTGATAGCCTAATAGACCACGAGTGTCAAGGGACCCTTACCCTTCGAAGCATAACCTTTGCTCCACTTCCAAGCTAGGCTTTCCTATATAATGGACAACGGAACCTACACGTTGATTTTACGCTTTAAAACTTGAGGAAGTCACTTCCACAAGAACACAAATGAAAACGAAGTAGGTTTAGAAACTTATCGCTCAGCGGGGTTTCCACTCGGTGTTATCTCTAGAAGAGGATTTAACCTGAGCCTATAGAGAATAATAGATTGCAACGCTGCATCAGTATACTTCGGAGTGGCCGTGGCCATGCAACCTCGATCACAGGGAGATCATTCATACCCATCATTTTATCTCCTTCTCCGTCATTTCGTCCCTCCTCACTAAAAGAGCACTCAATCCTGCCCAAACGTATCAGGCAGGGTCAAATATGTATGCAAGTAGCCCATTACAAATTTCCTCTAGGATGAGCAGGCTAATATTGCGGTTTTATTGTTTATAACCCGGAAAAACGTCCATGAGTGCCGCGTTTTGTTATCTAGAGTAAATGGCTATTGATGTGTTCCCGGAGTGGTCACTCCACTGTTCTGCTCCGCTCTGAAACTCGTGCTGCTGTTGCATTGATCATTAATTTCATCGTAACGGCTGCATCATAAATTCGACGCGAACACCTAAGTACTGTTAGATTCGCACACAAGCATGCAGCTTTCCATATGAAAAGAAGACATCAAAAAGAAGACATGCCTTTGCTTCAATATCTTTGCGAATTATATATTAATAATCAGTATGCTAAGAGCCCCAATTGAGGAAGTCTAGGTGCCACTTTTTTTACGGAGAGAGAGAGAAGTAATCTTTATGCAGTTTGTTTCCCGCGTATTTCTTAAAAATAAATCTGACAGATAAAGCTGCTTATTGCTAAATACGGTATTCACTCGTACAAAGGGTTAAAAATATTCCATAAGTATCACTGCGGCAAACAGCATAGGGCATCGTGAGATTCAACACATGTTAACATCGAATAAACAGTTGGGACTGGAGATAGTTGATATTTGTTTTTTTTTTCAGTTTGTGTTCGAAGAGAGCTAGCTTGCGAACAGGGATATGGTTATGCTTGAGGCAAACAGCAATACTCTGGGCGAAGCGCTTCGTCCAGTGTGTTTCTGCGTTCAATCCACTTAATCCTGTCCACGTTTGCAAGGATGCTCATTTCGAATATGAGAGGAGCTCATCTACACCCAGAATGATGACACGGCCTGATCTTCACATGGACTGGAAACATTTCATAAAAAGGTGGTCTAGAATAGCCGGAATTCGCTTTCGACAAACATTTTCTCATGCCAGCGCCTCATAACATATGTTCCTTCTTGAGGAATTTAGAACGAATAATCGAAAAGCATCACTCTACTATCTGATGTGAAAATAAGTTGCTGGTTTAATGTTCCACTCAACATTGAATGTGATTGGATGTTATCCGAACTGTCAACTCCACTATGTAGCGTTCTGTTTCAAAGCTCCGCGCTTACTAATTTTTTGTTTCCTTTGTTTTCAGGAGTGACGTCGACATTGTGGTAATAATCACCAGTGTTCTGACGTCGCCAAATCGGTTGCCGTGCACCACTTTACCGGCCAACGCACTCAAGAGCCCGAGCACCCTGCTGCTACCAATGGTGAGCACAAACAACAAGAGTAAAAAATGTGTCAAGATTTTTATCTTCAGGATTTCGCTGACTAAAAATGTTAGAAGAGGCGCAAAAAAAACACATGGAGACAGAAGCCAAATAAAAACTCCATCACCACGACACTTTCTTCGCCGCTGCGGTGGCTCAGTGGTTATGGCGCTCGGCTGCTGACCCCAAAGTGACGGGTTCGATCTCGGCCGCGGCGGTCGAATTTTGTTGGAGCCGAAATTCTAGAGGTCCGTGTACTGTGCGATGTCAGTGTTCGTTGAAAAACCCCAGGTGGCCTAAATTTCCGGAGCCCTTCACTACGGCGTTCCTTAAAGCCTGAGTCGCTTTGGGTCGTTAAACCCCCCTAAGCCATTAACTTTCTCTCTTTGTTCTTTTAAGTTCTACTGCTTTTTCGAAATTTCAAAGAAACAAAAGCAAACGTAAACTGGACGCCACATCCGAATGTCGCAGATACCCTCTGAGAATTTTCAGCGACAAATGGAAAAAAACTGTTTCTTTCACACCTTAGCGTTTTTCCTCCATAAAGACCGCGGCGGCTGCGTTTTTATGGAGGAAAAACGCTAAAGCGCCCGTGTGCTGTGTGATGTCAGTGCACGTTAAAGATCCCCAGGTGGTCGAAATTATTCCGGAGCCCTCCACTACGGCACCTCTTTCTTCCTTTCTTTTTCACTCCCTCCTTTATCCCTTCCCTTACGGCGCGGCTCAGATGTCCAACGATATATGAGACAGATACTGCGTCATTTCCTTGCCCCCAAAACCAATTATTATTTTTAATATTATTATTATTATTATTATTATTATTATTATTATTATTATTATTATTATTATTATTATTATTATTATTATTATTATTATTATTATTATTATTATTATTATTATTATTATATTATTATTATTATTATGATTAATATTATTATTATTATTATTATTATTATTATTATTATTCACACCTCAACAGTTATGAGGGCTTATAGTTACTGTAGTGTCGCGTGCATGAGTCCGTCACAAGGCCTGTTCCAGAAGGACTGAATATAATTTTTTTTATGCCAAGCTGTGCGTGTTAACTCTATCGGCGTGCAGACACGGAGTCTACGGTACAAAGCTGATTAACACTGTGCGCTTAAAAGAATGGACAGGACTTAAGCCATGCTCTTACCTCGCTGGTTGCTCGAAATTCTCCCTCCCAGGTTCTCTTACTCCAGCAGGAAAGTTCCTTTCGTTTGGCAAAATAAATTCTAAATGGGGGTTAGGGGAGTCGTTTTGTAGCGATAGCTACATTACGGTAGCATTTCGAGCCTTCAGCTTGGCGGCGCCGCCACCCTGTGGCTGCGCTGCCGCCCCGTGGATACGCCGCAACGCTGCCACGTGCTCGGTCAGTTGGTGCGGAACAGCTGCCTGCGGCGCGGCGTGGTGGCTGATCACGTGGTTCGTCACGTGGTTGGTCACGTGACCAAGTTCCACTCGGCCAGCTGTAGCTATCGCGTTACTCCAGGTTTAATCAGCCCTAAACCGCCGCCAATTTTTTTGTGTGCGCATTTGCAGGAAAAGGCTGTCCCGATGGCCTTGTCCAACTTCGGCATTCCCTCACTGACCGTGGCCTTCTCGTTCCAAATGGGCGTCCTTCTCTACCGCACGCAGCAAAGGCACGCACACCCATTCGACGCCCTGTACAAAGAATGCACCAGCATGTCCATATCGGACTACTCGACGGCAAGTGTCCTTTGCAGATTGGCTTCAGAAGGCTTTTGCTGCCTGTTTCTGCATCACCACACCGAGTATTTCGGAACAAAAGCAGTTTTGAGCGGGAATTCTTTTATGAAAACAATAATTTCAGATAAAGCAAGGTTTCACTATTGCATTAAATATATCCGCAGATCAGCCGACGGCAGTCTCGTATCTTTTTTTATCTGTTAGCGTTTTTGATATCGTCAAAAGCGTTGCCCATTGATTGTCTTTGGCGGTCTTGACTGTTCGATGCGACTTATGGAAACACTATAAAAGAAAGATTGTACTACATATGAGAAGAATGGATCGTTACCTTCAATATTATCTTAACATCGTGTTGCAATTTTACAATTTTCAAAATTTTTGCTGGAGAATGTTGAACATGAGATCTTTGAACTCACTGTGGCAAACGACATTCCAATCAGGCCTCAACGAGGGGATGCAACTATTGCTTCTCCACGCGTACTGAACTTGAACTGATGGGCAAGTTCAATATCCGAACGTAGACAACATGAACTGCTGGGCACGTTGGTCGAACGTAATAGCGGTGGAACAGCGCAACGGGACACGGACCAGCTTGAAATTACATCCTTTATTTTCTTCCTTCGTACGCCTTTGCGCTGTTTCAACATCCTCATGTAAGGTTCGACGGGGATTCGCCGATGGTGGTGAGGAGTTTGAAAGCCACGCGTTCGAGTGCACATTTTCTTGTTCAGAAACATTCGAATTCCCCGAATTTGAATACATGAATAAAGCTGGTAAACGTTTTACGGCCCCTGGAGTTGAGAATCTTACAATAATAAATGGGGATCAAATGACGGTCCTTGCGCATCGGCATCTCGAAGCGGCAAGGGTGGTGGGTACTTGAGGTAAGCCTTTGAAGTCAGTCTACGAAAATAGTGATTAGTATCGCAGGGGCAACGTCGTCAAGGAAGAGCACCAGCAATATTATAACGCGCATATTTGGGAGTGCAGAAACGTTACCAAGGGCTTCGTAAAAGAGATGAAAACGAATATTTATCTATCGGTCGGGCTTTGTTAATTACACGACCATAGATACAGATGTCACAGTTGTTTTCAGTACTTAAATTTCAGTATCCCAAGGAAGATTGATATTTCCAAATTAAGGCTCCATAAAAAGGCTAATTGAACCTTATCCACCATCACTCCTCGCTTTTCAAGTGGCCCACTGTACCTACCTTGAGGATATGAGCTCCAAGGTTTAGTTACATGTAGCGTCCTTTCCTCGTGGGGACAGGCTTAGCCGCTCTCATCGCAGTGTGTCCTGACAAAGAACAGCTTTCATGTCGCAGATGATTTATACTGGGCATCGTTTTTCACATACGTAGTTTTGAAAAACGCCTAATAATGCCCGCTGCAATGAAGCACGTTCTTCCATGTGCCCTTCTTAATCGCTGATTAATGAGAGAACCATAGGAGTCAGCTACAAGGAGCGCGAAATCTAAGTATGTTAGGTATGGCTGCAAGTTGAGAGATGTGTTGGATGTTCTAGAAAAAAAGGTCACTGCGTTAGAAAACACCGACAAGAAAAGTATAATGGGTCAGGATGGGCGTCCTGTCCACTTCTTCTTTTCTTGTTGGTGTTTTCAAGCGCAGTAACCTCTTTTTCAAGAAGTATGTTATGCTTTGCTTTCAGTCATATGCGTACCTCTTTTTACAGGCCTGTGGCGTTACTCCACAAGAGCTTCACAGTGAGAGGATCACCATTGGTTTTAGCAGCAACAGATCCTTCGCAGACACCGGCAAAGTGGTTTTACAGACATTTGACACGCTGCGGTTTATGACGGACAAGGTGAATTTTTGTTTTCTTTATTATGCACCCCCTGTCTCCTACTGCCTGGCTTATGAAAGAGTAGCCAAGCGAGAATAAATAAACGCAGGTCATATCACATTCGCCCTACTTAACGTAGCTCTAACCAGGAAACACATTAAGTGTTCTTAATTCAAGCAAGAAGTCATGCCTCTTCCTCTTGCCAGCGTACCTTAAACAATTTATTATATTTTTTCATGCATAATTGTATCCAATTTTGGCTATATTTACGGTGAAGCGAATAGCAAAAAAACGTTCATAACTAATAGCAAGTACCACAAACGAACTAAAACGTGAAGCGAGGATACACAATAAAAACAGCGGCGCAAAAGCAAAGCGCAAAAAATCGAAAGGTAAAAAAACGAAGGCGTATGATAGAACACCAAAAACGGCTATGAAGTGTTATGTGCGGCTGGCATACAGCGACCTCTATTGCGAACATAATTTTGACAGTGTCCTTGGTCAACATTTCTGCGATTCAGTTAAACGCAAAAAAAAACAATATGAGCCACTGCATTGCAGGCAATCATTGTGACCATTGCTGGGTGGTTGCGCTGCTTTTCCTCCAACGTGCGAAGTTCTTTACGTTCCCTCTTAATAAAATTCTTACCGCATAAGGAGAACGACCTACTCACATTCCTTGGCCTGCTTTTTATGCTGGCTCTCTCAATTGCACCTCCAGTTGAGAAAGCCGATGCAATCTTCCGGGATAAAGAGCGTGCAAAACTACTCAAGCAATTCCATACTGGGTTGTAGAAATTGCCGGCATTTGAAAAGCATAGAAAATCAAATAAATAAACACGACATTTAAAGGTCTCCACTTGCATTTTGAGTGACCTATTTTTTTTCTCGTACCATTTAAGGCACGTGGCTTTACTATTAGGGCTGTTTAATTGGAAATTTCAGAAAGGCCGATTTGCTTCTTTTAAAAAGTTTTTTGTTTACACTTCGTTGAATACGTACTACACAAAATAATTGACGAGCATGTGCGCTTAAACGCGGTGTGTCCGTCGGAATCACACAATCGATAGTGCGCGCTAAGGCGTTGCAAACCACTCTACGCTCCGTGCACGAGAAAATCTTTCTTTCTTGAGCCATTTTCCTGGTCACCTTTGTACAAAGAACCCGAAGGGCGACATTGCAACAATGTAAAGAGGGAGCCCAATCTTTGAGAAGCTTTAAATGGGATTCAAAGAAGTGCCTTTTTGTGTGTGTTGTGCTGCATCTAAGACATGCACTTAAATGATACCGCCATTAGCAGTGGTTGCTGGTTTCGACTCCTCCCCTTACATTGTTTATGCTTAGGTTGTTTCTTCTTTCTTTTTAGTGCTCGCGCACGTGCACAGTTCAAACTGAAGTAAACGCACCCAAGACGTACATAAAGTTAGCACGTAAGAATTCCGCACGCTTGAAGGCGCACTAAATACAAGGCCATCTTATTCTCCGTAATAATCGACTCTATAGCTCACTTCATGGCATGTTTGTGTCTCCGGTATCGAAGGGCGCAATCATTGTCGAGAAAATAGCATTAAAATTATCTGACCCCTAGGTCCAATTGTGACATTTATGCCAAACGCCTCACAGCAGGCACAGGTGAAGCAAATAGAGGTTTATCCTAGCCCTTCAGATTCGCACTTGAAACAAGCTGGCAGAGACACTTAAGATTCCTTGCTTGTGAGAAGGCGTAAGGCTGCCCACTTTAACCGCACACCTTCCAGGTTGCATGAGGAGCCCAACTTTTATGGAAGTCCTCATGCACCTTAAAACTATGGCGGCGCATTACAGTCTCCTTGCGAAATTGACCACTAATGGATACACCTTCATTTCATTTGGAGACCTTTCATAGCTCGTAAACGCTTCATGTTCAGGTAAACTAGCGTTTTTATCTTTCGAATTCTGCAGTCTATTGATACACGGCAACTCTGAATTCTCTGAAGTGTCTCTTTAACAAGTTTGGTATCTATCTATGCCGCTTCCTTCACCTAAGATGTTCTGCAGTATTTAAATATAGGATTTTTGAGTTACAAGTGCACATTCTTCGGCATAGCGTTGTCAGCGGTGTAGCTCATCGGAGTACCGCTCAGACGTGTTGACTACTAGGATGGTTTAATTAGTACTAAGTAGTTAACATTTCAAGATAAAGTTTGGTTTATGGGTTTTAACGTCTCAAAGTGACTCAGGCTATGAGGGACGGTGTAGTGAGGGGCTCCGAAAATTTCCACCACCTGGGGTTCTTTAACGTGCACTGACGTCGCACAGTAAACGGGAATCTAGAATTTCGCCTCCATCGAAATTCGACCACCGCGGCTGGGATCGAACCCGAGTCTTTCGGGTCAGCAGCCGAGCGCCATAACCACTTAGTCACCGCGGCGGCTCAACACAAAGTGTTAGTCTTCTTTGTTAAGATGCGTATAGCCCACCGCAAGTGGTATTCATATCAGTTTTTAGAATTTCGAGAACATGCTATTACCCTCAGCGCTATATCAAAACACATTTGCCCTATTTCGGGGAGTAGCGTGCACTAGAGGAGTAGCTGTGCCTGTACGCTCTCGAAAGCGCATGCATTTTGGCGCGATGTAGCCAAAATTTGTTGAATCACAGCACCGAGGTTAAATGCGTTTTAAAAATTGCAGAAACTGATATGGATATTGGTGGCGTACACGCCTCTCAATAAATATTAATTCTGAAAGTAATAGCTTAAGAGTCATCTATAGAGTAGTCATTGACCAGCCTACTAGTTATCAAAGCTTAAAAGGGGGCTAGTTGGTCGTACATCTTAGCACACATATAGCACTTGTCGTTTTGTGTCTTCCCTTCCGCAATGTAGTCAGCGCATCCCTATGCCAAGTCCTACTAGCTAGCATGTCTTAGGTGTATTCTGTTCCACTGCACCGCTGACAATGCTATGCCGAAAAAGCGCTCG
This sequence comes from Amblyomma americanum, assembly GCA_030143305.2. NCBI lineage: Eukaryota > Metazoa > Arthropoda > Arachnida > Ixodida > Ixodidae > Amblyomma > Amblyomma americanum. The sequence goes on along the minus strand of JARKHS020005139.1, from coordinate 47,643 downwards.
TCTAGCTCCAAAAAGGCTACCTTTAAAGTAACAGAAGATAAAGGGTGAAACTTGCGGCATATAGATTATTCTTTATCTACGACAACATGTGCCTCCTTAATAGCGAAGATTTTTTATGATTTTGTCAAGTGGACTTCGGCTCAGAAAAATTTAAATTAAGCAATAGAAAGCCGTCCTGTTTCTGTCTACCGATTCTTCTCACACGGCGTCATGAGCACCACATACTTTCCACGCACCGCCTGAGAGGCGACCAGAAGCTTGTTTGGAAAACAGCGCTACCAAGGATGTAACACAAGAGCATGCTTGTTTTCTTTCTCTGTACCCTTTCTATTCAATTGGTTTAGCCTAAAAAATTTTGAAAAACTGGAAATAACAGAGAATGATCGTCTGATTTGTACCTAGTAGCACCGCACACACGCTACTGGCAACAACCAGGCACACAATGCACACAGGCTTGCACACAACCTTGCCTACAGGCTTGCACACAGGCTTGCACACAGGCTTGCACACAGGCTTCCACACAGGCTCGCACACAGGCTTGCATACAGGCTCCACACAGGCTTGCCACAGGCTTCCACACAGGCTTCCACACAGGCTCCACACAGGCTTGCATACAGCTCGCACACAGGCTTGCCTACAGGCTTGCACACGAGCTTGCCTACATGCTTGCACACAGGCTTGCATACAGGTTTGCACACAGGCTTACACACAGGCTTCCACACAGGCTAGCACACAGGCTTGCATACAGGCTTGCACACTGGCTTGTGCAGAAGACGACTAGCCTTCACAACGCAGCAGATGAAACTCAATTTAATACGCATTAATCAACAGCTGCTGATAATCACGCGCTTTGTTTTGACGTGTGCAGAAAAATCGATTCCTTCCCAGATGTCTTGATTTCACCCTGCAGCGCAAAGAAATGGGAAGAGTGCAATGACGTCACCTCGTGACTGAGCCTCTGGGAAAATCGGCCATAGAAATATGGAATTAACACTTTCGTTGTACTGTTGAATATTCTCTCACTTGTTGAGCCAGTACAAGCGTTAAAAAACTTTTCGTTTTGCGTCGCTGTCATCCAGGCCAACGTAATCATGGGGACGCCAGGCATCCGGGCCAATTTCACGTGGTTCCTGTTCAACGTGCACCTGACGGACCTCACAGGACGCTGCCTCACCGGGGGTCCCTTCGATCGTGTGAAGGGCTTTAGGGACTTCTACAAGCTGCAATGGCAACGGTTGAACCAATGAAACGCAGGCTTCGGACCGTTGCAACGATTCCAGCTTCCATAGCACGTTTGGGCACGTTGCTTCATCCTGCTGTCAGTGCGTTCTGTTTTTGTTTTCTGCGTTGAAATGAATACTACATAACGAAAACAGGAACAGGAACCGCCTATGCTTCTTCCCTTGCACTGTGAACTTTCAGCCACTGTAACGTTCTTTCACTGAAATTTCGTTGCGCCGAACGCAAAACGCCAATTGGTAAAGGACATTTTTTCGCCTACATTGGTGAATTATTTGGTCTGCCGATGTTTGGGGCATGCGACCATGAGTTGATGTCTCCTAGATAATTACGTACTCTTCTCTGTCTGCGTGTAATAACGGGCAACTGGTAGTTATCTCATAGCAAGCAATTAGAGCAATTTCTTAATTAATTATTCATTAACTAAGTAACAACTGGTAGTCATCGTGAGTAGTATGGAGTATCAAATCCGGTTGGCTCACCCTATAAACGCAGGTTAAAACAACGTTTCCTATGCCTTAGAGATGGTTTTGGCTGCTTGCCCCTACTGCTCGCTCTCGTTCTTGGATGGGGAAGCCGGCCACTGCCTATGCTGCCAAGCATTCTTCTCCACAGTCCTCAAGCGAAGCTTTCATCAAGGACTCTGACGGTGATGATCTATGTTTGCCCCTTTGTGTCAGCCTAGAGCAGTAGCAATCAATGCACACAGTGTGGTGCCATCGGTTGGAAGCATGCCATTTGCTAATGACTAGCACTATCTGTGCTATAACTATGAGAACCCTTTGGTCCATAGCTGTGCCATTGATGCAGTGCGGCCAGCCGTCCGAAGGCGCATCTATTTGATTTCATCGCCATTGTCCGGAATCGCGTTCCCAAAACTTTTTTGGAAAAATGTTTTTTTTAGAAGTGGTAAGTACTGCTGAGTCCAAACTTCTGCAAGAGAGACCATTTGTTTCTGCGCCGCTTTCAAGAATTGGGATTTCTGGAAATGGGCTGCATATACATTCATGCTTCAAACTGTACGCCAGAAAGCCATGTTGTGCGGAAGAAAGGAGGAGAAAACGTTTTGCAAACAGCCCCCAGGTTACCATCCGGGTTCATGAGGGTGAATGTAACAGGGCTGCTCAAGATGTGAACTCCTGGTTCAATACAGTTTGAGGAACACAGTATTTCAATTGTGTTTTTGACATCAAGTTTATTATCTGGCGTTTTGGAAAACCTCGTCGCAACTCATGAAGGTAGGTACAGGTTCACAAAACCAGTGACACGAAGCATTCGTCTGCATAGAAGATGTTCGCACTTGTATTTCTCGAAGAATACGTGAACGGCCAAGTGTTTGACGCGTACTGAGACCCATCTTGCCCTGCTGCCTATCACAGAAATAAAACTAGAGCAATAATTCGGCGATGAGTGCCTCATCTGTACATTTCGCACTGCAGCGGTTTTCAGAACAGTGAGTATTTCGTGCCCAAAATTATGCGCTCCCCTGCAGTTTCCAGTGCTGAATAGCATGCTTGAAAATATCTCCAGTCGATACAGGTTTCCATCGGCAAAGATTCACGGAATAGGTTGGTGCAGTCTATGGCGATGTTGCTAATGAACGGAATGTAGCGAATGGGTGCCGAGAATTCTCGGGAGGCAGAAAGGATCTTCATGAAAAAATCATATGGCTGCTGTCGTTTTCACCAAGCGTCTTAGTAGAATCGAATACTAAATAGGTTAGATAAAGCGTGTGAACTTTAGGAACTATTTCCGAAGTGTAAAAGAGTGACGGTGGTCCTTTGAAAATAAATGGAGGGCACACATGAGAGACGGCATACGTCGGCTTCGCTACAAGGCTGGGTTGCACTCTGCACGGACCACCGCCTATTTCGACTACATTTGGACATAGGGAGCATACCCGGTATGACATCGTCCTGGCGCCCAATGATTTTCGCTGCTATGTATCTGAAGAAATATCTGAACGGCCGACGGTTTGCTAGTAAATATTGTCAGGATAAAAGAAGTATAAGACGTGGTTAATAATACAGGCGAGAGACTTTCGGTTTGCTAGTAAATATTGTCAGGATAAAAGTAGTATAAGACGTGGTTAATAATACAGGCGGGAGACTTTCGGTTTGCTAGTAAATATTGTCAGGATAAAAGTAGTATAAGACGTGGTTAATAATACAGGCGGGAGACTTTCGGTTTGCTAGTAAATATTGTCAGGATAAAAGTAGTATAAGACGTGGTTAATAATACAGGCGGGAGACTTTCGGTTTGCTAGTAAATATTGTCAGGATAAAAGTAGTATAAGACGTGGTTAATAATACAGGCGGGAGACTTTCGGTTTGCTAGTAAATATTGTCAGGATAAAAGTAGTATAAGACGTGGTTAATAATACAGGCGGGAGACTTTCGCTTTGCTAGTAAATATTGTCAGGATAAAAGTAGTATAAGACGTGGTTAATAATACAGGCGGGAGACTTTCACTTTGCTAGTAAATATTGTCAGGATAAAAGTAGTATAAGACGTGGTTAATAATACAGGCGGGAGACTTTCGGTTTGCTAGTAAATATTGTCAGGATAAAAGTAGTATAAGACGTGGTTAATAATACAGGCGGGAGACTTTCGGGATCACTGTATAAGAAATGTGGTTCCAATGCTAAAGAAGTACTTTAATAATGGCGGTGGATGTGTTAAAGGTAATTAAAAGTAATTTGTATCCATGCACACGCTGGGTTTTGCATCTTTTCGGAGACACCTCGTGTATTTGAGGTGCAATATTGAACCTACATTTAATATACATATTTTATTCTGCGGGTCTGTCTTTGAACTCTGAACACAACACACTTAATGTAGTGCGAGAGGGAATAGACATAAAGTAAAAGTCCGCAGGAGCTACAGGTACTGCGAACAGAGCTATCTCTTCCTTATCCTTTGGAAGTCTTCTGCCATTCTGCGAGGTAGAAGTCCCTGAATCCCGTCACGCGTTCGAAGGAGCCTCTTGTAAAGCAGCGCCCGGTGTTGTCCGTCAGGTGCACATTGAACAGAAACCAGGTGAAGTTTTGCCGCCTGTTCGGTGTGTTCATGACAAACGTGGCCTGGAAAGAGACGCGACGGCAATACCTCGTTACGAAAGCGGGCCCAATATTTCATGAACGATGCTCTGCGCACTAACCAAAAGATCGTCCCTTTCTCCTAGCACCTGAAGCACAGCCGCTGCTGGGCTGAACGCCACTTTAAATCGCTCTCCTGCATTCCATACCCAGCAATTCTTGCCAAGAGAATTTTTCAGCGGGAAACCGTTTATGAACGTAATTTTTTTCTTATAACGCAAGATTTCACTGAAACAGGCAACGTATCGGCAGATAACCGGAAGGCAGTCTTGTATTTTTTTTTCCTATCCACGTTTTTGCTAGCGTCAAAAGCGTTCCCCATTGGTTTTCTATGGCAGTCTTAACTGTCCGATGCGATCGCTGACAACACTTTGAAAGAAATATTTTGCTACGTATCACAATAATGAACCATTACATTCAATATTTCTATAAGTGTCTTAAAATTTTACAATTTTCAAAATTTTTGCCCGAGAAAGCTGGACTTGACTCTACAAATGAGTAGGCGACAAGCGTAGTATTTCAGCGAAGTAGCCAACGATTGTTAAATCACAACAGACTTGAACATATACTTTAGAAAACAGCAGTAAACCGTCAGAATCCTCGTAATGCACGAACATTATGCACAAACACCATTTTTAATACCAGCGCTTGAAGGGTTCTACTTCAAACCCCCATGTAATATAGAAAAACATCCTGTGTTTCACTCACATAAGGCGTATTTAACAGTAGATCTACGCGGTTTCTGACTCCCCTGTTTCCTTATTTCTTCAATATTATTGAATGCGCCCAACATTCGCATCTAGTAATACTGAACATTGAGCTAGTCGGTACTGCATCTTAGAAGATAGAAGAGAACAGTGCGCGCGCGCGAGGGACGAAGGAAGAACTGGCATCACTTTTTGCCTTCGCCCCTCTTATGCATGAGCTGTTTTTTTTTAAAAGAACGTCGTGTTCGTGCATTATAACTTTTAAGCTCAAGTTTATCATTTATGCTGGTTCCTTCTTGTAACAGATGACTCCGTGACAACACACTCCACTGATTGGCCAGAATGCAAGTCATCGATTGGCCCGAACGCAAAGTTGACACTCATGACATCTAGAGATTTCCCTCTCCACCCTTCCCCTCCTGTGCTTGCTCGTTGTCGCTGCGTCTGTCACGCATGAATGGATATGTAGTTAACCGCACGTGACAGTGCGTGACGTCTATCCCACTTTTATTACTAACAGCACCCGGTTGCATCACCCGGCTCATCCACCACCCTTAATTAGGAAACGGTACCGCTGGACAGATGTAATAAACTGGCATTGCCATTTCACGCTACCTAGCTGACTTTGAAACTCACATTACGACAACGGTAAACGTACAGTTAATTCTTCAGCTAAAAACAGTTCTGTTAAATATCTGGAACCACTGCGGAAGGCTGAGGCCAACCGCAATTTTCTCACTATGAAGAAATCCTTGGCTTGTCTGACAGGCCTAGAAGAGAAGAATGGCCATGAAATGAAAAAAAGTGCTTGGTGCTCCTTGCTTGGACAGGCTTCATAAGAATAAGATTCAGAATCAGCTTATTTAAACGAACAAACAGTACATCCTCGGTATCTACTGTAACGTTCAACCAATTCAGAAGAACGCGTTTCTTGCGCCTAGGGGCGCCACCCAGTTTTACAGGATGTCCTCCGTGAGTAATGTCGGCTAGTGGATAGGCACGTGAATAAAACAAATGTGGTAAAACACATTCTTCCGGCAGACGTCACTGAAAGTTTTCAGTTTACTTATGAAAAGCAAAATTTGCAGTATCGGCTTAGCAAGTGAGGACATAGTTTAATAAAGAGTTCCGTTGCCTTTATCATTTAAATGCAACAGCCACCAACCAACGTCATAGTGGTTCTCTCACCCCTACTCACTACGCCGCTTCAAAGCCCTCCAGCCCCCAATGTACATGTTGTACTGCAAGGTCGGTAACATTTGTGAAGAGTGAAAACCAAATTGCTCTTCGCCCGGCGAAGCAGAGTGCCTAGAACTCAAGTTTGTTCCCGTATCCAAGTGCCATAATTTTTGCTTGTCAAGGCTGCACTTGTCACCATCCCTTCCGCAGGACACTATTATTGTGCCCTTAAAACATCATTGCTAGTTTTTGCTCATCACCATCATCATCAGCCTGACTACGCCCATTGCAGGGAAAAGGCCTCTACCATGTCTCTACAATTAACCCCGTCCTTTGCTAGCTGCGCCCACCGTATATGGCCGCAAACTTCTTAATCTCATCCGCCCCCCTAACTTTCTGCCACGTGGAATCCACTCCGTTACCCTTCAGGTCCAGCGGTTATCTTGCCTTCGCACAACATGACCAGCCCAAGCCCATTTCGACTAGGATGTCATTAACCCGCGACCAAGCTTTCGAAATAGGAACGGGTACCTTGTACTCGGAGATATAGTTCGCATGCCGTGTTGAACTGGCGCGAAAGTTCATGCTTCTTTCCTCACCAACACAAATTTGAAACTCTTCAGAAAGTGCACCGTGCCCTCCCAAACAAAGAGACCAAGTGGGTGGCACCTGCCTGCGAGTAGTCGGAGACAGCCATGCTCATGCACTCCTTGTAGAGGGCGTCGAACGGCGTGTCGTAGCGCGTCTTCATGAAGAACGTGGTCACGCCCATTTGGAAGGAGAAAGCCACGGTGAGCCCACGCGTCCCGAAGTCCTTCAAGGCGATCGGCAAAGCCTTGTCCTGTTGAGTTCAAACACGCTTTCAAAGACCATCCGAAGAGATCGGCGTAGGAAATTTACTGAAGTACGCTACACATTACTTTGGGACAGAGCCCAGCAGGTGTCAGTTTAGTTTAAGTGGGTTCGTAATGGCTCTCATGTGCCACGAGCAAACAAAACTGATGTCTCTACCATTTCTAACCTTTGTCTACGGCATCACTGTCAGCTAACTGTGCAGAAGTGGATCAGAAAAGGCGATGTGCCAAGCCAGCACTAAGCTGGTACAAAGGGCAAAGCAGCAGCTTGGAACTCTTCTGCGAATAACGTTGCCATAAAAGCCACTCAAAATATTCCAACAGGGCAGCGTCGTTCGTGGAGGCACATACTGAAGATAAAGAGTGTGTATAACTAGTGCCGTCAATTAGGCTTAATTCTTACACTGCTCTTGCTTGACCAGATGCATAATGTCATGCAGCCGCCCGGCCATTTATGGCGACTGAGAAAGGGATATGGCCAAGGACGATCTTATTCTAGAGTGACACGCTTTGGCGAACGGAAACCGTGAACTTTCATAAAGGCGTACTGATAACTGTCATGCGTAAGCAAGCTAGTTACGAGGCCGAATAACTAATCGGAGCATAAATAATTCTTTCATTGCATTTTTTAACAACTGAAACAAAACAAAAGGCGTCATAAGAAAGGCCTTGTTTTGTTTCAAAAATTGTTTTCCGCAACAAAAAACTGCATGATTTCAAAGCTCGCTGCCTTGATTCAGCATATATCCTATAGCTAATCTATCCAATTATTTGCAAAGAACGACAAAACAACTGATTCAAATGTTTGCGCCAAGCTACGATTTACCTAAAGTAGCTGTAACTGGCCTTGAACCTTAAATTACACAATAAAAAAAAGCTTCCAAGCGGCAACGGTGCAACTGCAAAGGCAGTTAATGATAATTCTCTAAAGAGCGAGCGTATCATGTAGATAGTCTATGTGGTCCATAATGATGTCCTTGTTTTTGGCTTTCTATAATCATGTAAATGCGGAAAAAAAACAGGTCAGTCCAGTTTCTCCAAGTCGTCATTTGAGAATTGCTCATGCTTCAATACTATAATTTACAAACCACTTCCCTGAGTGCCGACATGGAACATGCTCTAAATAAATGATACTTGCGTTAATTTGCAAAAACAATAAGCGTCTGTAAGTCTTGCACACAATATTTAGGTGTAAATATATGTTTCGATAGAAATGACGAAAGTTGTTTAAAAAGCTAGGTTGCATCAGTTCCCGTTCAGTTTTGGTTATGTAGTTACTGAAAAGGAATGATGAATGGCTGACGCGTAGATAAAATTAAACAATAAACTAAGAAGAATAAAACTAAAAGACGCGACGTTTGTGGTATTGGCGCGCTCACCATGGCAGGCGCATTCTCATTCGGGCTCCTGAGTGCGTTGGCAGGCAAAGCTATGCATGCTTCTCTGCTTGGTATTGTCAACACGCTGGTTATTATCACTACGATGTCAACTTCCTCCCTGTAGCCGAGAGGAACACAACAAAATTAAAAAGTGGGAAAGATTTATGACAGCCGAAGCATGTAAGGGACAGGCTGCAAATTCAGAAAGCCGCTCATGTTATAACAATATCATTGGATAAAAATAGCATAATAACTGCACTTACCCCAATAGAGGCTACATGAGTTTACATCTTTCAATAAAATAATCGCATGGTCGGTAAGGTACATTCAGCTTAACTCGTCTATAGAGCAGTGGGCAGCCTCCGACACATTTCCCACCATCTGGGGTCTCCTAGCATACGTTGACATAACACAATACACGAGTGTATTCGCATTTCGCCACCATCAAAAGCGGACGTCCGGTGCGGGGTTCCATCCCGACGTTTGCTGCTCCCCAGGAGAAAGCCTTATGCAATGAACTTCTTAGTCAAGTCGCTTATTATAAAGAATATGACGTACATTCTGCGGGGCCCGTAAATGATTGCAGTCTAATATGCCGGGTGTTTCAGCGAACATTTTCAAAAGTTCTTGAAAATATGGCGTTCAGTGTAGCAAACAAATAGGTGTAGGATCACCCTCTCTGCACTGACGGACACAATATGCTGCAAAACTCCTCTAATTATACAGGTAATTAAAAAAACTTCAAATTTTTAATTACCGTAGCTGGGTGGTTAGTCCCAATTGGGAGTTTGATGCCGTGAACAAGACGATGTCGTATCAGTTCTTGAAATAAGGAAAAACTCAATTTCTAGAGTCCTGCAGCGCGAAGAAATCCGACGCTTTTCCCCGCACGAGACCGAAACTGAGCGCACGAGGAACGCCGGAAGTATGGCGTAAGCGAAGCGTCCGCTGGTGACGTGCCGTAATGAAAGCAGCGCCCAATTCGAAACGCATCTGCTAACTTTCCTCGCTAGAGAACCTCGGCGCTCAGCTTAGACCGCGGCCGGCGTTGTCGACTGCTTCGTCGGTCGGAGTAAGGAAATTTATAGTCATTGTCAGTTGCGGGAACGGCGATTTTGATTGCCCTGAAGGGAGCATCTGCAGGCATTTTTTTTTCCTGTGTGTGCGCGCCACTTGTGGTATGGCTGCCCGGCGGGCTCGTTTTTGTGCGTCATCATGAATTCATTTACTTACTAGGCTGGCCTTCTGTTTTCTTATAATCGCTGCGCATCAGGAACCACGTCCGAAACAGAAAAGCTTTGTCAGCGTGGCAAGGAGAGCTTGCGCGACAGTGGCTGCGTGCTATCGGGCAGCTGTTCTTGCGGTTGTGTTAGTGCGTGCTAGCTTCAGTTTCCCAATAGGGCACTGCCGTTTGCATTTAAGGTGATTGCCTTGGAGGTGCGTGTGTGACAAGGACATTGCAGTGCCAGTGTTTCAAATCGCTTGAATGTGTGGAAGTGCCGCCTAGGCATTGTGTGAATTGTGGGAATGGCCGCGCCAGCGGAACTCCAATACTCCACTGCCGAGAAGGTGGACATTTTGATCGCTTGCGTGAGCGCGCAAATGGACGCGGAGCTGACATACAGGCTGCAGTGTATGCTGCTCAACATGCTGGTCGCCTTGTGCCGACTGGTCCCACGTTCATATCGATATTTGATCGATTTAAGTCTACTGGATCAGTTAATGCTCAGAAAAGGAAGACATCAGGGAGCGCAACCGACGATTTTGACATTGATGTCCACGCGCACGTTTTTGTCAGGCCAGAAGCAAGTGTCAGGGAAATCGCCAACGCGTACGGAGACAGCCCGGCATCAGTTTGGAGGTCACTATCAAGACACAGCTACCACCCCTATCATGTCTGTCTTGACCAGGAACTGACATCGAAAGACTTTCAGAAACGGCTCGATTTTTGCAACTGGTGCCTAATTAAGTGTGATGAAGACCCGGAATTCCTGCATAAAATCCTTTGGACAGACGAGACCCAATTTTGCAGGAACTCCAATATGTCAACTTGCACAAGTACTCACATTGGCTACGCCCGCACAAGCACCAAGTAAGATGGTCAGCAAATGTTAGGTGTGAAATTTATGACGGCCGTATTGTCGGTCCTTACTTAATCGACGGAAACCTCACTGGGAAAAAATACACAGACTGCGTCCTAAAAGGCGCCGTCTCTGAATTTGCCTCAGAGCTATCACTGGCCGGGTTGAAAAAATGTGGTTTCAGCATGACGGAGCCCCGCCGCATCTTGTTTCGGTCCGCAGTGCAATTTCTGGAGCGCACCTTTCCCAACCAATACAATGGGCGGGGTGAAAAAACAGCCTAGCCTTCAAGATAGCCTGATCTGTCACCACTGGATACCTTCTTCTGGGTATACGTTAAGAACGAGGTTTTCAATGCGGAACCAGCGAAACTCGAAGACCTGAAGGAGCGTGCGAAGATATCAATTGAAAATATTCCCCGAGAGGTGCTCATTTCTGCTGGGAATTCAATCAAAGACCGCATTCTACTGTGCGTCGCAATGGACGGAAGCATTTTGAACACGTGATGTGAAAACTACTTTTTTTTCTGAAGTCTCCAAGTGGGGCTACAGCCAACTAAATGCTTAAAAGGTAAAACTTTCATTCATTCCTGATTGTTACACAACTAGAAAATGCTAAGCATCTGTAGGCAAGGTTTCCTAATTAAGTACTAGCACTTCTTACACCACGGGACGTGTTTGATCCAGCACACGGCAACCTTATTGAGCCAGCCGGTTTGGAGCAACTTAGTGTTAAAATTGCAATGTTTTCAGTTAAAATCTTTTCATCTACGAAGTCATTCTCATTTAATGTAGCAGTCAAACCAATACCGCATAAAGAAACAGATCCTTTAAAGAAATAATACAATGCATGTCGATATACCGGCCCTATTTAACGTTAAACATTAATCTGCACACTGTCAGAGAAGAGTACCTTTATCCCTTTCACGAAGCTGGTGACGAAGAAAATAAAGAAGATTAAAAAAAACTTTCCGGAATTGAACAGACAGGCAGAGCGCCAGGTGTGCTTATCAGGTTTCCCAGAAGCGACGGCCGTGTAGCAGACGATGACTAATTTTTCTTGCTCCGACCGACGAAGCAGACGATAACGCCGGCCGCGGTCTAAGCTGAGCGCCGAGGTTCTCAAGCGAGGAACGTTAGCACACGCGTTTCGGAACTGGGCGCTGCACCCATTACGGCACGTCACCAGCGGACGCCTTGCTTAGGCCATACTTCCGGCGATCGTCGTGCCCTGTGTTTCGGTCGCGTGAGGGAAGAGGCATCGGATTTCTTCGCGCTGCGGGGCTCTAGAAATTGAGTTTTTCTTCGTTTCAAAGACTGGTATGGCATCGTCTTGTTCACGGCATCAAACTTCCAGTTGCGCCAAGCCACCCAGCTACGATAATTAAAAAGTGAATTATTGGGTTTGTGTTGTACCTGGATAATTAGAGGTGCTTTGCAGCATATTGTGTCCGCCGGGGCAGAGAGTGTGATCCTACACTCCTATACCTATTTTTTGCTATTTTAAACTATATATTTTCGGGAATTTCTGAAAGTTCTCTGAAACACCCGATACATATATATATATATATATATATATATATATATATATATATATATATATATATATATATATATATAGTCCACATAGAACTTTGAACTTTTACCACAATAAACGAAAAAAACGGTGGCACAACATCTAAACTCCCAGCGTTACATTTTTTCCTCACGTATCAGCACAAGAAGGCAAAGAAAAGTGGGGTATACACTCATTTAATTCACCACTTCCGACAGAGTATATTACCACCGCATGGTGAAAGCATCAAGTTACCTAGTTTGTGAATGTTAAAAAGGATTAAACATCGTAAAGATGCACAGTCCAAACGTACACAGCAAGAGCACAATTTTTTTTCTATCAATTTATCACTAAGCAACACAGCTCCTTGAAACTTGATTGCTCTCTTTTGCATCCGCGGCAAATGGGACTCTTTTAAATAATCCCTACGTTAGGCATATCTGCTCTTGTAGTTATGGGAGGATTTCATGCTCTACACCATCTCCCACGTTGCCTTCGTGGCTGTGGAGATCAGATTCGTGTTCGATTAGACCACAATGTCGAAAATTCAGTTCAGGCGAAATGATAAAGCTCGAGGGCTAATCCGTGCTCTACCTTGATCACACGGCTGTAAGAAATGGAGCTGAAGATAATTTCTTTGTTATTTTCTGGTAGGACTGTCCTCAGAGGTCCTTGTATTCTTTGACATTATCACCTTTCTTGAGCCACTGCTTTTCTTCAATGTCAGCTACAAGACAAGGATATGCGCCCACCTACTCGGCAGTGCATGTAAAGTCCTCTACAAGTTGCTTTCGATCCTGTGATGTGCATAGGTTTTTTCACCATTACATAGGAACACCACTAAGAAACACGACCACAATCGAGAGATGCAACCGTGAAACTCAGCCGTTCTCCTCCGATTAGTTTTATTCTGCAAAAACTTCATTATCACTGCATAATAAGGCAGCTTCAATAGATTCTAACAAAGTAGCAACGCGTTACGATAATACAGGTATGGTATGAGCTCAAAAACAGACAACACAAGTACACAAACACCGACGTTCCACCGTCGTTGTGAGTCTTGCGGCAGCCACACGTTTCCTAAATCTGCAAAGAGCTAACATTGTAGCCTCCCGCGACCACATTATAGCCAAAGAAAATTTCCACTTCTATCGCGACGAGACACTTCTTTTTCCTTCAACAGCAATACTAAGTTCTGAAGAGCGGCAAAATGCTTCCCATCAATGAGCGTTTTTGAGCGTGGGCATTCACAATGCGGCCCGCCCATACTTAAAGCACGACATATTTGAGGAAGCTTTTTCGACTTTGCACCGCCATTTCTCCAAATCGCCGAATTGTAGTTATGTCGTAGAACGCGATTTTATAAAAGCAGGAGCATCATTTGTGGTATACGTCAGAAATTATGAATCGCGAACTTGTTGAACCGCTAGCCCTTGTCAAACATTCATTGACCGCCACCCGACAAATGGGAATGGCTTTCTTCTAAGGCAAGAGGAGTGGGCTCTGAGACGTCATAGCATCACGTGTACACCTCCCCACGAATTCCAGTCGGCCTCTCATCACTGGCTGATTTCCACTAAGCACAGCCAAGGAGGTAACGTTTTCGCTGCTAGTTGTTCGCTCAGCTAGGCAAATCTCGAATTGTAGCCCAGGACTTAATTCCTTCATCTTCCGCCGTACAGGTTGTAGGCTTACGTTTGTCCTTTTACTAAGCTGCGTCACACTCACGAGGCAGTGTTCTCGGCGATGTATCGCAGCTGGCCCCAAGCGCTGCCTTCGTAGCTGAAGTATCCAATGGCGAACATAAATTTGTGGTTTGCTCTGTCGTCTCCCAAGAGTTTTCGAAATCCCTGCGAATGAAAACATCATTGTTTGCTTCGAAAGATCGCTGTGCTTTAAAAGGAATAGCTGTGGGATGGACAAATAATGCAGAATACTTGGGGCCTGCGACCTATTAACCCTTAATCAAAAGCCCTTACCGTTAAAAAAGACACATTGACGGTATAAAAATAAAACAAAATTTTTTTAATCCTTGCGAAAAGTAAAAAATGTTGCGGCATGGCGCCGTTATTAGCTCCATGACAGAGTCAGTTCCATCTTTAAGAACGGCGAAGGTGCAATGCTACAAAGAGCGCTGGCATTGTAGATTTTTTTAGTATGACATGAATGCCAGTCGTTACATCAGACACAAGCCCAAAATGCTCCAACGAAATCTTCGTGCGCGTGTACAGAAAATTTTCAAGTCAGTTGTTGGCTGTGATGCGTTCACTTCCTTACCTAATAAAAATAATAATTGGTTTTGGGGAAAGGAAATGGCGCAGTATCTGTCTCATATATCGTTGGACACCTGAACCGCGCCGTAAGGGAAGGGATAAAGGAGGGAGTGAAAGAAGAAAGGAAGAATGAGGTGCCTTAGTGGAGGGCTCCGGAATAATTTCGACCACCTGGAGATCTTTAACGTGCACTGACATCGCACAGCAGACAGGCGCCTTAGAGTTTTTCCTCCATAAAAACGCAGCCGCCGCGGTCGGGTTCGAACACGGGAACTCCGGATCAGTAGCCGAGCGCCCTAACCACTGAGCCACCGCGGCGGGTACTTCCTTACCTTACCTTCCTTCCTTACCTAACGACAATGTTGTCGCCAGTGTCTGATAGTGAGAAACGAAGAGAGCAGGAAGCTGGGCGGATTACTACGTCCATATTTTTGACACAGTGTATAGCGAAGAATTCGGAAATTTTTTTCTGAAGTAGGGACAGCAGGACACCCATTCAGGGGGTCGTTTAATAGAGTCCCTGTTGCACCAAGGTGAACTAGCTTCGGTCACTTCGCGCCTTTACTGTGCTTTAAAGAAAGTTTGGCCTCCTGTATGACGAAAGCGAGCCAGGAACAGCATGCCACCCCTCAGATGTTTAGTCACGTTCATGCGGGTATTTCATATTTATGCCGGTAATTGTACCTGTCACGTAACTCAGTATTAGTTAAATTAAGCAGCAAAATAATTAGCGCTTGAGCTGATTACAAGCTGACACGCGAGTTGTCCAAGACTATCGTTACGTTGTATCAATAATTTATTCCACTAACAATCGGACTGTTTCTCTGACTGCTCATTACCCTGAGCACATCCAGTAAAGGAGCAGACGTGGATATCTCATGTTAAAGAAAGGAAAGCGCGACTTAAGACAGGATGTAAGGAAGATGCAGAGAGAACTAGCGCTACTAGCTAGTGTAAAGTTTATTGGAACTTAAAATTGGGAACACAAGACTTGATAGAGAGGTCCTGGAATCTGAAGTCATCGGGATATAGGACACAACTCGTTCATAAGCACGCCCTCTGGTGGTACTTCTAGAAAAAGAGGCTTTTTTTTCATGAGCCTAAGATAACCGCTTTTTGTTATGCTTCTAGTTGTTCTTGCTTCGACTGACTGTGAAATAATTTTCAGAAAGATCGCCCGTGCCACTTTCGCATCTTATTTTTATGTAATCTTTCCAAGAAGCGCAATATTAGCTTGGGCGTGTAATTAAACAAAAACTGCGCAGTTTCTAGTAACGCTAGTCACATATACATATTTACTTACGTACAGTTCCAGCCGCGCTTCACTTCCCTCTGTGTGTCTGACGAACGGTCCAAATGTTATGCCCTACTGTAGTTAATCCAGTACGGGTGCTTTAAATTCCCCATTTAGTAGCCCATGCAGGGCCTACAGAAAAGTAGAGCAAGAGCCGGTTCCTAACCACGACGATATCAGGAGTGCAACCAATGGGTTAATTTTCAATCTCTATTAGAGAGGCATAGATAACCATCAATGGAGATTTTCCTCCGGTTGGTTTGGCTTTACTTTGCTTAATGGGGATTTAACGTCCCAAAGGAACACAGGCTATGAGGGACGCACGTAGTGAAGGCCTCCGGATAATTTGGACCAGCTGGGGTTCTTTAACATGCACTGACATCGCACAGTACACGGGCCTCTAGAGTTTCGCCTCCATCGAAGCTCGACCGCCGCGGTCGGGATCAAAACCGCGCCTTTCGGGTCAGCAGTCGAGCGCCATAACCACTGAGCCACTGCGGCGGATTATTTCCTGCTCCTGGGTGCCCGCTTTCTAGGAGTGTTGCCTAAGACCCCGAGCGCCCTATCGTCGTTTCTGTCATACGGAGAGATAGCGACAAACTAACGCATTATTTTTTTCAGGCACCAACCGAATTACTCAACGACTTGCCTTGAATGTTGCAGCCGCCGTCACAGCGAATCTCCCTACGATGTTCTTGCGTTCCGTAGAGGTTCAGGATTCCGTAGTGGTTGATCCTCGACGTACGCATAAGAGCCTCCAGCTCGTCCAGTAGTTCCACCGTACGGAATATGTCCACGGACAAATAGCTGGGAAAGAAAATGAGATTGAAACGGTAATTGCTTAAATGTTTTTGCAACCGTAAGTTCGCCCAGTGTGTACGTGTAATGAGAATGCATTTGACAATCCCCCAGTTCGATAAGGCATTGCAACCTCAGCAGTGTTTACAAGTGTTTACAACCTCGGCGGATAGTACGAGCTAAACGCCCACCTATCTGCATGCAAAGCACGCGACGTGTTTCGAAGCCTCGACAGCTTATTTTAGCAGCAGGGCGATGTTCTCAATTCCGCAGTCTTAGTTTTCACTGATGCTGAATTCAATGAGTGGCCAGCGTGATATTTGACATTTCCACCCGCTGAATATCTTCAAGCCCAGGAATCTCCGACACTCAACAATCTGCGCCATCCATCGGTGACGATTGCTTCTGAGAGCTCTGCATTTTCAACTGAAGGCCATTGTTAAAAACGTCTTCTTTGAAACAGGGTATTGCTCTCGACCGATTGTACCAAAAAACAAAAAAAATATTTTGTCCGTGGTGTCTGTCTGTCCGTGTGTTTCTGTGCGCTGAAATGATGTTTCATAATTAAAAAAAACATATAACCTCCCCATCCACAGGATATATTAACCAAATAACTGCGCTTAACAGTAAAGAGCAATTTATTACACCCTGATATGCGGCAAAGCACTCTTCTGATTTAGACGCAACTTAAGTGATGCCGTCCGTGGAGGTTTCTCCAGTTGAGCTTCGGAATAATGCTGCCTCCACGGCATAAAATCAATCTCACCACCTTTCGATGCGTCCTCAAGCCAAATTCTCTTAGCCCCTACCGCTAATCGTCCAGGGAAAGAATTGCCACCCGTTAAGCAGTTAACTAATACATTCGGTTGGTCCAGGACAGAAGAAAGCATGCGCCCATTAGAAAACTGGTGTGAGTTTGGCGCCACTCAGAATAAAACCTAGCACTTCCGCAATGCGAGGCGAATGGCTCTAACAAACGCTGTTAGCTGGCAATATTTTCTTTGTCTTCTTAAGGTGGGGTCAAGATCCTTTTTTCAAGCCTTTCACCCCTGACAAGCCGAATGCCAGGACAAGGGAAAGCTTGCACCTTTCCAAAACCAGTGAGTATCCGGCGGCAAAGGAGATTGAATCCCGCACGACATGTGCCAATGCTGCACTTAATTTGAAAAAAGAAAAACTATCCGCGGTGCCGAGAGTAACCAAAATGTGTCTAATCTATTGATGAGAATGGAGGTCAATGCCTCTGGAAGCAACAAATGAAAGTACATACATAAAGGCTGTCAGCGATGGCTATTACTGGCTCGCTATTACGACTTCGCAAAATGAACCATTTTGCCAATAATTCTGCAAAACACATACCGGATATCGAACGAGAGGCCGCAGGTGGTGTCAGTGTAAAGGCTGCATACATTCTTGAATACCCCATAGCTGGCCTCGCTGTCCACAGCGAGCACCTTTCCGCTCTCGAAGTAGACGTGGGTGTACATCACGATATCGCAAGTCTTGTCCGGTGGGTACAGCGAAGGGATCCCCACAATGTAGCTCACTGAGCACAGCAGTGGCGGAGGCGGGATCGGCGTCATAGTAGTGGTCGTCGGTGTCGTTGTAATTGTCGGCATTGTAGTGATCGGCGGACCTGCAGGTTGGGCCGCCGTCCAAGGCATAGGATAAAAACAAAAGATTTCAATGAAAAAACATCTATATTATCTTTGCTTGGGGCCATCAATCTTTTTCTCATCGTGTGTTTAGGTGCTTTTATGAGAAGTGTGTGTTGTAATGATTTTTTTTTACTGGGAAGTGACCTAAAATTATGGACTTGAAAATTTAAAGATAACAGAATAAAACAAATCTAACAAGGAGATCTCTTCATTTGGCGGCTATTCCCTTTTTTTTCCAGCTTGAAAGCAAGTGAATAACGTGTTCTGTGGCTTCAGGACATTGTTCTTTAGTAAACGAGCAAGCGCCTCTAATAATAAGAAAAACTCTTCATACTGGTAGCTGTACCAAGTTTGAAACCCAACGGAGTGACATTTCGACTGCAGGAGAATGCGTGCGGCATTGCAAAAGCGTTAACTGGGGTGATAAATGAACGTAGAAACGGTGCTAGAACACCACAAAATAAGAAATTTTCAAGCATTCTAGTGGCTCATGCCAGTCTGATTAGGTGTTTTGCAAGTTTATTTAGCGACCGTGATGTTGGTGTCAAGCACTCGTAATGAGCAGTGTAGCAGTGATTAAGTTGGAACATGTTTTTTTTTTCTCTCAAGTTCTGGACTAATCACTTTTATCTCATGACGACGACATACCAATTTAACAAGTTTAGTGCGTTGCAGTAAGAGATACTGGAAAAGGTAAATTAGCTATTTCCACATTTCGAGCCAGCGGTATGTCGCATAAATGCTAAAGAGATGTGTTTTCCCTTACCCCATGAAGATGCGTAGCTTTATTATCGGCGAATAATTAACTAAAGAACAAACTCACTCTCTGACTCACTCACTGACTCCCTCGCTCACTGACTAACTCGTAGTTGCCTTCTGAAACAAAGTGGAATGTGTCGAAAATTTCTATTCGTGGTACCGAAAAAAAAAAAACGTATTGACCTCTCGCTCCGATGCATGACATTCTTAGTCGGTTAAGCACCTAGCAATCCAGTGCCGCGCAACTCTCAACTCAACTTAGCTTAAAGACGTTGTAGTGCAAATGCATCGCTTAACGGGGTCGAACCAAATAAAAACTTTGCGTAAAGCATCGGGGTAACTCGGGTAAACTCGGGTTAGTTCGGAGGAGCGTCGCGAAAGCTGCAGCCAATGGGAGGAAGCTCGGATAGGTTCGCAGGAGCGTCAGGCCAGCTGTCTCAGAGTGGAGACAGGGTGTGAATATGAAAGGTGCACATGCACATGCCAGAAGGAAGAGGCGAATGAGGAGCACATGCTTTCGCACGTCTTCTCAGTTTACCTACGTTAGAACCCTACCACCTTTAACTATTTCCTTGACGCATGATTGCGTTAGCAGCTTGTGTGCAGTACAACGCACAACGCACTCACCCACTGTAAATGGTGGGGCAGTTTGGTCTTCTGGTTTAGAAGTTGCTGGAGACACTGGTGTCAAAGTAGACAGGGGAGGCAATGGAGGAGCTTGAGTCGCTGGAGTCGCTGGAGGCGGTACAGGGGCGGGGGTAGCGGCGGGAACAGCTGGATCAATACGACCGGCTGTGCCATCATCTCCATCACCGCTGGACTTTAGAAGCAGGGTGTAAAAAGTGGGGAGAGAAGAAGAAAAAATAAAGCTAAATGCGATTTCAAGAACACAGAAGTTTTGTTTCGGGTTGTTTAACGGCAAGGTCTCAAGTTGCGCAGCGCTTGTTAAGCATTAGCGTTTTTCTGTTCGTCCTTTCTAGAGTTCACGATTCCTCATTCAACTGAAGAGATTGTCGACGTCACATTAAAGCCCCTGTAACCTCGCCTACGTGTTTTACATTCTGACCCGATGATCTGAATGCCGGAGTCATACTTACAGGGCCAAGGGGCACAAGCATATCCTCGGCCCCGTAGACTTCATCCTTCATGTCCGAATCTGCAAAAGGGACAATAGTGAACTCTGGGCAGTTAGTAGTGATCAACAGCTAACTTTTATTTAAGTTCCAGATCTAAAACTATTACGCCTGTGGTCGCTGATCATTATTAGGAGCTGAAAGTTGGGTACAGTGGCCAAACCCACTCTGTAGTTCCAAGTTTATTTCTTAACATACATGAGGAATGCATGTATACACTGATCTATCATGCAGAAAGGGGTCCAAGAGCTATATGCTGTGCCAATGACGTCGTCACGATGTTAATTACAAGGTGTTTTGTGAACGGCTTTCCGTGTGGAAATGTTTTCCTAAGGCACACATCGCTGCCTTGATTCGACAACGAATCAGAGCGAAGTTTTCGAAAGATGAGTAATATCTGCATATGTGTACCCCTTTCAGGCATAGGTGCCGACCGTCGAGGGTCTCAAGTCCGAATGGTTAGAGGTTGCCTATGCGTCTTTGGTTCCTAAGTTGCCACACAGTGAAGTTCGATGCACGCAAGTATCTTAGGGAGCAGGAAGCAGCAAAACATGGGCATTGAATTCTCTCACACGTTCATTGGCTGGGCAAGAGCTATTTAATGGTGATCCAGTACGTAATCAAAACTATGCAGTCTTTGATTATTATTCAGTGGTAAACGTTACGTTTTTGAAGATATACTGCTGTCTTCACGGTTGTAACTTAATTTCGTATTGCACTTTGCTCCGAATAAATTTATTTATGCCATAAAAACCACGTAAATCGCCGACTCATGTTAGACGAACATCAGCTTCCAGTGTCATACCAAACCATGAAACCTGTGTTGTCGTTTTTGTTCCTGTTCTCCTGTCATGTCTCATTCGCGCAGTACTAACCTTTTTTTCTGCTTAAGATAGATTTCTTCAATTGCTACTCAAGTCAGCGATATAAAAGCACAGCTGGCTGCTATTTAAGAGAAGGAAACTATCCGTCATAGATCAAGAACACGCGAGCACAGGCTAATGCAATCTCACCGCTCTGCTGTCTTTTGTCTCACTTTTCCCGGAAAGGTGAGGACTCACCTTGAAGGAAAACAAAGACCACGGTGGAGGCGACCAGCAGCAGCAGGACAGCCAGAATGCCGCCGATTACGAGGGCATACGCCGGCCTGTGTGCACTGAAAATGAGGCACACTCACGTGCATTTATGATGTTTCCACAGTGCATACGGCATCCATCATGAGTAAATATCATCAGTGACGAGCGCCGCGAGCATACGTTTGCAAAATTGCCGATTTTGAAAATTTTCATAAGCTTAGCGCCTTCGGTCAAAGAGACACAAGATCTCGACATTAGTTTTTTTTTTAAAGGTACGTACTCACGCGAATACGGGACACAACAAAGGAACACACACGACAGGTACATGCGCTCTGTACATGACGTGTGTGTTTCTTTGTTGTGTCCCGTCTTCTTCGCGCAAGTACGCACCCTTTCAAAGATGAACCAACTCGCGCAAACAAGAGTGTTACTTGAACATAAGTTGTTTTGCAGGTGTTTAGGTTACTGCAGGGATATACCGTGGCCTTCATTTGGTTTATGGGGTATTTAACGTCCCAAAGCGACTCAGGCCATGAGGGACGCCGTGGTGAAGGGCTCCGGAAATTTCGACCACCTGGGGTTCTTTTACGTGCACTGACTACGCACAGCACACGGGCCTCTAGAATTTTGCCTCCATCGAAATTCGACCGCCGCGGCCGGGTTCGAACCCGCGTCTCTCGGGCCGGCAGCCGAGCGCCATAACCACTCAGCCACCGCGGCGGCTCCGTGCCGTTCGTGGATGACGCTCCTATTTTCAGACCACTGCTACACTCCTAGTGATACAATATAAAGTAAATCATGTGACTGAACACGGGAACCACCTTTTAAGACTCATTCGCTTGTTACGTAAGCGCCGGTGCGGCCTTCGAGTGGCTTTTGCGTTCTTGTTCTGCGCGCATGAGCTCATTAAACGGGTGCTAAGAAGAACGACACGCCGTTTTTGTTCTCAGTAAAAATTTGTTTTTTTGGCACTTTCGAGATATGTCGACGTTTGTCCGCTAAGAAAAGATTATTTATCCTCGAGAATGTTAGATCTAAAAATTTTCCCGCCAGTCTTTTCAAAATAGTGACGTCCATATCAAAACGGACGCGTTTCCGGCGCTTTCAGTATTTGGGAGTGTAGCGCAGGCTCAACAATCCGCGATGAAAAAAAAAAACATTGTTTTACTTACGAAATCGACGGGAGGCACGACACCCGTGCTTGTTTTTTGTGTTTTTTTTTCTAGCCTTTAAATAAGACCTATTTCTTCGGAAACAGTGGTCTCTCACTGAATTGAATACGGCACTTAACTCATGAACGCAAAATTGAATTTGTCTTAAGTTTTACTTTTCAAGGCCTGAAACATGACTAGGAAACCTGGACAAACGGTTATAGTTTGGGCTGCTGCCGCCACCTGCCGCGCGATGCTGAACACTCCAAATCCGTGCAGTCCTTTCAAATACTTTTTACATCACAGTAATCTCCCATGGTCGTCGGAAAAAGTTGATGTCAGCATAGGAAGGGTTTTATAGGCCAAATTTTGAAATCAAGATTAAGAGTCGGCCGTATTAATCACCATGTTCGCGGTGCTTGTTACTGGTGGCCAACAGATAAGGCTAAAGAAATGAGATCTGGGCCAGCTCGTACATAGTCGGGCGAAAAAAAAACTAAAAAAAAGACGAGGGACAAGAGGGCGAATGCACACAACTACCACCAGTCGTTACGTGCATGCCTCCTCTTGTCCCTCGTCTTTTTTTACCGTTTTTTTCGTGTAAAGATGAGGCTAGTTCCACACGCAGAGGAATACTGAGCCTGACAAGGTGAATGATACACTGAACGGCTTCTCCTGGCCGAAATGCGCCATTAGAAGTAGCACTGAGCCCCAGAGAGTCCTGTACAATCCGTAGAATCAAGACGTGGACAAATGTTGAATTAACAGGACCTTCTTAATCAATCAGTAAGAAGAGCGGAATTCTCTTTCCAATTCAGGCATGTTCCTGAGAGAACATTCATAATTGCAAAATTTCGAACCCATCGAACAAATATTGCTCCCTTACGTGGTCAACCTCAGTTAGTGCATTTTGTGTGCACTTTTCATCTGACTGTTTATTGGTGACTCCTTGACGAATGATGCCTGCTTCCCGCTCGCGCGAATCATTTAGCTGCGGTGGTATATTCATCTCATTCTTACGAAGACAAGTCGCAGCCAGCGTTACGAGTTCTTGTAAATGCTCACTATACGCGAATTCTCAAGTTTTCGCTACTGATGTCCGAAATAGCATTTACAGATCCACTTGATGACATTGTGCCGACGACTATAGGTGACCGGGATGTAAATTTCAAACACGTTCCTGGGGGTTTAGTATTGCTAAGCACGAAATAATATTCGAGCACGATTTTTTGCAGGCTGGCACCACTGCCACATACTAGCATAGAAAGCATATGCCTATACTTCACCAGTCACGCGACCCCAGCGGAAAGCGCACATATGCATAGACCCGTGGTACAGCACATCGTGGATTTGCTGAAAACCCTTCGCCACTCGTTAAATAGTTTCCTTTAATATCCTCACAGACAGTTTACAAGGGCTGGTGCACTGACGTCGCGACACTGAAATTAAATAACGTGACTATCTTAGCGTGACCAGTGACTCAGCTAAGGTGACGGTGGACCACATAACGCACGCTGGTAGCATAACCGTATTTATCTGTCAGCAAGTCCTGTGACCAATTTATTAGTGCCAATAACATTCGCGTGACTACGATCCTTTTAAATATGACGTCCTGAACAGCTGACCCTCAAACTCTGTCACATGACGCTGAAATCCTTCTAAGTTTGTTTTTTTCTAAGGAAAGGAGATGAAATTTGGAGTGTAAGGATTAAATGAAGTGCTGTACTTACGAAAGGACGCCTGAGAAGAGATAGCAAACAGGGAAGTTGTTAAAATGGTATTTCGATATCCAGAAAAGTTTACGCGTCCAGTCAGTTGGCTTGTCAACGAGTAAGAAAAATAAGTGCCTTTCTAAGGAGCTTATTTTACGCAACCTTCTTCCACTTATCGGCCACAGACGATGACCCATGCCATGGACTTTGCCCAAAGGGACCTGATACGTGGTGTGCCTTCAACAGAAGTCAGTCAGAGGGCAAGCCATTTTTCCACAAGGAGAGTTTGCCTGCATCTGTCTTGGAGGCTATCAAACCCATTTATAGGGAGCTATCGAAGGCTGAGCTCCTAGAGAAGTGCCTGCATGGGCGAACTCAAAATGCAAATGAGTCGTTCAACCATGTTGTTTGGGAACGCGCGCCAAAGAATGTGTTTGTTAGGCTTCGGACCCTACGGATGGCAACACTGGATGCTGTTCTTTCATTTAATGATGGTAGCATCGCACGGGCCAACGTTTTGAAGGCGTGTGGATTGAACCCAGGGAGCAACACCATCAAGTGGCTGAGGGAAGCTGACCATAAGCGCATGTACTTTGCGGACCGAGCAACACGACAGCTTACAAAAGAGGCCCGACAGTCAAAACGACAAGCCGAAAAGCATATTACAAGACCAGCGCGAAATGGTTCTGCTTTTGCAAGTAATAATATTCAAGAAGACATACTTCAGTCATCTTCATTTTAAAAGGTGCCGATTCACACAGGGCAAGGAATCGCTACTCATGAGCGCTATAAGGCTCGTGCTTGTGTACAGTGTATCGACAGGCACAACTTAAAAACGACCTCTTTTACACATTGGTTCAAGGTCAATGCAAACTGCTTAAAAAGTACTAAGAAAAACAGGAGACGACGAGACATGAATGGTAAAGCGCAGATTCTCATGCACACTGAGCAAAAAACGAAGTTGCTTGTCGTGATCAAGGCATTCCAATAAAAAGACATATAAATGAAAACGAAGGTAGTGTAAGTGAGAAAATGTAAAACTGTCAAATAAAGCTACCGGTGGTGTTCTCAAGAAAACTGGTGACGTCAAGACGGTTCATCCCCGCAGAGATATTAGGCTGGGTTACGCCAAAATTGAGTGCGGAAACGGCGCTCACAGACTCTCATTCGGTGTTGAGGTAACGAGTTTGAACCGAAAGGCGCCAATATGTTTCGCTTGTAAATTTATACTTGTCAACGATAAATGGATCTTTTGTGTCGAAACGCGCCACCGCTATGGCAGAAAGAGCACCTGAAATCATAATTATAACAATGAAAATCAGAAAAAGTTGGACCCTTCCTCGCTTGGCCCTCTCTTTTCTTTCATTGAGGTCACCTTTTGCTGTAGACGCACTTCCTCACTATTGCCCTAAGGCACGGTTTCTAGAGGGGCTCCTTTGCTCTCTTGTCTGTTCGCTCCGCCTTCGAACCTTTCCTCGCGAAGAAACTCACGCCTTTTCTTTTTTTATTCTTGCTAGACCGGACACCGGACAAAGAAAGTGAACGTAGAGCTTTCGCCAAAATTTCACAGTCCAAGGGGTGGCTTCCAAGTCGCCTAGCGGGATTTTCTAGAAACATTGGCACTGTTCAGCTTGGGAGGGTCGAGGACACGAGTTCCTGTCTCCTTAGAGAGGTTAAAACCCCCTGAGATTGCAAAATGAGCCATGCGGCAGGGGTTAGAATGGAGACCTCTTTTGCTTTATATCCTTGAGAAAAACTAATCACAAAGTGAACAAGGGCGAGAAAAGCTTGGAAATGTTCCGACGAAAGTATTGACACCGTCTGAGCAAATTGTTCATCATTGGCGGGTTTTAAATATAGTCTTGACTCCGAGGAGGAAGGCCCGGTGAAGCCATTCCTTCTCGGAGTGAAGACCCAGTTTAAACCCCGTGAAGGCCCTATTTAAATCAAACTAGCATTGGTGACTTAGACTTCAAAAACGTATAGACCAACATAGATAACGGCTCTAGCCATGATCATGCATATTTGTTCTCCGCAAATACTTACCCCCTCTGCTGTGCTCCGGAATTGGTACTAGGTCTGTGCAAAAAGAAAAAAAAATTGCAGTAGATTACCTGAGCAAAAAAGGATCGAGTGAAAGCGAATTACGAGAATCCGGTTCGACGTTACGTACCTGTCTGGACACTCTTGTCAAGCAACCTTTCACGAACCGGAATCAGGTAGACCTCGTCAGCTGGAAACAAATATCGAAAACGTCCAGAGATCTCTACCCCCTCCTGTCGAGTTTCTCTTTTTATTCACAACCTTCCTGAACTAATGTTCAAGGAAACGAAGCGGGCCCTGGAAAATACCGAAGTGAAAAAACCGGTACTCAGTGTAGACGGAATGGTACATTTATAATCATTTGTTTCCGTGATTGCCATAGGTTGTAACGTTAATACTACGAATATTAACACAGATAAACGAAAATAACTACGAATCTTAGCACAGATAAACGAAAATAATTTAAACTACAAAAATTTATGCAGTGGAAGGAGTTAAGCATGTTACAGCCTTTGCGTAATCCTCGAAGGAGTGTATTTCCTTCGGACATGATACGTTAACACAAAAATGCTGCGCTCGTCCAAGTTTGAAGTGGCTCCATGCTTGGCCACCTAATATATTCGGTGAAATGATAGCCATTGGAATGCCGGACCATTGAGGGCACTTTAGCCTACTTTATGACTAAAATAATAAACGACGCCACAGTCTGTCATGCTATCTTTTAGCTGGTGGATATAATGAGTAGTAGTGTGAGCACTCCAAATATTGCCTAAATTCCAGCCGGAACGGGAGATCCTACTTTCAGTAACACTGTTCGTGCTCATAAGCGCATATATGCTGCATGCACAATTAACGAGCTCCGACATTTTAACCCATTTCCTGATTTCGCCAGCCACCACGTAATGACAAAGGCGGTAAAGTCTGGGGGTGCGAATTCACTGCACCCTACATTGTGGACTAAGGGTTATGCGCTGCAATGAAGGCAGTTAATGCAACAGCAGGGGCCGTATTGCATAAGCTGTCCATTTCCCATTATTCATTTCCCGTCCATTTGGTCCTCTGTCATTGGTAACTCAGGTATACCCGCAGCTTTCAGGCGTCTGCAGCAAGCCACCCGGCCATTGGGCGGTTGGCGACCGATCCTAACCATTGGCTGCCATTGGCTGAGATATGCAGCCACTATTTATTTATTTATTTATTTATTTATTTATTTATTTATTTATTTATTTATTTATTTATTTATTTATTAGTTACCTGCATCGCCCCGCGGGGCATTACAGCAGGGGGTACAGACTTCATTTATAGGTATAAAGCAATTATTGCAGTGCATGGAAAAATGCTTCGTTAGATGTAATACATACAATGCTCGATGGCAAACTGTTCCAGTCCCGAACAGTTCTAACAAAAAAAGAATAACGCAAGACGTCACCCTTGCAAGAAAATTCTCTGACCTTCAAGTAGTGGTCCAGTCGCTTTGATATATAATGAGGTGCCTGGATATATTGTTCGCGGTTTATGCCAGTTTTTAATATTAAATCTCATGGAAAAATTTCAATCTGATGTACCTTCTACGGTCCTTCAACTCTTGCCAGTTAAGTTTTAGTTTGCTTTCCGTCATACTAACTTGCCAATTATAATTACCAAGAACAAATCTAACTGCCATATTCTGAATTTTCTCTAATTTTTCTACACACTCAGTTGTGTGTAGGTCCCAGCAAACACATCCATATTCAAGTATGGAGCGTACATAACGTCTTTTCATCTTTTGACTTTGGCCAGTGACCAGCAATCTGCATCAATAACTGAAATACAGCTGTGTTATTAAGTTACTTGGTAAATGGCTAAAATTCCGCCGTAGAAAACCCAAACGTGACGCTGCCTTATTCGCAATATAATTAGTGTGCTTATTCCATCGTAAGTCCGATGTAAAAAAGACGCCTAGACATTTAAATGACTTGCTTATGTTGAGAGTAAAATCATTCATTCTATACCTATACGGATGATTAGCACGTTTTCTTGTGAAGGTGACGTGAACAGTTTTGTTTATATTTAAGGACATGTCCCAACGTACACACCAGTCTGCCACAATATCTAAATCAGTTTGCAGGATTTGTGAATAAGAAGTGGAATTTACTACTCTGTAAACAACACAATCATCGGCACGGTGCATAGCAGCGCGCTGTCAACAGCAGACGACCGGACCTGACCGCTGTCTGCCATATGCAGCCAATGGTGAGGACAGGTCGCCAACCATCCAATGGCCGGATCGCTTCCCACAGACGTTTTAAGGCTGCGGGTATATATGAGTGACCAATCAGAGAGGGCGAAACTGACAATGAAAAATGGACACCTTATAATACGGCCCCAGTTATATGAAAATGCCAGAAATTCGATATAGCCGTACAGTCCGCTGCGCATTACATTAACGTTTCATAAACTAATAAGACCTGAAGGTTAGCGTCGAGTATAACTTCCCCTTAACAACTTTGCTTCAGAATTGAACTCGTTAAGACTAACTATCCAAGGCTTGCGATTGTCAGGTGTGCCGAAAGAGCTTCACCTCGCGCTGGGTTCAACTATAAGGTAACCAGCGCAGTAGACTGCGTTAGAGGATGCTTACCCATTGCAGAAACTTGTGAAGGCAGAAGAACACTCGAAACACGGCAGACTGAAAGTGATTCAGCTGTAGGGACGGAGAAACAGCCGCTGGTGTCCGACTCTTGCCTTCTTCCTTTTCTTCTAGAGTCGCGGAATGCTAGCTAAATGAGGACTGTTGTTGTTGTTGTTAGCCTATCAAAAGATGCCACATACCCACACTGGTGGATCGGCCAAGAATTGGGCGGCTATTCACCTGAACGCAGTTAATAAAAAGGAAAAGCACGTGGGAGTGCACGCTGCAGGGCACGCTGTTTTGAAGCTGGACACCACCGCCACATACCTCAAAGGGCCAGTGAGGCGTCCACATACCTAGGGGAGAAAGTTATACGCCTTTCTTTTCCACAGAATTAATGGAGTCTAAACGGAGTCAGGCCGTTGATCGAATCGATCCTGAACTGCCGGCTCCGAGTTGCGCAGCGCGATCTGCCACTGCTCTTCGATAGTGATTAAGCGGAAAGGGGTTATAGGGCAGGCCCACATGATCCGTTGTAAGGAGGAGGGAACATGCGCTAAATGGGAGCCTATGCGTAGAGACAACTTGTTTCAGTCCCTGGAGTTCGGAGGAGTTGGCCTTGTTCATTTGTTTGTTCACCAGCTCGTTTCATGTTTGTTTCCAAAGCTGCGAGCCAACCATTTCTGCTAGCGGTGCTTATAAGGCGACTCAGTTGTCGTCTGCCTTATCTGTTTTCTTCGAGTTGTAATGGCCGTGGAGGAAGAGCTCTATGGGGTTTCCTGAAGGAGACTGCTGAAAAGTTTGATTTCTTGGCTGTTCGTTTCTCGTTGAAATATTTATTCAACCTCTCGAGAAGGCAGATTACAAAAGTAGTAATAGAATGTCTATTCCCTGTGCCCATGTATCGGCAGCCTTACCTTGGCTTTATGAATTTTAGTGTATTGAAGCGAATTCAGAGAATGTATATGCAATCAGCTGCAAAAAAAAAACCGTTTTTAAACTCCACACTTCGACTCTCCCCCTCCAGGCCTGCCTTCGCGCCAAGGGGACTTTTGTGCCATGGTGAGTGACCTGCCGCCTGTGCGGCGAACCAGAGACAATCAATCATTGATTTGTGAGGTGCCGTTATGCAGTCTTTTTCTGGGACATCCTTCAGCGCACAATAAAAAAAGGACATCGAGATATCGCCTTACAGTGTAAGGTTCTTGCCTGTCCTGAGAGACTCCGGGATTCCGTGCGATCTGCCTGACTCTGATTGGACTTTTTTAGCGTAATGGATTGACACGCAGAATCATCTCGTTCATGTAAGTCTCTGTTCAGTGAAAAGTTCGCCTCGGTGCGTAGGGGTTTTTTCTGCGCAGGGCCGGCGGCCTTCCTGGGCCTCGTCAAGCTGTATGCCTACAGCATTTAGTCCAGGCAGCCAGCCAGAATTTTCTGGGAAATAAATGGAATTGAATTGAATTGAATGGATGCCGGTTCTTGAGGCATGTTTATGCCTACCGCAGTTTTGATGAGCAGGTGGAGTGAAGTGTATGAAGACATGACAATGTGTGTTTGCAATCCGGAATAGTATGTGTGTACGTAAAGCGTTTGGTAACTCAGCGGGATCGATTTCCATGCAATAGATATACCGCAAAACGGATTCGGCCTTTGAAGCCGATATGTTTGCGCCGCCGTGGGTTGGACTCCCAGTTTAGGATATTGCTGGGATTACTTTTCTTGTGTTCCACCCAGCTTCTTCGTTATTCGTTTCGCAAACCTGCTTCATTCACCGTTCGGTGTAAGCTGCCATTTTTGCTCTTGATGTGAAAGTTCTGTCCGTTCTTTTTTGGCATATTCACAAATATTTGGCTTCTCGCTCACTTTGTACTACTTTAAATGCCGGGAGGACTCATAGTTGCAGCTGCTCTCTAGATATCATGTCAGCTCACTCGCGCTCTTTTTCCTCTTTCACAATAAGCGAGAGCAGCGCTTATTGTGAGCAACAACAGACTGACTTTTCTTATTAGAGGATGGCGTCGCTTTCGCCTCTGAAATTAATTTAAAAGAAGGGAATTTACTAACAATGACACTATGCGTCGTTAGGCGAAATAGGAAGGATAAGGTTAGATTTCCACGCAGCATATTGGTCGCCAAACTCTTAGAACCCTTACGTAGAGTGACGAAATGTTTAAAAGTGTGAATAGAAATACATGCGTTTCTTAGAATAATGCATCGCAATGGCAATAAAAATAACCAAACGACCCCAAACTACACTTCATTGAAAGCGTATTGAAAAAAATCCACTTTTGCTTCAAATTTCTCGGTTGCTTCAAATTTCTCTGCACCTGGCACTTGTCAAAACGTTGCAACTCCAGTCGATCTCTATAAAGTTTTAATTTCACCAACGGGGCACGACAGCTATTCATAACAGCTGTATTCTTTCTGACACATTTTTACAAAACCGGCGCCATGTAAGAGGTTGCAGCTGTTGTCTGGTAACGGCCAATTGCAACAGACTGAATGTTTCTTTCGAAATGGTCTTAAACTTTGTGAGAAACCGAACAACGTTTCCAACAAGGAAACAGCGATGGTCCGTAAGTTAACGGTTCAAAAATATCGCCCTCACTTGAGCTTGAGGAGAACAGGACCATACCGAACAGCGCAGACAGACCATAGAGCTTCAATAATGCACTTTATTTACAGCAGCACACCTCATGTGCAAGCGAAGAACTACGCTACCCGAGCAAGTTCAGCACGTTTAGAAATTCGAGCCGAGCTCAGGGCCCAACTGCAGACCGTGGAAGCAATGAAGTTCCTTACGCGTTTTAGTGAACCTTTGAAAAAAATGGCACCTATACCAATCTTGCAGTGTAGCTACCTGGCAACAGATAGTAGGAGCTATGCCATTATATGCCTAGTCTTCGCTCGTGTTATCACGCCATGTCATATGGCGCCAAGCTGCACATGAAGCGTCGAAAAGTTGCCTAATTAGCCATTCTCATGTATGCACAGTCGTCCACAGACCTGTCTAGAGCGCTCAAATTTCGTGCCGTCTGCACTCCGCTGAGCCCAGACTGACGTCTAGCGGCAGCGCTTGGATCGAGATTGTGCATTTTTGAGCGTCGTCTGAGCATCAGGCATGCACAATCTCGAACCAGGCGCCGCCGCTAGACGTCGCTCTGCGCGCTGCGGAGCGCAGACGGCACAGAGTTTGAGCGCACTAGACAGGTCTGTGGACGACTGTACACGCTGCTTCATACTTAACAGGGAAACTGGGAACGCATGGCCGCTGCGCTTCGCAAAGCGCTGCCGACGACAGTCGGGCGTAATCAACAACAAAAGCTCATGCGCATGGCCTAATTCCGTCCATGCTCATGCTGCCGCACAATCTAGCCGGCTATCTTCAGCAGCGGTTCACAAAGCGCAACAGGGCGCCGCTCTCAGCTTCCCTGTAAGTGTGACACAGCCTGTACACATTCCCACACACACAAAAAAAATCTCAATGGATCCGTTTGCAGCCGCAGTACATTTTGTAGCTCCGTGCAATCTAGATTTAAGTCTTCCTGCTATCCTTAGTGTTTCTACAAACTTTCAGCTCGACACAAGCTAAGCTGAGGGGCACGCAATAGAGAATTTATGGCGCAAGGCGACTTGTTCGAAAGCTCAGATCCGAAACCACTGCTTGGCGATTCTTATAGCGCACTCTTCGCATATCAACAATGCGACTTATCGAATTTCGAAGCTTTTCTGGTTAGGCAAGCTTGCAAATTAAGGCTCCAATGTTTCCCACAAGTGACTTCGCATGCTCGCCAATCATGATCAGCAATGCTAAGGCACCATAGCCGTTCCTTGCGGGACCTTAGGCCGTTGCGTAGGCACGTCTCGTTCCGTGAGGTGGAATAACATGCCGCTAAAAATGCTTTGCGACATGCTGCCGTTCCCGAAAAGCAAACTAGCCAGCCCCAGCACAATCTACCACTACAGTTATCTGTGGTGGTAGGCTCCTGTGTGCGGTCTGGGCTGCTCAGGTACCTCGCATTATTCTAAGCCGTGTTTTCGACCATTAAGCTCTGTCGACCATTAAGTTCGACGCTGCGGTGACTAAGAGAAAAAGAAGATATACAGCGCGACATTTCCTTCACCGTCTAAATGCATTAGGAGACAACTGTTATCCAAGGATCGATAACGACGCCCTTAGACCTATCATAACTCTGCATTACCTCAGCATCTTGAGCACAAAAGAGCAGCTGTGCATGGTTCTACATATCACGCATTTAAAATATTGCAGGTAAGTAGTTTCTCAATCCTGGCACCTCACGATATTGACCGAATCAACCAAGCCTAGAGCTGCATATTTCTTCTGCTTCTTTTCAGCCCATTTCTTTTTTCAGGCATGCCACCGCTCGCATCAGAAATGTCTGGGAAAGCACACGCTGATGTCGACCCGCCCTAGATGGCCGAAGTTTCTTTCTCATGGGTTCCGGCGCCTCCATTCTTCGTGGAAGAACTCCCTGAATCCTATCAGCCGTTCAAACGGACCACGAGGCAAGCAGTGCATTGAGGTGTCCGAAAGGTGCACGTTGAACAAGAACCAGGTGAAGTTGGTCCGGATCCCTCGCGACCGCATGACGAGCTTCGCCTGCACAAAGTGGTGACTGCTGTTAAGTAAAGGCAAAGTCTAGCTCAGTTTGCACAATAATGAATTTCTCCACAATGAGCTCTAAGACGAGGCCAACTAGGCGGGAAACAAAGCGGAGAGGACGTGTGCGATTTGCTCCTATAGGATCACTATCTCGGAGTGCCCTCATAAAATACAAAGACGCAGCATGAACTGACAGCAATGAGATGGAGGCACAAACTTGAGGAACAAATATTACTCTCACGTGTCAAGCATACAATAGCATTAGAATCTTTTTTGTTTTTCGTAACGCCACGTACTTATAAACGAATATTGCCACGTCATCTATTTTCTCGCCTTTTTCAGATGATGACGTCATCTGTGACGTCATTCTGGTTTGACTAATAAGCCAATGAAAAAAGCCACTGGAAGCCGCTTTTTTCCTCGATGGGGCTTCTATTACTACAGCAATTAAAATCCAAAAAGAACTAAAGACAAACAGTCAAGCTGCTTGTAACTCTGTAGCCACCAATAGAACTGGATTTTCTCGGCTTTCAATAAGACATATACAAATGATTAGCTGCGGGAAAGGATTTAGTCGAGCAGCGGCACTCCTGCGCTTGCTGTCCTGGTCATTTGCTGATTTCACTGGATCTGGTACTTAGAAACGGTACTGATGTGCCTTTTACAAAATTTTAGAATTTTAGCTTTGCTCCTACGAATTGATGTCAACTGCAAAAATATCACGGGTGGACAGAGGGCAGCGCTAAGGAAGTTAGTTTCACCGACAAGAACGGTAAATGGCTATTCCCGGGGGTGGCTAAGAAATGAGGTCGAGAAAAGTAAGTCACTCCTTACGAACATTTCTTGAGACCATCTATAGATTATACACAGACTTTCTATAAAGTCTGTAGACTCTTTATATAGAAACCCTACAGAACAGTCTATAGGCAATACAAATCCTTTAGACAGTCTATAGATAATCTATAGATTTATGGCCATAAACATTTAGCAGACTTTTGTCTATAGACCGTCTATAGACTACGAACGAATAGACAAAAATATCAATAGAAAGGCAAAAGAGTCTATAAGAAGTCTATAGACTTTCTACAGACCATTTTTATAACAGCTAGCTGGCCAAAGACGGCCCGAAGTCAAGTGTGACCACTGTT
Source organism: Amblyomma americanum (assembly GCA_030143305.2). Lineage (NCBI taxonomy): Eukaryota > Metazoa > Arthropoda > Arachnida > Ixodida > Ixodidae > Amblyomma > Amblyomma americanum. The sequence continues at coordinate 13,273 of JARKHS020005139.1, read as the reverse complement.
TCGAAAAGTAAATTAAAAAAACTGCTTGGCATTTCGATTGCTGACGTACTGGCAGTCATCGTGATGGGAAAATTCTCGTAAGCTTTGAATCAACTTTTTTGGTTCCTGACCCTTGATATTTTTTTTTAAAATCAGGATCAAGTCAGTTGTAACAAAAGAGTGTCTCAAGAATAAAGCAAACAAAAGCATAACTATTCAACCGATTCCTTCTGTGTCGAAAGGTGAAGAAAATGTCATGTGCGGTTTTATTTTGTGGCAACAAGAATTTTCTCACCTTCTCCTTCATGAACCGCGGCGTGTCGTAGGAGAAGAGAATGGCTTTTGAGATCTGCTTTTCCGAGTCCGCGTCGTTCTGGCCAACCGCGATCCTCTCGCTGTTCAGAAGTTCTTCTATTCCATCGCACGCCTGTAGGAAGGTTTAGATACATTCATTGCAGCAAACGAATTATTTCTAGTTTTTGAGTGCTTACTTTTATGCGCATTTGAAATAAAAAATGCATCAAGCTTGTAGTTATCCGCGTGGATAGAGGAAGGTCAGGAAAAGGATTAACACTCTGCATCTCCTTTTTTTTTTCAGACGATGGCGTCATCTGTGACGTCACTCTGATTTTAGACCGCAAGTCTAATGAAGAACGCCACAGGACGCCGCTTTTTTTTCCATGATCGGTCTTCTGTTGCCATCGCAAATAACATCCAAAAAGAAATAAAGACTAATGATATCAATGGAATAGGCTTTGTCAGGTTGGTAATTCATTGTAACACAGTAATAATAACGCGGGAAGGACGCAGAACAAAGACGAGACGGGACGAGCGCTGGTATTGATACAATTAACGTGCCCTCTACACCAGAAATAATACTCTTCGCTGATGATACCAATGTATTCTACTGCGGACAAGATCGTAGAAGTCCTCCAAGTACAAACCAATGTATAGCTGAAAAATTTGTCCACGTGGCTCCACGGTAATGAGCTAGAGTTAAACACTAAACAAACTAAGTGCAATATATTCCGTGCTTGTAACAAGTGTATCAAACAAGAAATACTTATCCAATTTCGCGATGAATATATCGAACGTACACTATCACATAAATTTTTGGTGTCATATTTCACGAACATCTAGACTGGTCCTCTCACATTGAAAAAGTTCGCATTGGTATCTCTAGGTCCATTGGTATCATGTATAAAATAAAGGACCTTTTGCCTACCAGGCTAAAGAAGCAACTTTACTACACACTAGTACATTCGGGTTTCCACTATTGTATTCTTGTCTGGGGCACAGCACCTAAAAGAAGCATAGAACACATAGTTATTACGCAAGAATTTTTTGCGACTAATAGATAATGCACCTTACCTTAGCCACATATCCCATTGTTTAGAAAACACCAATTGCTTATATTATGGAATGTTACAAGCAAAAAGATAGCGTTAGCTACTTTCGTACAAATGCATTCCGATCCTACCGCTTTTTGTCATCAGTATGTTACGAAAACACACACCTACAATACACGGCACATATGTTATAAGGAAAAAATACGTACCAACTACGGCACACTGAAACTTAGCTACCGAATTTATTAATAATAACAATTGGTATTTGGGAAAAGGAAATGGCGCAGTATCTGTCTCATATATCGTTGGACACCTGAACCGCGCCGTAAGGGAAGACATAAACGGGAGAGTGAAAGAAGAAAGGAAGAAGGAGGTGCCGTACTGGAGGGCTGAGGAATAATTTCGACCACATGGGGATCTTTAACGTGCACTGACATCGCACAGCACACGGGCGCCTTAGCGTTTTTCCTCCATAAAAACGGAGCCGCCGCGGTCGGGTTCGAACCCGGAAACTCCGGATCAGTAGCCGAGCGCCCTAACCACTGACCCACTGCGGCGGGTTCTACAGAATTTCCAGTTTTTTAAATGATCCCATCCTGCTGTAAACATTATTCAGGAAATTAAGCCTTTGATAGCTTTCAAAATAGCATCACTATATATCTGTTGTCACTCCAGACGTAACCACTCTTCTCATTTTTTTATTCTGTTGGTTCTCAGAGTACTTGTCCAGTTGTACTTAAATGTTCAATATGAAATAACTCCAGTTTCAATGTTAATCAACCACTGTATTTCCATATTGTTTAGTGTTTGTTTTATGCACTGAATGACTCGGTCTCTCGAATGCGAGCAAGAATGGCGCAGACTCTTTTTCAGGCATCCATTTGTCTTTTGGTCGACGCCCTAGGCAACTGTCATACGTTGTCTGAATAAACTCTGACTTTTAACTTTCATACTTTCAGAGACGAAATGTGACGAGGAACCATCTTGCTATCCCCTGTTCGATAAGACTGTCATTTTGTATCGGCACCATAACAACTTAACCAGAGAAATTAAGGAGCTGTGTGAGATAGCACGGTCAGGAGATGAATGCGTCAGCACGCGGCCTGTGGCATTATCAAGGAGAGAGCACGATTTCATGGCATGACGGTATGTGGCACATTTGTTATGTTTTTCATCTTTGTGTCGGCTGTAGCAGTTGCGTACAAATGCTCCTGCATATTTTTAGCGCAAAGGACGGGACGAGATACAGACAAGACGAGCAAGCGCCCGTGCTCGTCTTGTCTGTATCTCGTCCCGTCCTTTGCGCTAAAAATATGCCTGTAAAATCCGAACACCAACTAGCCCAACAACTCACCCTGTTGAAATGCTCCTGGTCTGCGATGAATCCACTGTGTTCTAAATTAGCGCTTGTTTCGTCTCGTCTTGGTCCTGCGTTCTTCCCGTGCTGTGATTACTGTGTTACTACGACTAACAACGGCTTGTAGCTTTGTAGCCGTCGATAGAACTGTATTTTCTAGCTTCTGTACAAAACGAATATACAATCTTTCTTTCAGGAAGGAGGTAAACGCAGAGGTTTCTTACTTCGATTTCTACCACAACTTTGTTCACATCAAAATACGTATAAGTCTTTGCCAAAAGTAACCGGCCTGCATGGTTTGCTTCTCCCTCATGTATTGGAGCCTCGACGGCTTCCGTAAAAGCCAAAAGGTATTGGAAGGTGCTGAAAAGGGTTATGCTTACTTCACCGTGATTTATAGCTTGCAGGGTGCGATAAGTGTTCCGCTATACAACTGCACAAGCAAACCGAGCAGCCTAGTTATTTTTGGCAAAGAGGGTACCTTACCCGTCTTTATTCCACATGGATGTCTAAAATAGCTGCGTAGACACCACTTGTTCGAATTAAAACTATCTCGTGCGGATTAAAGTAAATGACAAGCGGACAAAGCTTCTTCATCATCTCACGCTCAGGATTGGAGTTCGTCGAATACTGAGGCTAGTAAAGGTTTAAAGACCAGGCTTCGGTGAGTGCAAGAACTGCATAATTTGCTTAGTTTTAAACTAAGCTTATTTTGAGGCTGTTTTTTCACTAAGAGTCGCGTCCATCTGGACACGTTCCCAAGTTTGCCCAGCTGCAGCAAACCTGGATGGAAGCTTCTATTTCGCACAATGCCACCAGGTGTCCTCTGGTGCTGAAAATTCAAAATAACTGCGAAATTTATATTTTTATGTATATAACATTGATTTTCCAAACAAAGGAAGGGAAAAGATGGTCTCGTTATGACATGCATGACGGAAGCGAGCAGTCGCTGAAATTAAGCAGCATAGGGGATGTTTCTTTTTTTCGTGTTTATGTGTGCTCTTCAGCAATGGGAGGTTAATATTGTCTGTATTTTACGGTTTAAAGATAACTGATTGGAAAGCACAAGCAATAACAAGCACATGATGCCGGTGGGTACCCAATGCACGACACCCGAACTAGACCTCCGGTGCTCAATCAACAGACTAAATACGACGACTGTCCTAAGTTCTCCTTTCCGGAGTATTTAAGTGCAGTGTAAGCGAACCTTGAGTGTGTTCAACAGCGCCACGCTTGTCCATAGTGGCGGACGTGAGACGTCCTGTATTACCACCACTGCCACGTCAGATGTGATCGAACGGCGACGGCTGAAGCTGTCTTTAAGCGGCAAAATATTTACAGTATTAATCTCCTATTGCTCAACAGCACATGTCGTAAAAAAGGGAAGAAGAAAAGAAAACATCCCCCGCCGCGGTGGCTCAGTGGTTAGGGCGCTCGACTACTGATCCGGAGTTCCCGGGTTCGAACGCGACCGCGGCGGTTGCGTTTTTATGGAGGAAAAACGCTAAGGCGCCCGTGTGCTGTGCGATGTCAGTGCACGTTAAAGATCCCCAGGTGGTCGAAATTATTCCGGAGCCCTCCACTACGGACCTATTTGTTCCTTTCTTCTTTCACTCCCTCCTTTATTCCTTCGCTTACGGCGCGGTTCAGGTGTCCAAAGATATATGAGACAGATACTGCGCCATTTCCTTTCCTCAAAAAGCAATTATTATTATTAAAAGAAAACATCCCGTATGCTTCTTGGTTTAGGTCACACCTAAATAGTACAAGATATAATATTGCCATTAATTTACGCGGTGTTCGCGGCAGTTGGCCAACAGATGGAGGCCGTTGTTAATGTCAAGTTGGGTGCCTTGATCTAGTTTCCTTAAACTGCATCGAGGCACCTTAATGTGAAAAAGAGCTGGACAAGAACATATGTGACTTCCACACATACAGGGCCGCATGCGGTGATTTTTGTTTTCGGTAGGACAAAAACTTTTCCTTTTGTCCTTCTAAACTTTAACTAATAATCTTTAGCCCAGCAGTGAGAGGTGTTCGGCGCAGCTTTGTGAGAAGAGAACGTAACGCAATTTGAAATTTATAGTCTACGGGAATCTAAGCAAGAACAAGGTTACAATGTGGGCATTTAACCCTTCTAGTAAGAGAATTCATTCAGAAAAATGTTAAGTAGAATTATAGCTTAATGGAACACGTGGTCTTTAATGGGACCTAACGATGGGACCTTGTACATGAGTACTTTTCCAAAAAACTTGTCTTTCTTAGCGTTTCAAACCTGAAGACCTTCTAAACGCTGAGGATTTACAACTTCATAGCCTCATGTGAAAGAGACTACCAGGTCTCGGTTCTATTGTATTATATGTTATTTATTGCATTCCATTTTACCATTTATTTGCGTATTACAGCTGCACAACCATTATTTAAATGTGGACCATTGCGTCCTGTGTGCCATGCGGAAGCTAGCGCATTCCTTTTAAAAGTTTCTACTAAGAACCTCTCTTTATACCTGAATAAATGCCTAGGGTCTAATGGAGAAACATTTTTCCTTGTCACTTAACACATTCATAACCTAAAGACATTGAAGCTTTCAGTTGCTCCATAAAATTGAGGTTTATAAAACTCCATAAAGATAAAAATCTTTCATATATTTTGAAATGACTGCTTCCATTCTACTTTATCCAAAACATCATATGGACTTGCCATAATTTTTCCCCTTCACATCTGTTTTTATATTAATCAATGAAATCGATGTTTATTTATGTTTAGATTGCGTAGTCAATGTTATAAGAAAAAGTAATAGCATTTTCCATAAAAAATAAATGCTTAATAGACGGTCGTACCTCGATAGTAAAAACATTGAGTGACCAGCGAACTTCGCATACTCAGGGAAGTTTTAAGATATAGGAGGCAGCCCGCGAAGGGGTCATCTTCAGGTCACTGTTTTTGTTCTGAACAACACCCTCCGTTGGACCCAACTTACTGTTCTTTCGATGGCAGAATGCGACTCGGCCACTAGTAGCTACTAAATTTTCCTCCTCGGACAGTCATGGCTTAAACCTTGGCAGCACTCTCACTCTTGATGTCAAGGTCCTTTCACGAGCGCTAGGAACAGATTTCAGCTGCACTGATGTCCTTAAAATTCGAAAAAGCCTTGCAAGGCAGCCAATCTGCACTCACGTTGCAATTGTTTGAAGCTAGGTACGAACCCCATAAAGCCTTCGCGACAGTTAACAGCTAAGCATAACCCCCCAAGAAATCCCCAGGTGGTCTAAATTATGCCGGAGCCCTCCATTACGGCACCTATTCTTCCTTTCTTCTTTCACTCCCTCCTTTATCCCTTCCCTTACGGCGCGGTTCAGGTGTCCAAAGATATATGAGACAGATACTGCGCCATTTCCTTTCCCCAAAAAAACAATTATTATTTATTATAAGCAGCACAGGTAATCAGCCCAATATTGCAACAGGATGGTTCCATCCTGGTCCTTTGTAGGGCCGGCCTTTGCCAATACGGTTCCAATGTTGGGCAAATTACCTTTGCTTCCTGGGCCCAAAAAGATCTTCGTCACAACATGCGTTTCATGAAAACTCGACACAACATGTGTTTCATGAAAACTCTCCCATGCAACTTTCAGTTACGATCAGCCTGCTCACGCTGGCTTGTTGGATAACCGTTAGTTGCTCGAGCTGCAGGCTCAAGTATATGAGCCGAGGGAGCTTGTAGGTAGCGAGATAGTAGGGGCGCTCCCGCAAAATAGTCGACGGAGGTAACTTGCCTGTGTGTAGTCCGAAACCTGCTTTGACTTGCACTCCTTGTATATGCCCGTGGCAGCAGCGTCGTAGCGCTGATTCATGTAGTATACCAGCACTCCCATTTGAAAGGAGAAGGCCACGGTGAGCCCTTCCACCCCGAAGCTCTCTTGGGCCAATGGCAGTGCCTTTTCCTGCGAATAGTAGACACAGGTTTTTACACACCACGCTACGTTAGTTTGTCGTTTGAGCAGCGGTTGCCACGTATTTGCCGATGACTATCTTGTTTCTCAGGTTCATGCAATGATACTGTGTGATAGTATAGCAGTGACAGTATAGAAAAGAAGCGTATAAATGGCGGCCGCAGGCACTTCAACTGCTCATCAGATAACGTCGTTGCGTTCTCCCGTAACTTCTTGCGAACACCGTGCGCTGTGTTCAGTTGACTGTGCTGATAAACTTCATTACTGAGTTAAGCAGAATCTAGCCAATTTTAATTTTATAAATTACTATGCCTCGCCACAAAAGGGCGCGTTTCCGTATAACTTTTCTTTCTCTTTTTGAACGCACAGTCTTTGGGAATAGTTCACAGCGTTCGCTGAAACACAGACTACTTAGATACAAGGACAAATGCATGCGTGCGTTGTGCTCAATGCTCTGCAGCGCCAGGATGTGGTCTTCACAGTTTGGGACTTTGCTGGTTGAGCTCACCATGGAAAGTATTATGTTGGACTTGCTCTTCCATGCGTTCGCCGGCAAAGCGGTGCAGGCCCCTGCCTTGGTCATCTGCAGCATGCTGGTGATTATCACCAGGATGTCTACATCCGGTCTGCTCAAGGATAAAAGGAAACATATGAGTAGATCAGCAGAAGAGAATGTCTTCGGATGCGGAGCCGCAAAAACACTCTAGTAAAAAAACTTTTGTTCACACATAAGAAAAGCGCTTACAGTCCTCAGAGAGCATAGGCAAAAATGTGAACTTTAATATGCGGAGGGATTCGTTTAGAAGGGATTCGGAGATATAACATTGCTTTAATTGAAGAACATGATTTTCAAGATGCTTTGCCCAAACCTCATAACTGTAAAATCTCATCTTTGGCAGTTAGTATTGAGGTGAAGCTCGCATTCAACGCGGCTCGGAAGTTTTGTTCACAAAAACGGGCCTCGTTCCTTTCAGGTCATATGCTGACAGAATCCCTTTAGAAAACCTAAATATGCAATAGTTGGTTAAGCAGTAGCGACTTAAATTGGTGATGGTGTCGTAGCCCATGGGAAAATGGTAGACAAGAAACGTGTCAAATTTTGAACGAGAAAAAGACAATCCACAATTCTTCGCACGCTTTAACTCTCTAGTTCTCAAAGCGCGGTTCCCCGCATATGCGCACAAACATTTCTCCTGCGCCATACTCACGTGGCTGTGTTCTCGGCAAGGTAGGATATGGAATCTGCGCCGTCAGGGTAATCCCAATAGCCAATTCCAATGATAATTTTTCCTTCCCTTCTGTCATTTCCAAGGAAACTTCGAAGGCTCTGGAAACGCAACCCGCTTTTTGTGAGTATACAGCTCTCCCCAGTTGGTGCGTAAGAGAAGAAGCAGCAGAAACAATTTGACAACTCTAAATGCGCAGGAAGAATACCTAACTCGCTACACAACATTTTTGTTGATCTTTTTTTACATACCCAGCAATTCTGGACTAAAGCGTTTTTCGATGCGATCAGTGAAAACACTTTAAAAGCAATATTTTGCTACAGATGAGAAGAATGAACCATTAACTTCAGTGTTTTCATAGCAGTGTCTTAAAACTTTCTAATTTTCAATATTTTTGCCCCAGGATGCTGGACATGTGAGCCACACAGTGAAACCAACCAGATCCTCCTAAATATTTTCAGAATGATTTTGTCAGAGCAAAGCACTTCGTTCGATTTTTTTAAGCCGCGATTTGCTCTCCGCTGTTTATTGTTCGAAGTTGCGCTCTCCCTCAGTAGCATTCTTATAATTAGCAGACAGTAGCGCTGCCCTTTCTTGAAAGATGATGTTGGGTCAAAATGCTATGCTCGCGTCCGATTCTTAAAAACTCAAAAGAGCTTTATGGAGATTTAAATCAAAACAAGCACCCGAGGATATATGGTTAGTAAGAAGATACTTTAGTACGAAAACCTATTAAAGGGACACTGAGGAGAACTCTTATAATTTTTTTTGTTAGCAAAATCTGATAGTTCGGCATTTCATGCCTTTGTTGCCGCTTGTCCTGGCGCGAAAGATGCATTTATTTCAAAGAAATTTGGATTCAAAAGTGGAAAAGTTTTTCCCGCCGCTCTGATTCAAACTAAGGGAACTCTTATGACGTCACGGCAACCCTTATGACGTCACAGAACAGAGTGACGTGCAACGTGTCGTAAACGCAGACTCCGTGATTTTTGACGGCTAGCGGTGCGATGCAATCTTCTTTTGCCAGCCTCAGAGATTCGTGGCTTCCATGAAGTAAGGAAAAATCCTCCAAGGTGGCGCCTTTTGTCCTAGGAAGTCATCACGCTTGTACTTGCGAGATTGGCCTGTGGCGGCGATACCTGTATGTTGGTTCTTCCTTTTTTCTACATTAAAAGAGCTTTGTTTTCAGTAAAAGTGGCGTTTTTGTAATCAGGAGCTGCTATTCTATCGATACAAGCCAACTTCAATTTCTCCTCAGTGCCCCTTTATTTTTTGCGAGCAATTTCATCATGTAAAAGATTTATTCAGATAGTATTCTTCGCTCATTGAAAGACGTATGTTTTCTAAGTAACCTGACATAGCAGATAGGCTTCGCATTCAGGATGGTAAGCACGGTTGGGCGGTACCAACCATTCCAGATACCAGGGGGCTATTATTTGGATGTTTTCACCTTTTTGTTACGTTGTTAACTGTGTTAAGTTGGGTACACTGAACGATCGAAGTCTTAGTATTCTCTGGAAGAAATATTCTGATAAGTATTCGTGGAAAGTACAGCTATTTATGTAGAGCCAAAAATGCTTTACTTTGGTGTCACTTAATGATTTCGGAACTATCTCTTTTCCCTGCAACTAGCAGCTGTTGCCGATTTAGCGGTGATCTAATATAGTTTCAATATTTAGTTTCATATCTGAACATTTGCCCCAATACTTACCTTTCTCGAGTTCTGACGCTAAAAAACTTGTATCCTTAGGCTGCATTTTTTTTATTGTTTGCACGAATAGCGCTTCCTAGCGGACGCTTTGGGGTGACCACCTATAAATTAGTCTTCGGTGCTTACTTCAGTATTATTCACGCCGCTTTAATTAAAGTGACGCCATACCCAGATATTACGAACAAAGTCATTTTTCAACAAAAAATGGTTTATGAGCACACTTTCTTCATATATTGTAAAATGTCACTAAAACAATCAACACATACGTAGACCTCCGCTCGGCAAAGTTGTGTTTTTTATTAGTTTTTTCTATTGACAAAAACGCTCCTGGTTGCTTTTCTGTGTCAGATTTTGCTATGCGATGCGAGCGATGCAAAAAAACTTTTTCAACGTATCGGGTGAATGGACCATTACATTGGCTACTTCGACAACCATGCCTTACAACATATCTTAGTTCCTGACAATTAAATTTAATGTCCAAGAATTCAGGAATCGTACCGCACTGGGGGCGTTTGCAGTGGTAAACAACGCATAGTAAGTAATACAACGTTCCACGTCCAACAATCCTGCCCGAAAATTTTGAATATTGGAAACTTTTAAGGTACTCTTAGGGAAATATTGGAGGTAATGGTCTATTATTCTGACGTGCTGCACATATTTCTTTAAACAGCTTTCATCGCTCACATTTAGCAGTCAACACTGCAATAAAAACAATTGGGAATGCTTTCTGATGATATAAGAGACGTTAATAGCGAAAAATGCAAGCCTGCCGACGAGAGATCTGCGGATATATTGATTTTTATGGTAAAATTTTACAAGATATCAAAAATTTGCGATCAGAAACTTTTTCCCGTTCAAAAATGCTTACTCCAGAATTGTTGGGTATCATTCCTTTTCGACCTCCCGTTTTTACAAACCTGTTTTCACCATGTAAACCGTTGTATCGATTTGTAAACATATGCGTAAATCAATCGCATGTGTGTCCTCTTCGTCTTTTATTTTGGTTTTTCCCATTCAATAACCGTGGTTTCATAAGAATGTATATCGTTCCTTGACTCTCTGGTTTTTATTTCGCTTTATAATTATATGACCACGTAAATACTGTACTTGTTACCCCCCCCCCCTTATGAAATGCCCAACCCAGGGCCCTTAAGGGATAATAAATGATGATGATGATGAACACTGTCCTTTCCAAGCATTATATTGCTCAGGCCTCTAAGGGCTACACATGTCGTATTTTCTTTTATAACATTTAATAATTCATGAATTTAATTGAAAAGAACAGTCTTTCGATGTCAATAATGCAAAGGTACCTGTGGGCACCAACTATGCCATATACCCGACTGGAAAGCCGTGAGAACGTTTACCATTGTAGACAAACACATTCCACATCCGCCACGATCGACATTATTTAATAAAATACCGCCTTACCTTGATGGTTCCGCCGGCTGCCTGCGTGTACGTTCCGACGACTTCTTTCTCTTGGATGATGTTCATGATGGCGTAATGGTCGATAATCCCTGCACGCTTCCAGCTTGTCATGATGTCACGCGTTTGTGTCTTTGAGAACATGTCATTGCTTAGATACCTGCACATAATAGGCATAATTTCTGCTTTTTACCGCGTCTCTAAACTCTGAATCTCCCGCCACCTTCTGCACATCTTGGTGAAGCACTAGCCTTGGCATTTCAACGAAGCTGGTAATTCATAATGTCAAATTCCACACACTCTATAGGCGACCGGTTACTTGCTTTTTTGGACGCATGCCTTAAAGTGTCATACCTCAGGCACACATTCATGCGCTTAATATTAGATATTCTTCCTTTCTTAGTCAATGCCCACGCTTATATAGCGAGAGAACATATCTGGAATTCGTTCTTGTTTGCACCGCCTGCTAAACTTTTTCTCCGCGCTTCAGCTATGCCCTTCCTTCTGTATGACCAGATTAGCAAGAATATTGTTTCTTAGATATGATACTGGAATAAGAAGATATGATACCGGATAGATATGCTCCGCAATAATTTCGACCACCTGGGGATCTTTAATGTGCGATGTCAGTGCACGTTGGAGATCCCCAGGTGGTCGAAATTATTCCGGAGCCCTCCACTACGGCACCTCTTTCTTCCTTTCTTCTTTAACTCCCTCCTTTATCCCTTCCCTTACGGCGCGGTTCAGATGTCCGCCGGTACCTATATGACACAGATACTGCGCCATTTCCTTTTCCCCAAAACCAATTATTATTAATATATTTATTAGATAAGATAGCGTACTAGTTGCAACCAAAGATATCCTCTGAACACCCAAAATTCATGTGAGAATTTGTAGTTCACCCAACAAAAATAGTATCTTCTGTATAAATTCGCTTTGTCATGTCAGGTCTACTTTCCTGCAGCTGTCTACTCAAGGCGGCACAGGCTCTGCGCTCGAAATCACAACAGGACACTACCGCAGTATATTCAACGGCACAGCGCCTTAGTCGACACCTGCGTTCAGCGTAATTCATTGAGTGCGAGCCTCTCATATTATGGTTACTTTCACTTCTATGAATATTGTTTTTTTTGGGGGGAGAGGAAATGGCGCAGTATCTGTCTCATATATCGTTGGACACCTGAACCGCGCCGTAAGGGAAGGCATAAAGGAGGGAGTGAAAGAAGAAAGGAAGAAAGAGGTGCTGTAGTGGAGGGCTCAGGAATAATTTCGATCACCTATGGATCTTTAACGTGCACTGACACCGCACACTTTTGTGGGTTTAATAATTGGTTTTTTGGGGGAAAGGAAATGGCGCAGTATCTGTCTCATATATCGTTGGACACCTGAACCGCGCCGTAAGGGAAGGGATTCAAAAGTTACTTTTAGGACAGTTCTGGGCCAGGTTTGAAGTTTTCGACTTATGAACGGCTATGAAGACGCTCCTTAACACGATTCGTGACGAATTTTAGGCCTTATGTAATGTCGGCGGCCGCCCGAGGTTAGGTATTAAAAAACAGAGAGACCATGCCAGCTGCAAGGTTGTGATTAATCCTGTGCTGGAATCCATTTCAAATCCAGTTGCCTCTTAAATTGTGAACCACCGGAGTTTTTTTCAGTGCATGATTGAAAAACTGGCGCTGAGCGCTGCTCATACCCTCACACCTGCCCTCATCGGTGCACCCAATATGGGGGCCAGCAAGGCAGCAATGTAAGCTAGTTGGTTGTACATTTGGTGTGAATAACGCGCTTGTCCTGTGTTCCCCGTTCTTCCAGTTGTCGTTTTGTTAGTGCGTAGCGCGTTATTCACACCAAATGGGGGCCAGTTCTACCCCATGACTACATCCGGTGCAGTTCAGGCTGCGCACCCTTCCTGCGAGATCTGTCTCTTCTTTCGAAATCATCTTGACGCTTTAAGTAATTATGATAAACTTTTGTATCGCGTCATTCAACAATATCTACCGTTCACCAATAGCTATAGAAAAATTGAAGGAACTGAAGCATTGCCTTGAGAGTATGACGCGTTATGTAGAAGTTGATTATCTGTTGTTAAAAATTGAATAGCATTGTCTTCGCGCCTTTCCCTCTGCTTTAGGCACTTTTTGTAAGCTCAAAGGTCGGCGCTCCTCCGCCGGCCCCATCGCCGAAGAGCGCGGGATATTCGGGAGGGGGGGTGGGGGGATCTTCCTGACCTGCCGAAGCGATGCTATTCACTGGCCGAGGCCATGGCAGCT